>JAZKJV010000557.1:0-600000 GCA_037367405.1 Ottelia alismoides
TTCTAAAAAATCTTAAAAAATTTTTAAAAATACAAACTCAGTTTTTATAGTTTCCTTATTTTATTGTCTTTCATTTAAAATTAATTTGGGAAAATTTTGTCACTGTTTACTATTTTTCATTCCCATTTTAGTTTCGGCCAGTTCATAGCTCACTGTTTTCCTGTATTTCCACTTTTTAAAATTCCAAAAATATTCTGAAAAATCCCCAAAAATCACAAAATAGTAAAAAATTATAAAAAGACCAAAATATTTTATTCCCTGATTTTTGACTATTTTTACCTATTTTTATAAATACCTTATCCCCTCTTTTCTTATATTGTATATATACTTAATTATTGAAATATAAAATATAAAATATAAAAATATAAAAAGAAAAGATAAAGTCAGAAAATCAAAACCAAAATACAAAATTAAAAATTAAAAATAAAAAAATATAAAATTAAAAATCCAGAAAAAATTGCATAATTGTAGACACTTAATCACATTCACATAATTGGCATTTTGCTTGATCTATCTTGTTTGCTCCCTGAGTTCGACACTCTACACATACTTACACTATACACCTATTTGTAGAGTTAAAATAAATTTGACTCCACATTTGTTTGTCATTTCTTGATTAATATTGTTGTGGGTTCATTGTTGATTAAATCCGGATCTTGAGTGGTCAACACATCGACTGTGTTCCCGCCTTGTGTGGAATACACGACTGCTAGATTTTCGGGTTTATCACTAGTACACCATCTTTTTAGATAATTCCAATCGAAGCAATTTGATGTTTGACTCGGGGTCTATATAACAATCGGTGATCAATAGAAATACTCCACCATTCCACCTGTGTCACACACACACACAGATATATATATATATACACATATACATATACATATATATATACATATACATATACATATACATATATATACATACATATACATATACATATACATATACATATACATATATACATATATATATATATATATATATATATATATAGGGAAAAATGTGTATGCCCCATAGGGGGAGCTAACTTAGCTCCCCCCGCCCCTTTTTGACATAATTTTTTTTATTTTTTTGAAATCTAAAACCGTGTAAATTCATTATTAAATCCATATATTATGTCATTCAAATTTCATGCGAAACAGAGACTCCTACGACCTCCATCCAAACGGGATCGATTTAAAAAATCCTGTTACTGTTAAAAAATGACTGTCTGGATGGAGGCCGTAGGAGTCTCTGCTTCGCACGAAATTTTAATAACATAATATAGGGATATAGTGATGAATATTCATGGAAGAAATTTTCAAAAAAAAATAAAAAATGGTGAAAATGGGTATTTATCCCATATATATCACTATCTATGTATTATATTCATGAAATATGATTCACTTTCAAAATGCATTGATAATAAAATGGTAGACGTGCGAAACTCAAAATCTCGTGCTAAAGAGCGTGGAGGTTCGAGTCATCTTCAAGGCATAACATGGAGAATGCTCATTGAATGAGTAATTCAATAACAGATCTCGGATCTAATCGATATTGATGTACCGATTATCAGTCGATAGAGAGTATTCCGACAATCATCACAATCCGAATTCAAGCTGTTAGAATTGGAATAGGTTCAACAGTGGATTTCGAAATCTTGAACATCGTCTCTATCTACTGAACGAGGAGTCCATTTTAAAATCATTCACCCTTCGTGCACTATCCATAAGTTAAGCTGAACATTCTTCCAAAGGAGAAGAGACAACAACTGATCAGAGGAGTATAAATGTTTTTCTAAAGCAAATATTTTTCTAAAGCTTTGATAGGGCTACGAGTGCAATTGTAAAACAAAACAAGGATGCAGCAGCAAGGTTCAAGAGGAACACGTGTAAAACCCCAATAAAAAGTTTGCACGGAGCCCCCAAGGAAAAAAAGCCATGGGAAAACTATGCAGGCGCCAGGCGGGAACTTTAGAAAAGGCGAGGGAATCGAGCGTTTCCTTGCGCCGAGGAAAGCGAGCGATGGAGTCCCCGCCGCCGACGGCTTCGTCCCTCTCCTCTCCCGCAATCGGATGCAACTGCGCGCCCAGAACAGAGAGAAGCTCCTCGACGTCCTTCGCGATCACCTCTCCACCTCCTCTCACCCTCTTCGAGACTTTGTTCTCCTCCAGATAAGTTTCGTTCTATCTTTCTGTAATACATCTTATATCGTCTTTGCTGTAAGGGAGGAGAAGAGCAGACTCGACACTGCACCGATCATGTTGAACTTTTCAGATACGTTCTTCTTTAATTATTCTATTTTATCCTCGTATTTGGGAGGAAAATTACTAAGCATGGTAGTTGAAAGAACGAACTCCTTGTAGTTGGCGCAATAAAAGCTAATTTTAAGTGTACTGTTAGTATATTTCGTCCTTAGATGCATTATACATATCTCATGGATGTCTCACAATCTTAGATGGGATTCCACTTGCCCCAGTTTCTAATCCCATTCCTTTGATTTCTCCATGCATTTCTTGAATTTGTGTTGTGACGTTTGAAAGGCGGCAACAGTAACGAGCTTCATATTGAGGTTCTTTTTTTTAACGCATCATGGATAATTCTAGTAACGTGTGTCTTGCACAAATTGCCACGGACTAAATGGAGGACACAAACAAATGTCTGAATCATAATCAATTGTGTGGATATCCGGATGCTGATCCTGAATTAAGCATCAAAGGCAACCTCTTTTAAAGATAGACCACTGAGTGTGTCAATTTTTCGTGGGCATTGGACCAGGTCCCTGCTTTCCTCAGCAAACTGAGGACCCGAGCCCGACCCAAGGCCCACATGATCGGGCTCGGATTTGGGTCGGACTCAGTCCGCACCCATTTGATTTCATACAGTTACACTTTGATTTCAATTTATTGTTATTGATATAATTCATCCATGACACATGAATATTTGATGTATTGTTATGATATAGTATTGCTATTCATGGATGCAGGAAATATTGGATGTATTGTGACTATAAATCCACGTCTCCTAATTTGATTCTAACATGATATTTTGAAATATGAGGGTCTTGGCCTGGCCCATTTGTATTTCGAGTTCGAGTCCAGCTCAGCCCGAGCATAATATTTTGGAAATATGAAAGTTCGGATCCGGCCCAATTATACATCGGGTTCGGACCGGACCCGAGCTTTTGCAGGTCGAATCAGAGTCGGATCCGGGCCGGTCCAATCCGATACTCACCCGAGTATACTCCTTTGTTTACTTCCTTAACACTTTAAATTGCCTAGCTGAACGGATATGGCATGCTACATTTCTGAACCTTAACTGGTCCAGTCACATCATTCTAGGTCTTCTGAACGTCAATTCGATCCTAATAACATTATGGAGGCATGTTGATTTTATTCGTATAGAAAAAGAGTTGAATGTTTAGGTCCGGTCTCCACATCGCGGATGATTAAGCTTGCATTCTTCATTTCAGGTCTAATTGATCTTTATTTCTATTTTACTTGTCTCTATAAACTTATCAAACCCACTAGAATTTATTCCACTTTGATTTAATATAATATAAGCATTTTGTATCTCTTTGTCAAAATTCAGATTACACTCAGATAAATCTTTATTGCATGAGTCCATTAGACCTTCTATGTCCTTCAAAACTTGCTTAGACAATAGAAATTACTGGGAAAGTAAGAAGGGGAAATTCACATATGAATTTCAAAGAAGAAAGGGCATGCGAATTGTAAGGCTTTTATTCTTCTTACCCTTTCTTACTTTCCCAACCCAACTCTTCCCCTTTGAAATTTTAGATTACATCATTTGATATCAAGCCAATTTTATTTCTCCTTGTCTCATCTCAAATTTCTCTATTCAAATTTGGCAAAAAGTTGTAATTATTTGCTTCCGCCATTTTATTATTTCAACAATGATATATGTGGAAAACAATGTTTTATAAATTAGGGGTCCTGGGAACCTATGATCTATCCATGAAGGACATCGCCGGCGGTTGGAGGCAAGCTGCTCGGGGGGCCCATCAGGTCCGGCTTTCGGCCAGGACAGGGCCATCGAGAAGCTAGGCAGGAGGAGAGGGATTCGAGGGAAGATGTTCGCGGTGCGGAGAAGGGAGACACCATACGATGGCATGTTAGGACCCGATGAAGTGTTTCCTCTACTAGGAAAGTGGTCATCGAAGCTTCTCCTGTCCCTCAAGGGGTGCTAAGGAAAGTGGCAAGAAAGTGATGCAAGAGCGCAAGGTTGCAGAAAGCGGTAGTCGGTACTCGGTCAGTGGGGTCACTGACTAAGGATTAATCGGCAGTCGGATGACTAATCGGATTTAGTCGCCATTAGTCGATTTTGAATTTTTTTTATTTTTTTCAATATATAAATCCTTTTTTATACATATATTCTTATATATTTGCAATATAAATCATTCTTATTCATATATTCTTATATATTTGCATAGATTTGAACATTTTCTATACTACTATAATGAAACAAAAGGAGTAATTGACTTTAAATATAACATTAAGCATACTAGAATAGTTTCATTTAAAAAAAAGCAAAAAAATAAAATATAGAAAATCCCTATGTAAAAGTCGGCCGAGTAGTTGGCCGACTAGGCCGTCTAGTCGGCCCGATTAGTCGGGTTGACCGACTAATGGTTGACTAGACCTAGTCGAGTCGGCTACCCCCCCGACTCGACTAGTCGGACCGACTAGTCGACCTAGTCGGCCGACTTTTACAACAGTGCAAAAGCGAGGGGGGGTTTGGTGGGGGCGAGGTTCTGGTTGAAATTTGCCGAGATTATGCGGAATGGAGGAAAATTCCTCCTAGGGAAAGTATAAAAACTTATTGGCTATATGTGATCGACATTATTTTTTTACTATGTACCATAGATAAGCCGCCTCTTGAAGAGGCGGTGTTAGTTAAGAGGAAGCCGTCTCTTAAAGAGGCGACTTTATCTAGAGCCGCCTCTTCAAGAGGCGACTTTGATCGGGGCATAAACCGAGCGTGGGCAGACATTAAGGCCTCAAATGTCGGATTTCGGTTTCGTTTCGGTAAGCCCAGAAAAGGAATTTCGGTGGAATTTCAGTGGAATTTCGATGAAATGGCCGGAAATTGGGAAAATGACTTGAAAACTCATTTTTTTCAAAATTTAAGATTTCTAATGTTGTTTAATCAATAAAAGAGACATGAATACAAGTTTTTTTTGCTTATAATAAGATGTTATAATGTCTAGTGCCTTAAAATAATGATTTCGGTCATCATATCGATGACTGTCCAGAGTGAAATTTCATATTTCAGTACACAGTTAAATTTTGGCATTCAATTTTTCTGTCTATTCTCGAAAGAATAAAAGTAAAATAAGACACACACACACACACACACAAACACGAATATTTTAACATGTATGTCAAAATAAATGCATAGTAGGGCTTGTGATCGTAAAATATATGTTATACGAGACAAACAAATGAATTAACACCAAGAAATTGTGTAGCATTCAAATGGTTATACAAAGTAATTAACATCAAGATGGTTATACAAAGATTCTAACTATGAAGATTCTGAACTCTGAAGTTAGCATTCAAAGATGAAAAAAAATACATATTTGGCATCTCGAAGTACGTTAAAAAAGATGTGTTATGAAAAAATATGGTAAAATACTTACCATGCTTGGAATTTGGAAACTTGGCTCTCTAAGACTTAAGTTGGGTTGTGAATTGTTACTTGTGAAGTTGTGAGATGGCATGAGAACATATACATTATATTTATTGGGTTTAAACTTTAAAGAGGACCCTTAATGGCCTTATGTATTACAATGATGGTTGTAATAGTGGCTTATATTGCAATGATGGCTGAAATAGAGACCTATAAATTTCATTTAATGGCCAAATAGTGCCTATGAATATCAATAAGTGGCCTAGGCATGACATATGATGACGTAGAACAATTTCAGTCGAAATGGACCGAAACGAACCGAAATTCCACCGAAATCCGAGAAATCTGTGAACAATTTCCACCGAAATGGATCGAAATGACAGAAATTCGACCGAAATTTCGGTCGAAATCCTGGAAATTGATATTATACATGGTTTCGATATCGGTATCGCTACGAAACCGAATTTTGATCGAATTTCGGTCGAAATTCGCCGAAATTTAAGGTCATGGCGGACATAACGCACCCTCGTTCGATTAGTGCCCGCTTCCTTCTCCTCTTTCCTCCCCTTGCAACCACCGCTACCTTGTCCTACCATCGACTTCATCCGTGCGAAGGGCCCGCCACCCTGATCAACATTCACTCCTTCCCCTTCCCAAAACTCAAGGAAGGTATTGTTTATTGTGGGTTTAGGGTTTTGAGGATTTTTGAATGTTATATCGTATGTTCTAAATTATAGATGTTTTTCATCATTAATCACTTATTGTCGATGTAATGTAATTTAGGATGTCTCGCGAAGTTCATTGTTTTTGTCACTATGATGGAAAAATTTCGAAGTCGAGCAAGGACATGACCTATGTCGGAGGTCGTATGGAAACCATCAAGATTGGTCACGAAATATCATTCTCGAGATTGATTGAGCACATCAAGTCCGTGCTCAAGTTGGACTTATCGTAAGGACTCAAATTACTGGTGTTTCATAGAATGTCCCAAGATGGTGTAACTTTTTACATTATATGCGTTGAGTTTGATGATGGTGTCTGAGAGATTGTGGAATATGCCGAGGAGATGGGTGCTGCATATCGGCCTGTGATATTTATTGTCACTATTTCTATGCCCGGATCAGTACCTCATGGATCTACACCTCAAGGTGGAAATACATTTGTTCCTCCCGTGGTGATATGAGTCCTTGTGTAGGAACTCATGTTAATGATCCAGAATTTGATAGGTTAATGGAACCCTCACCACCTATACCAATGACGAGATGGAAAATTATGATAGTGAGGAGCAGGATCAACTTGGAAAACGTATCGTGTCGGACATACCATTTTCGAACATGAGAGGAGGTGATGGTTATATTTTGAATGGTGGAGATTGCATGAACTGTGATGATGGGATTAGTCTGGGCAGCGAGTTGAAAAATAGGGTACTTTTCAAATGCAAAGCTGATTTTGTGTACTCTGTGAAGGTTTTTCACATTAAACGACATTACAACTTCATGGTAGTTGAATCAAACAAGAAGGTCTGGGATGTACACTGTACTAAACGAGCTAGATTTTGTTCGTGGAGATTGCGTGGTCATCGTCGACCAATTAATGGACAATTTGTTGTCTCAATGGTTAACAAGCCACATAATTGCTTGAATCGTGCTGTCAATCAAGATCATCCACAGTTGGATTGCAACCTCATGACACTCAAATTTCTTAATCAAATAAAAATATCTCCCTCGGTCAAGGTGTCATTTTTGCAGGCATCAATTCAAGATGACTTTGGCTTCCAAGGGAGCAGAAGGAGGGTTTGAGACGCAAGGAGAAAGGGAATAGAGATAGTTTATAGATTGTAGAAAATTTTACAACGAACTTCCGTATTTTTTCAGGGCTTTTGAAGATGCTATTTCAGGTTCGGTTACATATATTGACACAACAATGAATGATGGAGAAATATGTGAGAGGACCTTCTCGGCATTTGGACCTTGTATTGAGGCCTTCAGACACTACAACCCCGTTATTAGTGTGGATGGTACACACATGTACAGAAGGTATAAACAGAGATTCTTATTACTTGCTCAAGCGATGCAGCTAACCACATCCTACTGTTGGCATTTGCGTTTGTCAACGAGGAGGATGACCCTAGTTGGACTTGGTTTCTGGAGAGGGTGCATTTGCATATTTTCCGTGATCATGCTGGATCAATTTGTATGATATCTGAACGTGCTCCTGGGATATGTGTTGTACTTAGATACTCGAAGATACGATTTCTTCCACCATACATCCATTGACACTTCTATCTACGACACGTGGGTAGCAATTTCAATGATGTCCACAAAATCAAAAACTGAAGCGAATGGTCATGAGGACGGGGAAAGTCTATTCATTATCAAAGTGGCACACTTACATGGACGAACTTAATGAATATGATGAGAATGCTGCAAAGTGGTTTGACACACGTGATTGTCAAAAAGAACGTTGGACGATTGCATTTGATGGAGGTACATGCTTGGTTACACAACCATGAAATTTTCTGAAAGCTATAACGTTGTTCTTAAGGAATCAAGAAGCCTGTCAGTTGTGACATTGATGTTGAAGACATATTACAACTGTGTTAGTTACTTCTATGACCATCAGGATGATGCACATAATTGCATTATCCGGAGTGAGAAATAGACCAAATATGCGGATGACATATTGAAGCGTTGGATCAACAGAAGCAATGGCATCGTTGTTTTCGTATACAAAGAGCACCTTTACACATGTACGAGGTCGTCACAGGGCAACGTATGCCATAATTCGGACCAAAAGGTGGAAAGAAACAATCTATCTTGGTTAGCGATGCATCATATACATGTTAGAAATGACAAACTCGTAGAATACCATGTTCTCATGCATGTACCGTGTTATCTTACTTGAACAAGATATGGAAGAATACGTAGGTCCTTGGTATACATGGCAAGCCAATCTCACATTTACGAGGGATTGTTTTACCGATTAGTGATAGGGACAAGTGGCCCAGGTTCGACCATCCACTAGTGATTCTGAATGTAGCAGGATGGGAAAAAATGAGCGACCAAAGAGTAAAAGGAAGGATTCACAATGAGATGGAAATGTGGGAGAACACAGTTCAATCTCAATGCGGAACATGCGATGTAGAAGGTCATAATAAGAGGAACAATACACATGGGATGACTCAAAATACGTGTGGTAACTGTGGTGGATTCGGTCATAACGGGAGGAAATGTCCTAACAGAAGTAATATGCGTATGTTATATTATATTTGCCAACTTTTATAATTTTTTTAGCATCTGATATAATGTTGAACTGTTCTAATGAATTAATTTTTTGAATAGATGGAACCGGGGCTAGTTGATCGATCACTTTTACGACATCAGCGAGAGCACCGTTCGTCAGTTGTTTGGGCAGGCAATGTACCTAATATTTTTTAAATTATTCACATTCATTAGAAAAATATGTATTTATACTATTTTTTGTTGTTTTAGGTGACGAGATGTCTATGTTGTAGACGACGGGAAAGAACATTGAGACATGTTCCCTTGGACGAGCACGTTGTTCTCCACATCTGCGTAGCGGGGTTTTGTGGAGTAATGCAGATAGATTTCATTTTTCTAGATTGCATTTGGTTACTGTTCTTGTGGAGAGATGGTATCTTGAGACACATACATTTCACATGCGCCATGGAGAGATGATTGTTACATTGCAAGATGTTGGTTATCTACCAATTGGGCAGGATTGTGTGAACGTATGCTTGGAGTCCGATCGGAGCGACCCAACATTGATGGAGCTCGTATACACATGACTTGGCTACTTGAGCATTTTTCAGTTCTACCAGAGGACGTCAAGGAGGATGCCATTCTGTAGTTCACACGGGCTTACATTTTGCAGTTCATGGATGGTGTGATTTTTCCTGACAAGTCGGGAAACGAGCTTTCACTGATCTATCTACCATTTCTTGAGGATATGGAGACTTTCGGGACATACAGTGGGCTCAGCTTGCTTGCATACTTGTACAAGCATTTATGTGTTGCATCGAGGCTGACGGAGTTGAGATTGGTGGATCCTTGATTCTGTTGCAGTTGTGGGCTTGGGAGTGCTTCCCCCATATCGCCCCAATTGTCATCACCGACCTTTCTAGCAAGGGAAACCCACGGGGACAAGGTGGCATGCAAAGTTTTATATTACGATGGAATCAACTCATGTGATTCAACCAAATAGAGATGCACTTGACCTCCAACTTGTGGAGCAAGTATTGACTTAACCTGGTGATATCGCTTATTTTAACTTAACCCTTGATTCTATCGCTTATTTTGTTTACATATCGAATGCTATGCAAGTGGTTGGATCCCATGCACACTGGAGGTGATGTCTCTGTTACATTTATATTGTCTTTGCAATGAAG
Source organism: Ottelia alismoides (assembly GCA_037367405.1). Classification (NCBI taxonomy): domain Eukaryota; kingdom Viridiplantae; phylum Streptophyta; class Magnoliopsida; order Alismatales; family Hydrocharitaceae; genus Ottelia; species Ottelia alismoides. The sequence goes on from JAZKJV010000557.1 coordinate 10,042, forward strand.
ACTTGCATGTGGCTCGTGTACCATTAATTCATTTTTGCATTGTCGAGCTATACACCCCAAATAGAGTCCTTCATCAGTTTGGTAGGATTCAGGGGATTCCGATGCCTTGCGATACCTCAACTCATTTGCATTCAATCGATCTACAAGGGAAGAGCAACACCGATTGAACGGAGTTCTATGTGGTTTATATTAGACTATGGAACATCCGCAGGGACTATGTTGTGCCGATGACTCACTGGGAGGACCATATATGACTGTCTACTACTTGTCATGGTATCGTAGTATTATACGACGATTCATTGATCGGCATGAATGTACACTGTATGTCGCAACAACAAAGTTACTTTAAATAGCAATTATGTTTGTCTACTTTATTTTATCTTCTTCTGACAAGAATCGTTCATAATACATGTGTCTCACTTTGACGAGATTGTACATCTTTGTGATGACGATGCTCCATGGATTAGAGAGCTTGCTGCTGAAGAAAGTTCTTGTCTGCGTGAGTCTATACGACGAAAATTCAAAGACGATCCAGATGAGGAGGTTTTCGAGTAAGTTGGCAAGGTAGAAGCTGCATCTCATCGTCATTTACACGTTTGAGGACGTGGATGGGGACGTGCTCATCGACAAAAGGGAGAGAGGACTTCTAGCGAGGGAGATGTCCCAGTTGAGACGCAACTACCACCACAGTCCGGCATAGAATTTGAGATCCCAATTCCTGAGCGTGTTCCGTCTAGGGATACTACCGCACCGCCTGCACCATGGAGGGATCGGGCAGTTATGGATGCAGGACCTTCACGTCATTCACCCCTCCCATTGGACTTCTTAGGAGTAGAAGGAACAGATACGAGCAACATCGCTGATATCGATCGAAATAACCAACTTTATAGATTTGAAACAAGCGCACTGGAGACATCCATGACCGTTGACAGATCGGTCAAATTGCAGTACAAATAGTGAAGGGAACATAAAGGCTAGATTGATAGCTTTGCTATTTTTGTAATATAAGGCATACACGCAAATTTTAAATGTACTTCATATATAAATGTCTCTTTATAGACCTTGAAATGCTTGTCTTTACTTTTGTGGTTCCCATATTGTATATGAACATTTAATCTTACTAATCTATGAATCATATCTTTTAAACTTGTTTTAATACCATATTTTATGACTTCATTTATATTTATAATTCCAAAAAAGGAGAAGCAACAGCTCTATGCTTGCAGAGCTGCTGCTTCTCTTTTTTCTGTTCTAGACAAAAGCCTCCTCTTCAAGAGGTGGCTTTAGCTAGAGTCGCCTCTTGAAGAGACAACTTCCTATTAACCAAAGCCGCCTCTTCAAGAGGCGGCTAATGGTACATAACAAAAAAATAGTGTCGATCGCATAGAGCCAATAAGTTTTTATACTTGCCATTGAGAGGAATTCTCCTCATGCGGAATGCCTCGTAGAGGCGATGGGGGATATTGGCATGACGACCGGTAATGGTTTCCAGGGAGATGTGGTGAAGCTGGAGGGCATGTTGGTGTGTGCGCGAGGTGTTTCTCCCTTAGAAGCTTAAAGATTGCTTCATCTTACGCAACACGCTGATGGTAAAGTTCATTGGCGCGTCTGTTTTGTGTGATGCTTGGTGTGATGCACGTCAGCAGGGTGTCTTGATGGCTATCTTTGGCCTCCGGATCTTGGGACGGAGCGAAGAGGCGGTTCGACGGATACTGGCGTTGATCTTGCAGGTGCGGGCGGTGATATCCGATGGCTTGCATCGCGGGCATCCACCATGGGTCATGGCGAAGGGATGCAACCTCAAGCGAGGTTTGCTAGCAACGTTCTTGGTGGCTTTTGGGTTGCAACTTTCCTCTAGAGGTTCGAGAGGAGGGCCAAGTATCTGGGGCAATGGGGTTTCGATGGAGGGAGGTCTTGGGAGGCCAGCGAACACGGCCTCGGAAGGAGTCCATTTCACAGAAAGGGAGCCGCTGCCTTTTCGAAGATTCGAACGGGATAAGACAAAATGGGAAATGGATTTAGCTTGCAACGCAAGTTTCAGCGGCAACCCGAGGCGGGAGTAGGTGGCCTCAGTATTCAGGCTTCCTACGCGGATGCCTTCTGCGGTCTATCAAAATGGGTGAACGACTCCTCGGAGTTTGGCAGATCTGGATTGTGTAAGGAGGGTTTTTCGGTGCATCGGAATTCAACGTATATGGTTTTGGGTGGATCTAGATACTCGGTTTTTGGTGCATTCGGATCGTGTAAGGATGGATTTTCGGATATGATGGGAGGTGCTCTACGTCCCCGTTTGGGTAGAGGGTTAACCCTCCCTTTGAGGGATTTACCCTCCAAAACCCATTCTCTTTCTTTCATATGTGGTCCACATTTACTCTTTATTTAATACATTAAATAAATCATTTTTCTTTCATTCATTCCACCAAAAATAATATATTATACTATCATATCATCTAAAAATTATAAAGTATTCAATTTCTACTCTCTTTTTGAAGCTTCAATACAATCACATTACAATAACTACTCACTTTTACAAACTTCAATACAATAACATCACAACAAACCCACTCAATCCTTAACCCTCTATCCAAACACCAAAATACAAAAATGGGTTACCTCCCCTAGTTGAAACCGACAACCAACTGCACCCTTCGGGATACGAATACCCCGAATGTCAGTAGCAGTTTGGATAGTTTTTTGGACCCGCTAATGGACCAGAATGTTGGAGGGGTCCCTTTACGCTGCTTCGGACATGATCCCCTACTCATGTCAGGCGAGTGTTGGTGAGCGACGAAGATGTATCCACATGCATTCACTCCTCCGTTTGAGGACTAGAGCTACGGGCGCAGGTAGAGGTGAGGTTAATTGGTAGAACGACTCGGTTAGGCCGCTAGGCAACGTGGATACTACGGAGATATGCATGCGAGGTCTTGCAAGCGTTGAGAGGGATGCAACCAGTAGGCTAAGGATGAACTTTTTCGTTGAGGGGATTTCGAGTGGATGGAGCGCATACCACATGCACGAAAAGACGACTGATGAAGAGAGCTATCAATGGGGTGATGTGGAAATTCCACAAGGAGGCACGCTTCGGTAGCAGTTCGGGGAGGGCTCAAGGGCAGTGTACGTTGGATACTGCGGCAGTGGGGGTAGGGATTGCATCGTGGCAGTCATTGTGGGGGAGGGCTGACAAAATGATGCCGAATAGAGAGACAACCCTTTAGTGGAAAAGGGAATATTTGGACATTGTTATCTCCGTCGAAGGATAAGGGAGCGGAAATCAAAGCGACATTTGGTGATGTATTGTCGATGAGAAGGGCGGGGTGTGGGTGGTTTGATGGTGGGAATGGGGGGCGATGGCAATGGAAATGCGAGTGTTGAGCCAGCGTCGGAGTGGCGGGGTCTCGAAGAGGGAACATGGGCGATGCAGGATGCGGCATGGGATGGGAGGGAGGTGGGTGTGCTAGATGTAGCAGAGGGAGCAGGAGAGGAGGTAGAGGTGGACACGTGTGTGGTGGGGGCGGGTCAGGAATTGGCCGTGATACCTTGTCTTGGCTTGGTGAGGCTTGGGCTCTTCCATTTGTGGTTTAATGAATATAATCACTTGGAATGTCAAGGGGTTGGGGCATGCTAATAAGCTGATGGCGGTGTGTGTCTTATGCACGAACATGGAGTGGATGTGGTTTATGTGATTTTGTTGCAGGAAATAAAAATATCGAGAGGGATGGATGACTTGTGGAAGGAGGTTGGGGGAAAAAGCTGCAGGAACATAAGGAGGTGGTGGCTACTAGAGCGGCTGGGGGGATGACAATCAGTTGGGATGGGGCGAGATTGGAGCTGCTAAAGGAGGAGGTGCGTGGGATGTTTTCCCTCAGTTCTACTGAACCGTAGAGCCGCTGGGAGGTAACTGCTGGTGACAAACGTCTATGGCCCTTGCAATTGTGTGGGCATTGAGGTGCTGGTGGATGAGCTATGGTTGACTCGGATGAGATTCCATGACGTGATTTGGCTCATTGTGAGGGATTTCAACGTGCCTCTTTGGCCGTAGGACCGTCTAGGGGGGCAGGGCGGTGGAGATAGAGGGTCGACGGAGCTGATGGAGGCGATCCATGGCCTGGGCCTTCAGATTGTTGACGTGGTGGGGTGCGTATACACCTGGAGTAGCACCCGTGCCAAATCGCTCCTCGACAGATTCTTGATGTCCTATGATGCATTGGAGACTTTCCCACTGCCTAGGTCTCGGGCCCTACCTAGAGCTCATTCCGACCACACGCTACTTCAATGGGTCTCATGCGAAGATGAATGTCATCGTTCGTTCTTCAGGTTTGAGTAGGTTTGGTTGTTGGAGGATGGCTTTCGGGAGGTGGTTGTGGTGTTTTGGAATGGGTGCCACCCACATGGGAAGACAACATGTAGGCTTACTAGAAAGCAGTCAGCTCTGAGATCCTTTTGATGACCTACAACAAGGTGAACCATTTGCAACGGCCAACTCTTCAAAGAGAAGACAAATGTCGCCAATTCCAAGTAATGTGTGGGGTAATTCCACTCATGCGGTCTCAACTGATGTGATGCACATGCAGTCACGTGACCTTACTACATCAGAACCACTCTTAAACCTTCTTCTGAGGCATCTGTGTATATTGCATAATCCTGAGTGCCTGAAGGAAGTGCAAGAATGAGCACAATAGTCAATCTTTCATTCAATGTCTTGAAGTCCTGCTTGCATGAATCCTCTCAAATGAAAGGAACTGCCTAAGGGAAGAACTACTCGGGAAAAACCACTGACGAAGCATCTGTAATAGCCCACTAGTCTAAGGAAGCTACGATTCTGAGTGATTATATTGGGATGCTCCCAAGACATAACTGCCTCAATCTTTACCGTATCAACTGCAATACCAGCTCCATAAATGACATGCCTAGGATATGAGACCTAGGATATGCAGAACTCACACTTGCTTAGCTTGGCATACAACTTGTGCTCTCAAAGTATGTTCAGGACTATTTTGAGATCATTTGCGTCAGTGTTGCAGAAGACGGTATTCGGTATTCAGTCGGAGGGGTCACTGAATAGAGAATAATCAGTATTCGGGCGACTATTCGGAATTATTTGATTTTGTATTTTTTAATATAAAATTTATTTATAATACATATATTCTTATATTTTTATACATATATGGTCATTATTTAACATGAATCCAAGATAAAAGTACCAATCAATATAATAGACATATAGAATTTGACATTTGTGGCGATACCGTGGTAAAATGTAACCCATAAATGTTGAAAATTGAAAATAAAAAAATAAAAATATGAAGAGTCAAACTCTAGTCGGCCTCATAGTCGGGCCAGTCGGCCGAATAGTCGGCCGACTATTCGGTCGGGTCGACTATTGCCCGACTTGAGGTCTGTTCAGTCGGGTACCCCACCGCACCGCATAGTCGGACCGACTAATCGGAATAGTCGACCGACTATTGCAACACTGATTTACGTGATCCCATTCATTTCGAGAATGTATTAGCACATCATCAATGAATACAACCACAAATTTGTCTAAGTATGGATGAAAAATCATGTTCATCATATCCATGAATGTTGTAGGGGCATTTGTGAGTCCAAATGGCATTACAACAAACTCGTAGTGCCCATATCGAGTCTTGAATGTTTTCTTTATACTATATGATTCTTGAATCCTCAGCTGATGGTAAGTTGATCTAAGATCGATCTTTGAAAACACCGAACATCCATGTAGCTGATCAAACAAGTCATCAATGCACGACAAGGGATAACTGGTTTTCACCGTTCTCTTGTTCAACTGTAGGTAATCAATGCATAATCTCATCGATCCATCCTTCTTCCTAACAAAAAGGATAGGAGCACCTCAAGATGAAATTCTCGATCTCACAAAACCTAAATTAACTCTTGTAACTGCACCTTCATCTCTCTCAACTCCGTCGGTGCCATGCGTTAAGGAGCCATCGAAATCGATTATGTATATGGCAGTAACGTGATCTCAAACTCAATCTCCTTCTTAGGTGGTAACCCTAGTAAATCATCAGGAAATACAACTGGGTAGTCTGATACTATTCTGATGTCCTGGATCATTGACTCTCCATCAGATGTTTCTCGACCAAAATCTAGGAATGTGTCACATCTTTGATCAACAAGTCTATGAGCTCTCAGCACTGAAATGTACTCCATCATGGAGTCATATAATGTACCCTAAAAGTGAACTCAGGTAAGTTCGGAATCATGAAGACAACTGTCTTTCTATAGCAATCGACCAAGGCATGATGGGCTGATAACCAATCCATGCCCAAAATCAAGTCAAACTCCTCAAGAATCTGTGATCATCTCGTGACCACCAATCAATACTATCAAACCTGTAACAATCAGTTTAATGATGAACAACTAGCCACCTGGCCCATGGATGTGATATGGAGGATCTAGGGCCTCTGTAACTCTATCTACTTAAGCTAGTAATCTCGAAGCAATGAATGAATGCGTCGCTCCAGAGTCGAATAAAACATGGAATGGTCGGCTCAAGATTGATACCATTCCTTTCAACACAGTTGTTATTGGTCGTGCCGGCTCCTCGGTCACTGCATGTAATTGACCTTGTCTAGTTGATACTGTAGAAATAGTTAGTAGTGTTATTATCTCTTTATGTAGTTTGTCGTTATTTCTTTATTTTCTATAGACCTCTATGTAATTTACCCTTAAGGTCTCTCCCTATATAAGAGAGCCTAGGGTTTTCTGAATAAACAACGAAGGCTCTTTTCCCAACATGGTATCAGAGCCACCCTAGGGCTCTCCACCCGCCGCCTCCCTCTCCCCACCCACCGCCCTCTCCTCGACACGATCTTCGCCGCCGTCGCCGCCTTTCTCTCGTTCACGCGCCCTCTCCGTGGCCCAGCCCCACTGCCACCGGGCACTCGGCGGTCTTCCCCAGCGATCCCAGCCGCTGCCAGCGCCTCCACGGCGCTAACAGTTGCCGCCAGCCAGCCCCAGGCGGTCTTCCCAGCAATCCTAGCCGCTGCCAGCGCCCTCACGGCGCTCCTAGTCGCCGCTAGCAGTCCCCGACTGCTGCAGTAGGCTCCAGCCACCGCCAGCCAGCACCAGGCGGACTTCCCCGTCACCGCCAGTAGCCGCCAGGCGCTTTCTGCCCTCTCCCAGGCGGTCCTAAGCACCGCTGTAGGTCCCGGCTCTCCCAGCAAGCCGCGCAAGGCTCTCTCAGCCGCTGAAAGGGCTATCATCCCTTGTAGGGCGTGCCCTAGTCTCTCTCTCGTCCGTTCTATGGATTTGAGTGCGTAACGTCTACATACACACTCAAATCTGATGCAGTTGTCGTAGACATTCAACATCACGTCTACATATCCTAGTTCTTCTCCGAGTGGCAGTATGTCAGAATCAAAAGTTTATATGCCCTCCACCGGTGCATTCAAAGGTCCTGCGCCAATAGTCAAGATGGACGAGTCTAACTATGAGCTCTGGGCTATGTAGTTCATGAGCCTCATGAAGTCGAATGGTAAGAAGTACATTCTTACCGAGGATGAGCCCGCCGAGAAGTCTGGGATCTATGCCTCATGGGAGGCTGATGATTCCTATGCGAAGGTCTGGTTGTCCGGTACCTTGATGATGGAGATTGCTAATGACGTGCTCCATCAGCCCACTACTAAGGCAATGTGGGACATTCTTGCTGCCACGTATTCGCAGGTGCGAAATGAGACGAAGATGTTGCAGCTTCAGTACGACATATTCACAATGAAGCAGAACGACAGACCTCTCCATTCTCTTTACACATCCCTAAGAGGATGTTTGAGAAGTTATACAGTATCATCCCTCTCACTGCAACTCCTGAGCAGCAAAAGGCGTTTCGAAACGCCACCATGGTTGGTGTTCTACTTGCGGCTCTTGACCCTGAGTATGATGCAGCTCGATCTCAGATTCTCGTTGATGCAATTATTCCTCCAGTTGAAGATGTTTACAGAAGGCTTAATCGCATTCCAGTTTCCTCCAGCTCTTCTACTCCACCTCCTTCAGCGATGGCAGTCTCGCGTGGGAGAGGTGGACCACCATCTGGCCGTGATCGTGGACGTGGCCGTGGACCCCAGGGGAGGGGTGGTCGTTTCAGTCAGACATGCTCCTATTGTCACCGCACAGGACACTCGAAGGAGACATGCTATTCGAAGCATGGATTTCCAGCATCGGCACGTGTTGCAGAGCACTCCCAGTCTCCACTGACTTCTACTACAGATAGTCGATTTGACGAACTTGTGGCCCGTCTCCGTGATATTATGCCACATGCTTCTGGTGATTCGTCTGGTGGCTCCTCAGATATTGCTGCCTCTGCCTCTACCAGTTCATCCGCAGCCGCGAGCTCCTCAGGTAGATCTACTACATCTCATGATATATCTGACTGGATTATTGATTCCGGGGCCACACATCATCTCTGCCGGGATAGAGGTAGATTGCAGGCCTACAGGGACATTCCTTCCGGCCGATCCGTACAGATAGCAGATGGTACCCATTCGCCCCTTGTTGGACAGGCGGAGGTTTCTCTATCCTCCACTTTGCAATTACAGAACGTTCTGCATGCTCCTGAGTTCTCCATGATTTTGCTATCTATTAGTCAGATTATGAAGGATTTGAATTGTCGTGCCATATTTGACCCGTCTTCTCTCATTTTTCAGGACATACTCACGGGCAAGGTGATTGGCTGTGGCTCTGAGCAGAATGGTCTATATCGTCTGGTTCGGGATTCCTATGCTGGCGTCTCCTCTCACTCTGCTGGACCAGTCTCTCCGTATATTTGGCATCGTGTCAGTTAGGAAAGCATCACAGGTCGAGCTTTCCAAGTCATCCGAGTCGGAGCAGTAGCTCCATTTTTGAGTTGTTACATATAGATATATGGGGTCCGAGTCGTGTTCCCGATCATCAGGGACACAAGTTTTATCTTGTGGTAGTGGATGATTTCTCGCGTGTGTCATGTGTCTTTCTTTTGAAAAATAAATCTGAAGCAGGAAATGTGATCAAGAATTTGCTTAATGAAGTGCACAATGTTTTCTCTTCCTCTGTCAAATATGTTCGGACGGATAATGCCCTTGAATTTTTTACACGCTCACTTTCACAATTCCTCTCATCAAAAGGGATTATTCACCAAACCACTTGTGCATATACCTCACAACAAAATGGTGTGGCGGAAAGAAAGCATCGCCATCTCTTGGATATTACTCGAACACTGTTGATTCAGAGTTGTGCTCCTATTTCATTCTGGGGCGATGTTGTTCTTACTGCTTGTTATCTGGTCAACCGAATGCCATCTTCAGTCCTTGGTGAGAAGATACCTATCTCCCTTATTTTTCCAGACAAGGAGTTATTTTCTTTGACTCCACGTGTCTTTGGTACTGTGTGTTTCGTGCATCGTCTATCTCCTGGGCTTGACAACCTCTCTCCTAGAGCAGTCAAGTGCGTCTTTGTTGGCTATTCCAGGACTCAGAAGGGTTACCGGTGTTATGATCCTGCAACTAAGAGATACTTTGTGAGTGCTGATGTCACTTTCTTTGAGTCTGTCATGTATTTTTCTCCTACAGGTGACAGAATGGTACAATCCACTACCACTGATGACATTTATGTTCCTCCACCACCTACAGTGAGTACACCTGGGTCTCCTGTGCCCATCTCCACGCCAGTACCACCTCCACCTCCATCCATTCCACGACCTATCATATCACCCTTACCGAAATTCTATACGCGCCGGTCAGATCCTGCTCAGACCACACAACAGCCGCTCATCCAGCCTCAGGTATGTTCAGATGGCATTACTACTGACGGGTCAGGTTTGGTACATGTGCAGGATCCTTCAGTACAGGCAGACACTAGCCCATCTAGTACATGAGATGATGATCTTGATGTTCCGATTGCTATTCGGAAACAGAAGCGGCAATGTGCCGCTTATCCATTTGCTTCACAGGTTTCTTTTCACCGTCTCACAGGTGATTTTCAGAGATTTGCCACAGCTTTGTCTTCCGTGGATATACCACGGACATACCAGGAAGCTTTGCAGAATGAATGCTGGCGATTAGCAATGAAGAAGAAATGAGGGCCCTACAGTCTCGTGGCACATGGTCTTTGGTCCCTGCACCTTCTGATGCATCCGTTGTGAGCTGCAAATGGGTCTTTACAGTCAAATACCATGCAGATGGAACCTTGGATAGGTACAAAGCACGCTTGGTCGCTCGTGGGTTTACGCAAACCTACGGTGTGGATTACATGGATACATTCTCTCCAGTGGCGAGACATTCTACCCTTCGTATTCTCTTATCTGTTGCTGTGGTCCGAGATTGGAGTATATCTCAACTAGATGTCAAGAATGCATTTCTGTATGGAGACTTGCAGGAGGAAGTCTACATGCAGCAGCCACCTGGGTTTACTGCTGAGGGGGAGAAGCAGATGGTCTGTAGACTTCACAAGGCGATATATGGCCTCAAACAGAGCCCCAGAGCATGGTTCCAGAAGTTGTCCAACCTGATTGAGCAACAAGGATTCAAGAGGTCAAATGCCGATCACTCATTGTTTGTCCAGAAGTCATCGGCAGGTACGGTTGTTATTATGGTCTATGTGGATGATATTCTTGTTACAGGAGATGATGCACATGGCATAGAAAAGGCAAAGGCATTCCTTAACCGTCAGTTTGTTACAAAAGATCTTGGGACCCTGAGATACTTTCTGGGGCTGGAATTTGCAAGGAATGCACAGGGTTTGGTGATGACCCAACGGAAGTATATTACAGACTTCCTGACTGAGACTGGCATGGATGGTTGCAAACCATCAAGTATTCCCATGGATCCCAGCGTGAGGCTGTATGATGGTGATACTGATGAAGTAGATAAGAGGAGATATAGAGAGATGGTGGGCAAACTCCTCTACATCACCATAACTCGCCCAGACATTCAATTTGCAGTTAGCAGGGTGAGTCAATTTATGGAGCAGCCAAGACAGGTTCACATGGATGCTATACACATGATACTGAGGTATCTAAAGTCTTCTCCAGGTTCAGGCTGCTATTCAGAAAGGGCACGGACTTATCTGTCTCAGCATGTGCAGATGCAGATTAACCGAAAATCAACCTCAGGGTTTGCAGTGTTTGTTGGAGGCTCTTTGGTTTCTTGGAAAAGCAAGAAACAAACTGTTGTGGCAAGGTCCAGTGCCGAATCCGAGTATAGGGCCATGGCTCAAGCCAGTACGGAAATGATGTGGGTTCGCTCAGTACTAGAAGATCTACATGTAGCTGTACCTCTACCCATGAAGCTTCAGTGTGACAATCAGGCAGCATTGTTCATTGCCAACAATCCAGCTTTTCATGGAAGGACCAAGCATATTGAAGTTGACTGCCATTATACTAGGGACTTGATCCAGAGAGGATTGATATCTACTGCACATGTGAGCCCAGGAGATCAGACTGCAGATGTATTTACCAAGCCACTGCTCAGAGGACCGTTTCAGAGATGTTCATCCAAGCTGAGCATGATAGATATCTATGCTCCACCTTGAGGGGGAGTGTAGAAATAGTTAGTAGTGTTATTATCTCTTTATGTAGTTTGTCGTTATTTCTTTATTTTCTATAGACCTCTCTGTAATTTACCCTTAAGGTCTCTCCCTATATAAGAGAGCCTAGGGTTTTCTGAATAAACAATGAAGGCTCTTTTCCCAACAGATACAATACTCGAATCGACCATATTACGTGTCTGTATCTACGGTCTCCTAAAGTTGGAGTTCCTGCCACAAAACAGGCATTAAGACCGTTAGTGACCCCACTGGTTGCACAAGTAACATCGAACTGACTAGGTAGGTGGAGTAGTTGTGTCGGTGCTCTAAGTTGTTCTTGTCGGGGGTCTCTCCACTCTCTGTGACTCAGATGGTTGTGTTGAATCGATGCCATGTTTGACAAGTGCTCCTCCTAAAATAGTCCTTGGAGATAAGCGGGTAGTTCCAAAGAATGCCGAACCTGAAGAATGAAACCGCCTGGCTGATCTCTGCAATTGAAATAGTCATTGAATCGGACTGAATAACCGCTGTGGTGTGGGTATCGCTCCGGGCAAACTTGTAAAATGTCTCTCTCTAATGTCCTCAAACTTCTCTGCTGCATCAGTAGTCTTGGATATAAATGTGAGACTTATGTCCGACCTGATTCTCCTGCACCTCTTCCATCATACCACCGATGAAGTTCTCTGAATTCTCCTCTATAAATACAGGGGCTGCTAGTGTGTATCGCGACAACTTGGTGTAGCGAACAAAGTACTGTCTAGCCGTCATTCGCCCCTATCGAAGCTTTGCGAATAATCAAGGCTAGGACTCCTTCAACTCCCAAAAAAGAAGTAGGATCTGAAGCTCGTCTCGAAATAGTCCGATGTGGGCTCGCGTCTCATCTCAGAAACTGCCGCCTCCCACCATCTCTCGGTGAATGCTATAAATGAATACTCCATAAAAGATAACCACACATCTCATAGTGGGCGAATCATCCGAAGTACGTTCATCACTCTCTTCAGCCACTGCTTGACCTCATCTGAGGTCCCAGTACCCGAACATGGGCACATTGGCTCGCTAATATGGAGTGAAAATCGACTGATGCCTATGAATGACAGACCGATCAGTCGCAATATCGTCGGAAAAAGTTACGTGATCCTACTCCCTATCATGATCTACATCCTCTGCTCCATGTACTTGCATCTCCTCACATAAGTAATCAATCTAGGCTGTTGAACTTCTATAGACTGAGGCTAATCCTGTCGTGTTCCATTCTAAGATGGATGATAGGTGAAATCAGAGAGCTCCTCGAACCTCATCTCTGTGTTAGTCTGTCTATCTACGATTTCCGTCTGCTAAGCTGAGATTTGATCCATGGACCTTGTATATCAGTTTGCTACTGTTGGAGGTTGGTGAGGGCGGTTAGTATGTGCTCTAAGCGATCTGCCATCTCCTGACCAGCTGTAGATGTCATGGTTCTGCATGAGAACCAACATCATTCATTATGAAAATTGATGTTCGCAGATACCATCAACTATGTTTGTCTCTTCTTGGGATAGGATATGAAAATTAATTGGAAAAGGTAGCATTTGTGGTTGTTGAATTTGAATGCCATTATTTCCCTTCTCAGATTCGTGATAAGTCGAGGATTGTTACTATCCAAGAACTTAATGCGATCAGAATTTTAATACTGCGAATACGTATAGTGGGGTACCACTGCTCTGATACCATGAATGTGAGGCATCCCGAATATCTAGATTATCCGTTTACACAACATTCAGAGTACCACATTTGTTATCGATCATATTAGGTTACAGAAAATGATGAGAAATGTTACTCTATTTGAATGACATTCACAATAATAAACAACTACATAACTAACAAGTGTCTCCAAATTCACATTTGTATTTATTTCTATATAAAGTTACATGTATCAAAAGAAACATACATTCTATACATGTATCCCAAAAATACATCATAAGAGAAAAATAAATCACAAAAGAGTTACATAATCTGTACAATGGTATAACGTGTACCGTAAACAGAAAATGTCTGAACTGCGAAAGCTCGGGGTCCACTTGTCGGGCTACTATGATGTAGGTGCTTTGCTTGTCATCCATGTTAGGAAGAAAAGAATGTCAACATAGGTTGATTGCAATCTAATTTATTAAAAATATCAGGTGTTTCAACGGTTTAAAAAGAAAACAAGTAGATAGGTGTTGACATTTAATTTAATAAGCTACTAGCGTACAAAGTTAGTTTTCAAATTGTTTTGCACGTTAATTCCTCTTTTTCACTTACCACCTCAACTACTCATACTTACTACTTTAATTTATTCATAAGATCCATATTTAGGTTATCATCATTTTATTACTTATGAGATATATTGACATATCTTAGAATACGTAGATGGTGTATTCCGTGTTTTGATATTTGACCTTGTCTAATTCCTTAAGCTCAGTGGATAGTCCATGATCTTGGTCTGAGTGAGACCTCACACTATGACTCTAAGGTGGGAAGAACACCTTAAGGTTGGGATGTTTCCGTAAGCATGAGTGTAATGCATCTTAACTAAGTTCCCAACATGTCCACTAGCTTCACCTAACAACATGTAACAGTAGCTCTCATTCTAGTACAGAAGATTTCCATGCCAAGATCATTTGTTCATTTTTATTATTGTGAGATATCATATGTGATGATGGATCTTATTAAATATTGACGATTCATAATTTACAGGATCTAATCTCTTTCCTTGTCAACACCTACTGGTGGAATAGTACCCACAACTCAAGTCCATCTTCCAATGATTTTTCTTCGCCAGGACCTACTGGCAGAACAATAATAAAAAACTCAAGCGGTGAGGAATCCTCTCAAGAGAATTTTTCCTCTTGCCCCCCCAGTGAAAGTACGGTCCAAGAGAGGTCTAGCCATACTCCAAAACTACGCCCCTGAGACATATAGGAGAGACTTTCTATACTAAGTCACTCCAAAGCGGGGTCTGATCAGTACGGGCAAAACAAACTTGAAAAGCAACACAAGACTCCTCCTGCCTAAGTACCCTACTGAAACAGGGTCATCGGAGCTGGTCAACTAAAGCACATGGATCTCAACGAATCGTAAAAATCGCGAACTCGCAAAAAATCATATAGAAGATTGTGATCCTACACCCACGCGCTAGGTGATCACTGCCCTAACCGGACTTCCTATCTTCCGTCTAATTGAGGGTCACCGCACCCCACACAGTCAAGTGTAAGGGTCACCATAACCGACATATATATCAATCTTCAATGATTTACCATCAAATTCTCTTACTTGATCACTCAATTCTTTCTCAATATATGTTGTGGTTAACTTTATAGATTTAGATATGTTGTCAATAACTCTAATCAATCGAGATCTATATGTAGTGGTTTATAAATTCAAAGGATTTCTTCATTATTTTAAAAATAATTAAATTAAAAGTTGTTCTTAGATCTGCCTTTGAGTTCAAGTCTATGCCAAATTACCTAACTCTTTTCTTCTTTAAATCATAAGATTTAGAGCTACCCATTAAACTTGCATTAAGTTCAATTCTATACAATTTCACAACTTTTCTCATTTAAATCATGATATTTAGAGATACTTATTAAATCTAAATATAGTCTCGATTTGCATGCTAATTCATCCCCAAATCTCTAAATTTTAAACATGAAACTAGTGGCTAATTAATACTCTAAACTTGATTTAATTACATATAAATCACCACTAGTTTCTCATCAATCAACATGAAATCATAGCTCAAAAGTGGTCTGAATTTTGGACTTTATGTATGCAATTCACCCTAAACCCCTCACATTTCATGTATGAAATCTATAACTTTTGGTGTTTGAATTGGGTCTTAATAACATATTAATCAACCTCAAACCTCACAATTTTAAGGCATGAACAATAACATAAATGATCTTAAATTGATACAAAATGCATGCGATTCTCCTCAATTTCAAGGCATGAACGACATAAAATAATATTAAATTGATACAAAATGCTTGTAATTCTCTCCCAATTCAAGGCATGAACAACATAAAATGATCTAAAATTGATATTAAATTTACGTTTATCACCCCAACACTTTAAATTTTTAAAACATGAAACTTTAACATACGATGATTTTAGATCACAATCATGCCATTTACCCCCCAAATTTCTCCAAATTTTATATCATGAAATCAATGGTCTGAATTTACATATAACATGCATGCAATCACCACAAAAATTCTCATCTTTTAGCATGCAAATAGGAGCATATTTTAGTGATCGGAAATCATGATCAATTACATGTGTAACTTCACATTTTTATCCAAT
Source organism: Ottelia alismoides (assembly GCA_037367405.1). NCBI lineage: Eukaryota > Viridiplantae > Streptophyta > Magnoliopsida > Alismatales > Hydrocharitaceae > Ottelia > Ottelia alismoides. The sequence continues at coordinate 25,900 of JAZKJV010000557.1, forward strand.
TTCGAAGGTAATTATTTGGATTTTAAAATAGATTTCTAATTTTACATGTAAGGCAGCAAGAGGGGGAATGATTGTATCTTGGATCCTCCAAGATTTAGAGGATCAAATGTCATGCATGCAGCTCAAATTGAGGAGCATCAAGGGGCTTCACTGTAGCAGAGGACTGTTGAGAGCAGTTCCAGGAAAGAAAGCAGCAACTGCTGCTCAAATAGGAGTAGCAACAGCTGCTGCAGCTGATTGGAGAAGAAGCAACATCAGCTGCAACCGCTTGTTGCAGCAGCTCAGTGGCTTGAGATTTGACAAGTGGAAGGAATGCCGAGCGTGAGCTGCTTACATTTATGAATTATATATATACATATTAAAAACATATCCTTTATCTCTCTTTTATCTGGAATATCAAAGTCATTTCGATCGTGGAAGGAATGCCGAGCGTGAGCTGCTTACATTTGTATTTGCACCTCATATCTCCGATTCAGATGTACAATAGCTCGTTTCGACCGTCTATTAATCATGATCAAATAACAATTCGACCGTCTATTAATCATGATCAAATAACAAAAATTTGGTACTTTTCTGATCAAAGATGAGCTTAGAAATTGATGAAATACAATCTTGTTTTGCGATCAAATTTTTTTCGATTTAAATGGTCAAACGACCTCCGATCGATGAATAGTCGATTTTATTGATTTTGTTTCGACGATACGAATTTTCTGGTGATCTCATTTTATTTTTGTAGTTTTCAATTGCATCACGACTTTTCTAAAGGCACAAATTATGATGCAATTAAATTTTTGATTGATCGATCCCAAAGGAATTTTAATTTATGATCTTTGAATTGATTCAGATCATTTAATATCGATCGATAGTTTTATTGGATCAAATAGACCATAATTGGATTGATTTTGAGTTATTCGGATCCAGATGAGAGTTTGCCCTTCCATCGCTTGCTAGTCTAGGCCGTCCGCCTATTATATATCTAGAGGATCTCGAGTCTACTTCGTCCTCGCATCAAGGGAGAAGTCCGACGCCTTTTTTTTCTGGCATCTCTGTCTGGAAAGCATGCTTCCTAGCAGTGGAACTCCGCATCACTCTAAGGCTTCAACAATGCACGTCTACACTCCTACCTTCGATTACAGGAAAAGTACGGATGGATGGTGGAAGATGAAGTGAAAGGTACTATATTAAAAATTCAGAAATGTCTATGTCGCGCGTGTGAAATGCATGCTTACTAGTCAGTTGATGCTTCATATATGGTAATTTTCCGTGCCCGCTGCTTAGGGTTGGGCATCGGGCCGGGTCGGGTCGGGTTTGAGTTGGCCCGGCCCAAGCCCATTTAAGTATATGGGCTAATGGGTCGGGCCTAGCCCATTTTATTTTCAAAAATTAGGCCCAAGCCCAAACCCGACCCAAACAAAATGGGTCGGGTTCGGGTCGGTCAATTTAACACCTATGTATACCAATATCATGTCTTCCATTCTTGCATTTGTGTGGTTGTTTCTTATGCATGTGTGCATGTTTAAAACTATAAGCATGCTAACTAATTTGTGATTTTAACATTAGTTGTATGTTGGAAATAGAAATGTGGTAAAAATATGGCGACTTAAACCACCATTCCATTCACCATTACATATTCTATTGTAGATGCGGGCACTATGACCCAATACAGATTGGTTACTTACAGTTGTACATGCTCTAACACTTGAGGACACAAATTCCATTCTTGCATATTAATGTAATAACCTTGCATATTAATGTAATAATATCATCAATCCACGTTAATGGATATGATTATTAATGTGTCTAAGCATTTATTCTACACTCGAATAAGGACATTAAAGTTAGAACATGGTATTTGGAATGAACATGAATATAATTGATATAATTATACCGTACTAGATATGAATATACTTGCTTTAGAATGGGTCGGGCTATCGGGCTAACGGGTTTGGGCCTTCTCAGGCCCAAACCTGGTCCGATAATCAATATGGGTTCATTTTAAGGCTCACGGCCCACCCGTTAAATTTCGAGTTCAGGTTTGGGTCGGGTTATACGGGTCGGGTTTTGGGTCGGGTCGGGCCGACCCAACCCAATGCCCAACTATACTGCTGCTTCCCCGCATTTTAGCTTATCACAGAAGATGCATGTGTATACTAAAAGCTTGGAATAGAGAAAGCCTCTATCCTATCTTCAGGACTCTGACTACCGAACTATGGCGCTGTGGATAGCACTTCCAGGGTCAACTTTGAGACCTTCCTTTGCCCCCTGCTTCCTGAGCTCGGAAAAAGGAACCGACGACGGAAGTGTTTCGAACTCGTGGAATACTCATCTTCCCAAAGCAAAGAAAGAAAGCCAGTGTCGAGTGCGGAATTTCTTTCATAGTGAACTGCAAGAGTCATTAGACAGAGCTTTCTCTTCTATATCGCCTTTTCCAAGGAGGTCAGATTTCATTAAAGTTACTTGTCAAGCTCGTCTTTTCCCGGAAGGTAGAGGGTTGAACTCGAAAACACGATCTGAACCGATTACCTATAATCCGGTTAAAAAGTATATAGATTTAATAGGTCTTTTAGCAAATTTTCAGCAGGTGCTAAATGGGTTGCTAATGATCCATACTTTGATCCACTTTAGGATCTGTATATTGCTACGTAAAGGAACAACTTTCTTTCTTTTGATCTTAACTTCAGAGCTTGAGTGGTGAATGAGCAAGACGAAAATATACCTGGGCTGTGGTTGAGAAGCAGAGGTGAGATCAACACGCTGCTGCGGATCCTGGCGAAGGCGGTTTGGTCAAGTAGTATGGAATGGACAAGGAGGAGCAGAGCAGGTCATTGCAGGTGAAGAGACTCGAGAGGGCCGGAATGACCATTCGAAGCAGCCTTTAATAAAGTTGGCGTGCAAACGAAGCGCTTCAGATCACGTTGCAGCAAAGGCCATGCGAACGGGAAGAAGTGCCATACTGTGCGTATGATATCCTCGGGATGGTCGCTGCCATGGATGTGGTCGACACAAGCTCGGTAGAGAAGGTTAGCTATGAGAAAAACTTGTCTACATTTTCCAAAATAACCTGTGTAGCACAGGGCTGGGTCCGATCGGATCCGACCCACCAAATTCGGATCTGCTGATTATTTGATTCGGGCTCGGATCTTCGTTTCGTCGAAAATTTTGTAATCGCACGGGGCCCGACCCGGACCCATCAAAAGCCGACAAGGCTCACTTTCTATTTTGGAAAATAGAAAGGATTTTTTTAAAATATCAATATTAAATCAGAACATATTACAAAGAAACCGTTGGAAGACGAGCAACAAGCTGCATCGCCAATCTCTTCCAATGGATTAGTCATCCATCAATTAATTGAAATTATTTGTTAAGAAAAATACATTTTTTATTGGCGAAATCGTCAAACTAGTTAGTATTTGCATAAAGAACCTCTAATACTACCAATACGGTAATGTTACTATCGTCGTTCAAAAAACTATCGAAATGACCGAAATTCGAACGAAATTTCGTTTCGATCACTCAACGAAACGAATCCGAAATCCGACTTTTAAGGCCTTGGTATATTGTATATACATACATCACTATGTGTGTCTAGATATATATCTAAATATGTTGCAAGATTATATGTAATATATTATATTTTGGAGCCATTTTTAAATGCACGAAGAAAAATAAATAACTTTATGTTATTTAATTATTTCATTATACAAGTTATTCAATTTAGCAATTTACTTTTATTTTTTTCTTTGTGAATTTCTAGATTATGTAATTTTGATATAATCAGCTATTTTCCCCATTTTCTAAATACATTGATTCTAAATGTAAGTGTTACGAGGCCTTTATTAACTGGAGGGTAATCCATATCCATATAGTACATAATTGTATCTGAAAATATAATTATCCATTTCCATATTTGTATGAATGTATCCATAATTAAGGATATGATTTGTGAATATTCGAAATACAACTTTTTCCGCATCAATATCTTGATTTTAAAAAAGGATAAGTATGATAACACCTATATTCGTGTCAATATCTGTCTGTTTGCATTTTTAATTGGATTTCACTTGATAACTAAATTGCACACAAAGCCTTCTTCCAATTCTTTTCTTGGATTATGATATAGGTGTTAGCCATGTGAGTCCAATGCGAACCATTCCTATAATAAATTTTATTGTAATATCTAATTTATCAATAAAAGTTATTGGTTTTTTCATTCCCTATATGAGATTAAATGGATGAATGCACTATAAAGTCCCACGATATAATTAGGATTATGTACCATGGCCATCTTAATGATCATATAACTGTTGATTCAATTGTTGAATCACAGAGGCTAGTGCTTGGATGAATATCTAAGGAGTTATATTGAGGACTCATCAAGCGTCGTCAAATGATTTGTTAAGAAATGATCTCCAACATGAGTAGGAGATGGCAATCTTTTCTCATTATGTTGATATCTGATCGAACTCCTGATGCAGGTCCTCTACATCTGAATAGAGATTCGAAGGTGTCAGATTAGTTAGGTCAAAGAGTTGACTTAACGAGATCGAGATAACCAAAGTCCAATGTCATATACTGTCACGATATAAGCATACATCCTTTGATCGGAGACAGATGTGTTGCTTTATATCTGAGTATGTACATTTGGCAGACCAATAGGTTGATGATCTAACCAAGGTCTATATACTGACAAGCTAGTATGCATATGAGGGTATATGAATAATTTGATCTCTCAAAGGGATCATACAGGTTCACATGTGAATCGGAAGATATGATCTCACTCATGAGGTATTGGGACCGATCAAATTCCATGCATGATCGTCGTGCTTTGGAAGCATGACAAGAATTCATAGGTATGGTATATGTTTTTGGAAAGCATATGATCAACCAACTCCCAATGTCCAAGAATGATAAATTTAATGATGAAACCCTAAAGATGACAATGTAAATTGATCTATATCTTCAGATTTATCACATGTCTTCCAGTATGCAGGATGTACAGGTATTATGAATAATTGAGGGTGATATAATCATAAACGAATCTATAACCATGATGCTTCCATTTTGAGGGAGTGATGAAACAAGTCTCGATTTTAGTGACTCCTCTCAGTAGAGAAGCAATCTGAACTTGGTCCAAGTGTTCGACATTGATCTTAATGAAATTCATATGCAATGAGAAAACTATATTTACAACCTTGATTTAATCAAGCATTTATAAGAGGTCCATGAGATCTAGATTTGATATGTGATCTCAATATTTAAGTCACTATACATGGAACCACGGTCACCATGTCTTTATCTCTAAGTATCTGTAGAGAAAGCGCATTATTCTTGAAAGAGCTCGAGAATAATCCCATTATTGAATTATATCTAAGAATCGAGAAATGGATAATTAAATGTGATTTAATTATCATGAATAATATGAATTTGATTCATATAATTTCGATGCATGAGCTGGCGATCCAATATAATTAATTGTGATTTAATTATTATGGATAAGAATTATATAGATAGCATTATCCAACTTATTCATAATATATTATAAATGTGATTTATAATGTATTAGAGAGAGCCTATTATGATTAATTTTTATTGATTAATTATTAATGTGAATTGGATTCACATTGAATAACTAATTGAAAATGTAAATCTCATTTTATTTGGGATTGTGAATGTGATTCACATTTTTTCAGTGGTAAGATTGCAATATTCACACAATAATTATGAATTATTTTTTTATAATAATTTACAATAAGTGTTGTTGCAAATATTGGATATTTCCATGGAATAATGTAATCTCACGAGATTACATCAGATTGCCACCTTCCTACTTGGGATGGTTGATGGCCACAAACTCCCATTTGGATAGGGTGCCCATCCCTCTTTTAATAGAAGGAGGCAATCTCTATTTCATAATCTCCATGCTTAATTGATTTAATTTATAATTAATTTATATTGATTTATTAGTATATAACAATCAAAATTAAATTAATTATTGTTGTGTTTTTACAACAAAATCATTGAAAGTAACATAAATCTATCTCATCCATTAATTTTGTGTTTTTCATGGATTGAAATCGATGGACTCTCAAAATCCTATATAAGAAAAGGCAACCCTTGCTCTTCAAGTTACAACTTCAATAGCTCTCTCTCTTATTCTCATGCTACATCTCTCTCTCTCTACTTTGAGTGGTCATCCACTCCATCCCTAGAGAGAAGGTCCTCGCTGTTGTCGTATCGCCGTAGTGCTACTGCTTCGATAATTCTTAAATATGTCTTATTTGGCATGCCTCGCTCATGAAGAAGACGTTTGATCTCGTGAAATGAGATCGGGAGATCTATTGCTTGGATCAACGACTTGGTTTTTGAGAAGCACATGATTCATCTCCGTACTCGTAAGTGTCTCCTCCGACAGATCGGACTTGAGACAAGAGGTCTCTTCTCTTAGAGGCTCCATCACAATCACGCTACAAGAGGTATTCCTTTATCTACTATGTGGTTAGATGAAACGATCCAAGAAGTGTTCTTGGATCATGTGGTTTCATCGATTATTTTTTTAAATTCCGCTGCACTGAGCAACTATTGCGACTAGTCGCTCTTGATGTTCTTAAGAATTTTCTTATATATTCAAGAGGTATTATAACCTTGGTCAGGGTTTGTATGTGATCCAAAAACCCTTGGTGATCATGATTCATATTTTGGTTGCACCTGAATCATTGTTTTTTTGCATTGGATGTAAGAATCGAATCGGTTTTTGATGAAATAAAAATATATTGTTTGTGCACTGTTTGAACGCATTTTTTGATTAATAAATATATTTAAAATGTCTAAATATATCCCCAAAATAGTGACCTTTGATTGTTACTAAAGTGCACAAAATTGATACAAATACTTCCCGCTATGAAAATTGTTTTGCATGTATTCGCGGATCTGGAACAAAATATTGTTTGCTTACTGTTTTCCTATAATAAAACATGAAATAAATACTTGAATTTAGTAGTAATCAAACTTCACGATTTTATTTTGTGCGATTCCTACTCTGTTTGCCCTAGATATTCCATATTTAGTGGAGATGGGTCGGATGATGATTGGATCATCAACTCTTTCTTAATTTTGTATGAATCAATGTAAACCAAAGAAATTGAGAATTTGCTCTAATTATTTTATTATTAATATTTATTCGTGTAAATAATTGACAAAAAATCAATCATCAAGGAATGAGTGTTTCATGAAAACCCTAGGATATCCTGCAATAGTTGTAGGAAAATCTGTACATGCAAAACTTGGTCACTTGAATAGGATTGGAGATTTATTTAGCAAATCTCCTTATAATATTAATCAAAATAGTTTTGATTATTATTATACTGTATAGCTTCAGTTGAAAGATCGATTATCATCTCTAGTACAAAGTGATCAATTGGCATTATCCTAACTTGAGGCGGATATGGTGTCTAGTCGGGGAGCGTTGGGGTAGCAAGTTGCTTCGTGATCAGTTTGTCCCACTCCTGTCTATATTGACCATGACAACGGGTAGGGAATATATAATGTTTGAAGGGATCGTGATGTATTTTTAAATTATTAAAATTCAAATAATATGTATTTTTGAGATTATACCATCCATTCAAGTAACAATCAAGTTTGTTGGTTGACTGAATTAGATTAATAATTAGTTTAATATGATTAATTACTTATATCCAATTAAAACATTCTATTATGAATAGATGACTATTTTCCTTAGAAGCATTAATTATGTGAATATGATTCATGATAACTAATCAGAATTTGAATATGAGGTAGAGGATCACATAAGTAACATCCATGGTCTCCTGTCAAGGTGAAAGGTTCACCGTCAGAGATTGTATATAGGATACGTCTGTCCAAAGTGGAAGTCATGCATACAAGCGTATCTAGATCATGCTCTTTGCTTCTCAAAAGAGTAAGGTCGTATACGTAGTGACTCGAATATCGAGTCCTCATATTATTGGGGCGATATTGGATTGCATATAGCGAGTTCTAATCCTGTTGATGTTGATTCAATTAACAATGGATCAACATCATCTTAGGAGTGGTGAGCCCGGGTGTTAAAGATCGAATTAAGAAATGCTAGTTGAACTTGCAAGACAGAATGTGTTCCTAATTCTTTTTATCTAAGTTGCAAGTTCTCATATTATTGGGATGTAACAAAGGTAAAGAGGAGATCCTAGTTCTTGCTAAAGATATAGAGGTAAGTATATCTTTTGCTTTGAAAGTGATTAAGGGAATGAACTTTCAAAATTGTAAAGGCAAGAATAATTTGATTAAAAAATCCTTAATCAAAGAATTACAATTGAATATATAATTATTTATATGTTATAATATAATGCATTCTTAATTTCAGAAAATGAAGTTCATGAACCCACTAAGCAGGCTCCTGGAGGTCAATCAATTGACCAGACTAAATTATTCAAATTGAATCCGAAATTTGGATCTTGTTTTTTATACAGAGCGTATCTCTTATGTGTTGTCCAAGGAACGCAGTCCCGAAGACTCCGGAAGAAATTAATTATGAAAAATACGACGAAGATCATAATATGAAAAGGTGTTACATTCTTGGTTCATTGTCCGATGTGCTTCAGAAGCAGCATGTGGAGATGAACACTTGCCATGCCATTATGGTGAATATTAGAGAAATGTTCGGTGATGTAAACCGCACACAACGTTATAATATCATGAAAGAACTTATTCGCTGCAAGATGCATGAGGGGATCTCTGTTAGAGAACATGTACTCAAAATATTTGGATACCTTTCCGAGCTAGGAACCCTGGGAGCTGACATGGACGCATATATGCAAGCTGACTTCGTTCTGTTGTCCCTCCCTAAGTCTTTCAACAACTTTGTGGTATACCACTTGAGCAAATTTGATTATACTAACGTTGGGTTATTTGCTGCATTAAAGTCTATAGAATACATAATGAAGAAGGATGACCCCTCTAGTAGTGCAATGATTGCACAAGTCAAAGGAAAGTGCGATCTGAAGTATGGTTCTCGGAAGGGCCCGACCCAGAAGAGAAAGAAGAAGAGTCAATGCATTGGCTCATCTTTCAATGCATTCACTTCGATAGCATTGAAGAAAATCGATGTCCGTTATCACTACAAGAAGTCGGGGCACTAGAGGCGTAATATCCTGATTACTCGAAGTCCGCTGACAAAGGTAAAGCCCCGACAATTATGAAATCTACTTTCATCATTGAAACTAATTTTCTCATTAGATGAGAAGGATGTTGGGTTATAGATTCTGGTGCTTCTATTCATGTATGCAATTTGTTGCATCTATTTCAGGAAATTAAGAATCTTGATGAAGGAGAGACAACCATCCGGATGAGATCTGATGCAAGTATTGTAGTAGTCGTTGTTACGATATGTCGACTATCATTATCTAGTGGAAGAGTCCTAGTACTTAAAGAGTATCTTTATGTACCAGAAGTCAGAAGGAATCTTATATCAATTTCTAAACTTGTTAGAAGCGAATATTCAATCCTTTTTTGTAATAAACTAGTCATAAATTGTTATGATAAGCATATTGAAGATGTTGTTTTGACTTTCGATGGACTCTATAAATTGTGCATTAATGGACATGTCATGAATGTTACTATCACTATTAAAAATCCTAAAAGATCCAGAAAGGATGGAAATCATTCAAACATGATTTGGCATCAAAGGCTTGGTCATTTATCTGTTGATAGGATCAATAGATTAATAAACTATGGACCCTTAGATTTTCTATAGGTGCAATCTTTGCCTACCTACGAACCCTGTATTTGAGGTAAAATGACTAGGATGTCTTTTCGTAACAAGGTTACACGATGTGAGGGTATTCTTAACCTAATACATATCAATGTATGTGGTCTTTTCAATATCGCTATCCGTAATGGATATCGATATTATTTGACGTTTATTGATGACCATTCATGATACATGTTTATCTTCCTACTACATCATAAATCTGAAACTTTTGAAAAGTTCAAAGAGTTCAAGGCTTTGGTGAGAATCAAACCGATAGGAAGGTTAAACGGATTCGATCTGATTGTGGTGGCGAGTACTTTTCAGATGAATTCAAGGACTATATTAAAGAGAATGGAATTGTCTCCAATCTCACTCCTCCTGGAACCCCCCAACTTAATGGTGTTGTTGAAAGATGGAACATGACCATCATTGATATGATTCGTTCAATGATGAGTAAAGCACATTTGCCTCTTAGTTTATGGAGGATATTCAATAGAGACTGCAATATATATCATGAACAAGATTCCTAGCAAATCCATACCTAAAACTCCTTATGAGATTTGGTATGGAATCAAACCCAGTGCTAAACACTTGAGGGTTTAGGGTTGCTTGGTCCATGCAAAGAGCATGTATGCGAGTGAGCTAGAATCTTGCACTCGTGAGTGCTACTTCATTGGTTATGTTAAGGATGAAATTGGATACCAGCTTTATGGCTATGAGACCCAGGAGGTGTTCGTCTCTAGAGATTTGAAATTTCTGGAGGATGATTTCCTTAAAAGTCAAGACAAAAATGAAATAGAGGAACTCATTGAGTCTCCTGAGGATTTTAAGCTTCCTGAATAAGAAACTGAAGATATAAATAAAGATGAAACACCCATACCTCTTCTAAGGAGTTCAACGGTGGTTACACCACCTGAAAGGTATGGATTACATGTGTCAGGTGAAAATTATAATGATCTAGCTTCATTTCATAAATCACTCATATATCATGACATGGATTGATGGATGCTAGCAATAAAGTCCAAGATTGACTCCATGCACTAAAATGATGTATGGACCCTAGAGAACCACCTAAAGAGGTAAAACCCATTAGATGTAAATGGATCTTCAAAAGAAAGAGGGGACCTGATGGGAAAACAAAGACTTTCGAGGCACATCTCGTAGCCTAGGACTACACATAACTCGTAGCCTACGATAAGACGTTCTCTCTCGTGGCTATGCTTAAGTCCACCAGGACACTGCTAGCTATAGACGCATCTCTTGACTACGACATCTAACAGATGGACATCAAGATGCCTTTTCTCAATGGATACTTCGAGGAGGATATCTATATGGAACTGTCCTAGGGCTTCATAACTGAGGAAGGTAAAGTATACAAGCTAAAGAAATCCATCTATAGACCCAAACAAGCTTCTCGTAGCTGGAACATCAGATTTAATGAAACCATAAAGAGTTATGCTTTTGTACAGAATCCTGATAAATCATGTGTGTACAAGAAGCTTAGTGGAAGCGCCATTGTATTCATCGTGATTTACGTAGATGACATCCTTATCATTGGGAATGACATAGTGATGATGACCAGTATTAAGATTTGGCTATCCCATATCTTCGAGATGAAAGATCTCGGAGAAGTCTCTTACATCTTGGGTCTGAAGATGTTCAGGAATGAGAAAATAGGATATTGAGATTATCACAACATGGGTACATCAAGAAAATTTTGGAACGTTTCTGTATAGAGAGTTCTACAAACGATTTCCTTCCGTTAAGACATGGTATCCACCTATCTAAAGGGATGGCTCCCCAAAGTATTGAGGAAAAGAAAACCATAGCTGGATGCCCCTACACATCAGCTATATGAAGCTTAATGCACGCCTTAATGTGTACAAGGTCAGATATCTACCATCCAATGGGAGTAGTAAGTCGTTACGAATGTTGCTGTGGAGAACAACACTAGAATGCATTGAAGAACATTTTCAAGTATCTAAGACAGACGCAAGATTACATCTTGGTTTATATAGATGGTGATCTCAAGTCTTGGGATACACAGATTTACACTTCCAATCGGATATGATGATCGAAAGTCGACATCAGAGTTTGTGTTCCTGTTGAATGATGGTGCTGTGAGATGGAGAAGAAAGAAGTAGGACACTACATCAGATTCAACAACAGAAGCCAAATACATTGCCGCATCGGATGCTGCAAAGGAGGCAGTGTGGTTGCACAAGTTTATCTTGGAACTTAGCGTAGCTTCCTCTGATTCTCTCATACCACTACTCTACGATAACATGGAAGTCATTGCCCAAGATAAGAAACTCAGATGGCATCAAAAGAGCAAGCACGTGGAAAGGAAATACCGCATCATTCGGAAGATTCAAAAGCGTGGTGACATCATAATCATCAATGTGGCCTCTATCGAGAATGTTGTTGATCCCCTTACCAAACCTTTGACATAGAAAGTTTTCAACCAACATGTAACGAGTATAGGTTTAAGGATTGTGCCTAAATGATCTTAGTGCTAGTGAGAGATTGTTAGCCATGTGAGCCTGAGGTGAAGCATTCCTACAATATTTTGTAATATCTGATTTATCAATAAAAGTTATTGGTTTTTCCACTCCCTATCGGAGATTAAATAAATGAATGCACTATAAGATCCCTCTATACAATTAGGGTTGTGTACCACAACCGTCTTAATGATCATACAACTGTTGATTCAATTGTTAAATCATAGAGGCTAGTGCTTGGACGAATATCTAAGGAGTTAGATTGGAGACTCATCAAGCACCATCAAATGTTTTGTTAAGAAATGATCTCCATCGCGAGTAGGAGATGACAATCTTTTCTCATTAGGTTAATATCTGATTGACATTTTGATGCAGGTCCTCTACTTCAGAATAGAGATTCGGAGCAGTCAGATTAGTGAGTTTAAAGAGTTGAATTACCAAGATCGAAATAACCAAAGTCCTATGTCGTATACTGTCATGATATATGCACACATCCTCGACCGGAGACCGATGAGTTTCTCTGAGTATGTACATTTGGCAAACCAATAGGTTGATGATCTAATCAAGGTCTATACACTGGTGAGCTGGTGTGTATATGAGGGCATATGAGTAATTCGATCTCTTAAAGGGATCATACATGTTTACTTGTGAATCGGAAGATAGGTGCTATCATATCCTTATCCTTTTTGAAATATGGATGGGAATACGAATATCAACGAAAATGTAAAATGGAAAATCTGATCGTCAAAATACGAATGCTAATGCACATATATTACTGACCACCCACCTCTCTACGCTTACGTTCCCTTATTCTCCTATGAAAGACTCGTTTATGTAAAATGGAAAATCGTATCGTCAAAATAGAATGCTAATGTACATATATTATTGACCATCCCCCTCTACGCTTACGCTCCCTCATTCTCCTATGAAAGACTCATTTCCCCTATACTTTAACCTCTAATTTGTGTTGCCACTTCGACAACACTTGGATCTCCGTCTTCTTTGGTGTGTCTCGTTCGTGAAGAAGATGTTCGATCTTGTGAGACGAGATAAGGAGATCCATTTCTTGGATCAATGGCTTGGATTGTGAGAAGCATGTGACTCATCTCCGTGCTCACAAATGTCTCCTCCGACGGATCGAACTTGAGACAGGAGGTCTCTTCTACTAAAGACTCGATCGCAACCATGCTACAAGAGGTATTCCTTTATCTAATATGTGGTAAGATGAAACGATTTAAGAAGTGTTCTTGGATCATGTGATTTCATTGATTTTTTTTAAAATTCCATTGCACCGAGCGACTAGTCGCTCGCAATCATATATGATGCGATCCTCATGCTCCTAATGCGCTTAAGGATTCTCCCATATCCTCTCAACAGGGGCCATAAATATATAAGAAAATAAACCATCCATAAGTTCGGCAATTAACATAATCAGATAAATTATTACAACTTCGCTTCTTTGCTGGAACAATGCAGACCATGGTAATCAGATCCAATTTGATGTTATTAGATTGAATTGATTTGGTTTTATCATTCTAATGAATTGGATCGTATTAGAATTTTTCAAATCCATTCAAGTATGGATTGGATTGAATTTCATTGAAATCCGATCCGTTAACACACACACACACACACACAGAAACATACATACACACATGCACACGCACACGCACATACACAGACACACACATGAACGCACACACACACACACACGCACACACACATGCACGCATGCACACACACACGCACATGCACACCCACACCCACACCCCCCCCCACACACCCACATCAACACACACACCCACATGCACATGCCCACACACAACCACATGCACCCACACACACCCACACGCACACGCGCACACACATGTGCACACAAACACGTACACCACACGCGCACATACCCACACAACATACACACCCACACACAATATCTATGTGCACTCATTCCAAATTTGTTGAATCAGTATCACTCATCTCATTTTTCTCATATCACTCTTAGATAATAGCCCTCCTACCACCACACTTTTTTCTCCGTTGAATGTCGAATGTTAAATCTCCCAAATAATAAAGTATGACTATAACTTGTAAATTTGTACTTGTTCAATTATTCCCCTTCGAGTTCCCTCTCTCTCTCTTTCACACACATTGCAATCTTGACTGTCAATATTCATTCAAGTTTCTTCTCAGACCATTTCGATGCTTCCCCTTGCACATTATTGTCCTTTCCTCGTGTGTTGTCACCGGTCTCATACAACGTCACCCTCCTTCCATGAAGCACCATTTGTCCTCAGTATGCTACCACTTTTCTGATATTCATTAAAAAGAAATAGTTCTGGGATAGTTGCCTAGTATATTTCTTAGTTATTCTTGACCCTTTTGCTTCTTAACTTTTATTCGATCATGCTTGCCACCTTATTGTAGTGATGAAACTGGACCCGTTACATGGTCAAGTGTACCGCACACATCTAAGAACAAATAAGCATTACTTTAACTCATTTCATTTTTAACTTGATATTCGATTTTGATTCATTTTTTTCATAAATTCGTATATTTTATTATATGTAATCTTATAAATAAATTCCATTTCAAGTTCATTTTAAATGAGAGGTATTCAACTAGTGGACTATATTTAAGCTAGTTTTATCTTGGATATTCAATCGAGTATGAATGTTATTTGATTGTCCTTTGTTAATGATATATTATAGATATTTGAATGGTGTTATTGAAAGGTGTTGGACTTTGTCACATTTTAACACTATAAACTATCATAGATTTCATCAATACCTGACTACATAAATTAGATTTTTTTTATTTATCTGACTTGTCTTTGTATCCTTACTTGATACATTGCATTATTCTTATATTTGAATCATTTGTTAGAAATTAATTGTAAAAAAAACAAACTAATGTATTATTTAAAAAAGAAACATAAATTTCAAATTCAATATAATCCTTTGATTTGATTGTGTGGTCTTAAAATTTTTGTAATGGATTATTCATAGAATTCATTAAATTTCATGGTCTTTCTTTCTTTTTTTATTACTATTCATATTATCAATTTTTAAGATATTAATCAAAAGTCGAGGACTATTGTGCTATAAAATAAAACACGAGAGAGTATTGAGCGAGAAAACGTATGTGTAAAAATCTGATCTAATCCATATTACAATGGATTGGATCGGATTGGATTTAAGTACTTGATGGATTTGTTTGGATCAAAAAATAAAAATCCATTAAGATTGGATTTGACACGAATTAAGCTAAAATCCGATACAATCCAATCCATGTGCACCCCTATTGATCTCTCCTACACACTTAAGATATTTTTAGAAGAGAATATGTGATGTCAACCGTTGGATCACAAGATCTTATGAATGAGATATGCGAATCATGAGGAGATAGGTCGATCTATTTGCTTGTGACACTAGCAGAATATGATCCTTATATGATGTTTACAAACGTCGAGTAAAATATATTTAAACATCGTCCTAGCATAAGTCAATATTTATGTAACGTCGGCAAGATACGTCGCCTCAACCTCATCCTCCTAGGCTAAGTCGACGTTTAACAATAAACATCGGTCTTGCAATGTTATCAAAGTCGACGATCAAACACCGGTCTGAATATCTAAAAAGCCATTTCAATACGCCATTAGTGATGTTTCTGGACACAACTGAGCGGGAGACACACAAGGCAGAAGAATCTACGACGCTGGAGGTGGATGGGAGATGCAGGGAGGCTCGACCTATAGTTGGATGTGAGATGCACATGATACTAGACCACATGAGGCACGAGATGCACATGGGAGAAGAATCCATGGAGGTGGATGCGCCATAAGTTCTACCTGAGATTAACCCATGGCGACTCACCTTTGCTATGGTGTGGCGCCTCCTCCGCTATCCTCTCACAACATGACTTTCCTCCTACGCCTGGACACCCGATTTGAAGTGAGAGATGGAGTTTTCGTGAGGGAGGAGTAGATGAGAAGGGACAGACGTGAATAGGATTATACTTGAAAAGAGGGACGTGAACAAACGTTGATGTTTGATGAATGTGAATGGACGTTGGGCTTTGGAAACGTTTGAATTAAACCCCACGTTTATTAAGTAATTGTTGGTATATATCACTAAACATTGACCAAAGTTTAAATTTAGCGATGTTAATATTAATGTCGGCTTGCTTTGATTAAGGTCAACGTTCAATGTGATGGAACACCATCTTAGATTGAAATTCTTGCAGTGTGACACGTGAAAATCAAAATAGAAAACAAAAATTCACCTCATATAAGAAATGAAATATGGAATTACGTGATCCTGCAGTTAGAGATGAAAATAGATATGGATATATCTGAACACTCGCTTACCATTTTTGAAAAATATCGAATATGAATATTTGTATTCGAATATTAATCGAATATGGATATCTATTGTAAAAAAATCTAACATGGACATGGATATGATAACAGAAAAAAGATCTGGATTTGGATCCAAATAACTGAATACAAATATACATGGATAAATGGGGCTACCCCCTTGGAGGTAGCTAACTTGGCTCCCCACGTCATTTTGTCCGTTTTCTTATTTTTTTTGACATTTTATTTCGTGAATTTTCATCGATATTTTCCTATATTATGTCATTCAAATTTCCCTCAAAACAGAAACTCTTACAGCCTCCATCCAGAAGGTCGTTTTTAGCGATTCTGTTACCGTTAAAAAATGACTGTCTGGATGGCCGTAGAAGTCTCTGTTTCGCACAAAATTTGAATAGCATAATATAGGGATATAGTATTGAATATTCACGAAAGGAAATTTCAAAAAAATGGGCACAATTACGTGGGAGAGCAAAGTTAGCTCCCCTAAGGGCAGCCCCATTGAACTCAACATACATACATATAATTAATATTGTGCTCAATAAAAAAACTAAATCCAACTCCATGCATCCCCTCGATCTTCAACAACCGTTGCATCTCTTCCATCAACAAGCAATATGTCTAGCATCAAAAGGCCTCAACCTCTTGACCACTATATCAATACAACAGTCCATCTACAATTATAATTTTTATCGATTGACTAAATATTCTTATTACGATGTTTGTGTGTGTATTGTATTGATATCTCTTTTAAATCTCTTCATATTTGGCACTTATTTTATTCAAATTCATAATTTATATTTATTTGATCGCATTTGTATCCAATTTTAAGTCGATCAGTGTCCATATTCACTCTTTATTTGATCCAAATTTGTGTTCGATGAATATTAGTATTCGTACTCGATATAGATGTACAGAATACAGATGTACCAATCCGTTTCTGTCCCTGAGAATCCCTGTACAGGAGAAGCGGTCCAGCGACCGATACGGCAAGAAATTCAACTACAGGAGAATGTCTAACATCACCGACACCGAAACAAAGCATCAAAGATGGGAATCTGGAGGGAAAAACCATGTGATATATACCCATCATTAAGATGGGAGGCATGTGGAGAGATTGTTTTGGTGCTCAACAAAACAAAGACTCGCATGCATGACGACGGGTAGAGGAAGCAGCACCCATCTGCAGGCAGGTCCCTCTGTCCCTTTTTATCAAGAGAGCCGATCCTTTGCTGTAGTTTAAGCCAGCGTTTAAAAAATCGGAGCGGACCGGCCGGTTGGACCGAGAACCGACCCTGATCCGGTCGGTTCGGCCGGTTTTATGTAATTAATTTTTTTTAAAAAAAAATAAAAAACCGGGTCAGATCAGTGGTCAGACAGGGTGACTCGGGCGGTTGGACCGAGTTGACCCGGATTGACCCGGATTTGATGATTTAGTATATTTTTAAAAAATAAAGATTTAAATAATGAAATAGTAGGGTTTTTACCACTTGTACCCTTCTTAAATTGTACAATTTCAGTTACGTCCCTATCTTTTTTGGAATATAACTTGTGCCACTACCTTCTTGGTGTAATTTTCTAAAAGCAACTATAAATATATTATTACAATATTATATTCATATATAATGCTAGAAAATGTGACTATCTTTTGTAGAGTTTTATTCGAAAAGACAATCATATTTTTATGTTGAAAGATTTGACATTTTAAATGATTATTTCATTGATATATAAATACATATTTACATATATCTATCTGATTTTATCGGTTAAAAACCGATTTGACCAGTTGGATCAGTAAATTAAGCCCGGTCCAATTTTTTCCGAGTCGATATGAATGATGATGTCATGCTGACATCATCACCGGTCCGATCGGTTTGAACCGACGATCCGATCCGGTTGGACCAAATCGAAGACTAACTGGTTTAATGTCCGATTCGATTTTTAAAACATTGGTTTAAGCTACGACATGCCCCCTCTCTCTCACACACACACAAAATCGCTTTAAAATCCTACGTCATGGATTAAATTCATGAATATTATTCCACGTACTCCAATTATCCAACCTCTTGCAAGCATTAAAAAATATTTTATTCGCAAAAATAAAAACCCATGCAGAAGTAGACCGTCCACTGGGAAGATAGCATGGAAACGAACAAAAGAGACGGTGCGTCGCCATTCACCCCTCAACAGTAGCACCCCCAACCTCCACTATATCTACACCACCACACATCGAGATCGAGAACGAGAAAGAGATGAGCTCCTCCTCCTCGGCTGTCCCCTTCTTGTGGGAGGCGCACCCGGGGATCCCCAAGGCGGAGCCACGCGCCCCGAGCAACCCGCCCCACGCTCTGCCCCTCCCCCCGCACCTCGGATCCAGGCCGTCCATCCTCCGGAAGAAAAGATCCACGCCGACCGACCCCTTCGCCGTGGCCCTCGCGGAGTGCTCCAGGGACCTCGAGGCCCGGGAGGAGTCGTCTTGGAGGAGCGCCGTGAAGGATTGGCTCTTGGCGAGGGCGCCCTTCGATCTCTGTGGCTCGTGCAGGTCCCGCAGTGGACCTGTGCTCGAGTCCACCGTGCGCGTCCCGAGATCTTCGAGGGCGGCGGCGGCGGCGGCTTATGGGCTCCTCCACCCTTGTGTATAAATAATCTCTGTGCACATTACGTTCTCTCTCAATGTATC
Source organism: Ottelia alismoides (assembly GCA_037367405.1). Taxonomy (NCBI): domain Eukaryota; kingdom Viridiplantae; phylum Streptophyta; class Magnoliopsida; order Alismatales; family Hydrocharitaceae; genus Ottelia; species Ottelia alismoides. The sequence goes on from JAZKJV010000557.1 coordinate 45,213, forward strand.
TCTAGATTGATAAAGCTGATGCTGGTTTAGCGAATTCCTTTTTTAGCAAAATAGTAAAAGAAATGGAAGTTGAGTTTCACATAATTGCTAGACAAAAAGCAATTTTCCGATGTTTACAAGTTGAACATGCTCAAGATTTTCTTCTTGCCATTCCTATCGAGGGACTTGAAATGCATATGTCACCCATTGAATATCGTAGTATTCTCAAGTACTGCCTCATGATTCCTCTATTCCTACCAGATGAGGCTTGTCCTGTATGCCACAAATCCTGCTTAGATGCTTTTGGGGAGCATGCCATTCATTGTCGCGAACTTCCAGGTTTTAAATATAGACATGATCTTGTCAGGGATGTTCTTTTTGATGTACTCAGACATGCGGGGGTTGCTTCAAAAAAAGAAGCATCGATGAATTTTTTAACTGATCCACAAGAGGGGAGATCGACACTTAGATCGGCAGATATTTTAATATTTGGATGGGTTGGAGGAAAATATGCATGTGTTGATTTGACTGGAGTTTCTCCATTAGTGGGTCCGATAAAGAGTGATTTTCTTGCAGGATTCGCTGCACAAAAAACTGCCTCAGCTAAAGTGGCTAAGCATGACCGTATTGACAATCAACATGTATTCATTCCCTTTGGCTTTGATACATTTGGGTTCTTTGCAAGTGAAGCAGTGGAGCTCTTTAAGAGGATTCAAAAAATCATGCATAGCAATGTTATGGTTCCTAAGTCTATGAATATTGTATTTCGAAGAATTGGATTTGTCATTTAAAAAGGATTGGCGGCGCCCGTCTCCCGTCAATTTCTATGTAATATCTTCTTCCATTAAAAAAATAGGAATTGACTATTTGTTTTTAGAACTTCTTGTCTTTGTTGGCATTTTTGCTATGCGGATTGCTTCCATCAGATTGAACGTACGGATCTGTGTGCGTTATGGATTCGGTTCATTAAGATCCGATCACTATTCTATCTTGAACGTTTATCGTGTACTGTCGATTTAAAAATAGGTTTTTTTATTAACGCGGACTATAATAGTCTGAAAATCTTCTTTAGTCATGTTCATAAAGATAGAGATGTTTGATTTGATATTGCATCAAAATGAATGTAAATTATATATACTTCGGAGATGCTTTGGATTTTTTTATTAGTGCAGACTTTACCTCATAGACAAGGGTTGGATGTTAATGTAACTATCGGTGGGCATGCTAGTTGTTACGCATGACCTTCTCTAGCGAGTGGATCCTCTACTGTATCATTCTAGGAGATGCATTGGATGAGGAATAGGATGATCTAGATAGGGGATCGGTGATAATCGGTCTCCTATCCGGATCGTCCATTCCTCATCTTACGAACATTATGTTACAACAGGAATGCTACAACAGACGACCGGGTCCATGTCCTTGTCTATATAAAAATGGCGCACAGTAAAAGGAAGACGTTGTATAAGATGTAACAATAAGAGGTTGAGATGAATACGTCTTCAACGATGATGAATTATTTTTTCTATTTTTTTCAATATATTTTAAATTGGGAGGAAATGTTGTGGTTGAAGACGTACACATCTAACCACTTACTGTAATATCTTAAACAGTACGTCTTCAACTGACATCTCCTCCCTATTAAAAATATAATAATGTGGTGTTTGAAAAAAAACAAGTGAAAGTTTATCATCATATCACTCAATGATGATGCATCATGATCAACCCCTAAGTTGACTACCAACCTCATCTGAAATGGGCAAATCATCTCACACCTCAGCAGCCTCAAAACTCCATTCAATAAAAAGTCTTGTCGCCATATCTTTAACAATATTAAAAACATGACATTAATAAAATAAATGCAAATGTTTACAAATTTTCAAAAGTTATTGTGTAAGCAATAAATTCCGATAAGCAAACTCACATTCTTTAGGTTTCACTTTCTATATTAGATTGTCCTTGAGGAATGCTTTTAAGCGGAATCATCTAATAAGTCTTCTACAAGAAAAAAGTGCATTTGAGAGTACAAATGTATTCCACAAATCCTCACCATGTGCTCTCCATGTACTCACTGAGCTACATTTGTGAGCACATGTGTTGGCCAAAGTTGTAGTCATTTGGAAGGTATCTTATGTTGGCGAGGGCATGTATTGGCTAAGTTGTAATGGGCGAAAACATGTACTAACCAAGTTCTAGTCAAGTGCTCTCCATGTCCAATCCTAGTTAGCACTTAGAATTTTGCTAGCACATATGCTCACCAACTCTAGAGGAAATGGAAAAAATATAGGTGTTTCGAGGTTTTGGTGCCCTATCAAACATGTACGCATGAACTAGAAAACATGAAAAAATACACTCATGAACCTAAGATAAACACACATAACACATACACCCTCTCTTTTATAGTATAATACATACAAACTATAACAATGTAACATACACACAAATGCACTAGCATACACGTATCAACATTCTAACACACACACACATATGCACATGAAACTGAGACAAATACACAACATATTGATGAATGTGAATGTTGGAGATGTCTAACATTCGGTCTTGGAGGACCTGCATTGTCCGACAAGTCAGATCCAACAATCGTTGTATCGACCATTGTCGGCTCTCGACACCCAACTCAAGCATTTCAATCAACAATTAACCCACAATGATGCTCCAATAATAAGTATGATGCGCTAAAATTTTTTATATCGTACAAAATAATATGTATAGTGTGCAAGTATAGGGGACGGACCACAAAGGGGTAACATGGCCCACAAAAATTGAAAAGAAAAATTAACAACTATTTTTGTGTGTTTTATAAGTATACTTTTTTTTTGAATTTTTGTGGGGTTTTAATATTTATATTTCTTATGGATTTTTAACATATATATGATTTTATAATTTTTATATTCTTTTATATTTTCTAATGTTTAGTTTCCTTTTTAATAAATATGTAATATGCATATATAAACATATATGGATAATATGTATACTATAATAACTATATAAGATATTAAGATATAATATATATAAATAGGAATAATAACCTAAAGTTCGATATTTTTTATCTTTTAAGGTTTTTAAATATTCAAGGTATATGTAAATATTAGTAATAAATACGAGTAATAAATAGTAGTAATGTATATACTAATACTATATATAAGGTATTATAATTATAAATATACCTATTTAAAAAATTATAAAAGAACATATTTTCTATTTTGAATATTTTCTTTAATTTTGTTAATTTTATTCTAATTTTTGCTTCTTTTTTCATTTTAATTGAATAAAAATATCCAAATAGTGGATAATAATAATAGGCTGAATTATTTTGGAATTCAAAAGTAGATAAATATCTCAAAGTTATCTAAAATTATTTTAATATGTAATATATAATATACGTAAGATTCAGGAATAGAAATAACATTTTTTGATTTTTTAATTACTTTTAATATTTTTATGAGGTTTTCAATGTTTTTAAAATTTTTGTATTTTTCTTCTATAATTTTTAGTGAATTTTGGTTTGGAGATGCTAAATACAATAACAAAGATACTGTATTTTTTGAGTTTTTGAAAATGATTTTACAATTTTTGTATTTTTAAATGCAAAGGAGAAATATGAAGTATTTTTGTATTTTTAAAATAGAAAATACTTCTAATTGCCTTAATAAAAATAGTCCCATGCACTTGAAATAATTTTTCTATTAAAATATTTTTCAATAAATTAATATAGTCCCAGGGACTTGAAATAATTTCCCTAAAATTTTTGTATGCAAGATGCTACTTTTAATAATGTAAATGCAGAAGATAAAAATTTATGTTTTCCTAGTTACTTAAATGTAATTTATACAAACATAAAATACATTCTAGAATACAATTCAAAAGTCCAACAATGTCTGTGCAAAAATTTTGAAATATTTAATTCAATCCATGATGGCAGAGGTATTTTTGTCATATCCAAAAAATCACATGATTTAGCTGCAAATTAGCCACAAGATATAACACTGAAATAAAAATTCATTCGACTAAATAATAACAAAAACCCGTCGGGGTCCTCTACAAAATGTCTAGACCTATTCGTGTATGCGCATATAAGGTAATATGGACTGGAACAAATAGCAAATAAAATAAATACAGGGAATAAATCACACATGATCTGAATGATAAATAGGTCATCATATCGATTGGGTGGATTTTATCAGAAAATTTATTTGTATTATTTATACTCCTAAACTCAAGTGTATAGTGTTAAGTACGGGAGTGTCAAACTCAAGGAGGTAAATGGTTGGAAACTAGGGTTAAACTATAGAAAACTAAGGTTTTGTGGGTTTGCTAAATTTTATTTTTTTAGAGAATTTTATTAATTATTATTTAATTTTTATGAATTTTATACTTCATTATGATTTTTAAGTATTTTGTGAGTTATTTTATTTTAGAAAATGTTTTATAATTTTTTATTTGATTTTGTATATTTCTTTTAATTTTGTTTTACTGTTTTATAAAATTTTCAAGGGTTTTTAATATTTTCATGGACTTTGTAGCATTTTTAAAGTACAAAATTAGGTTTTTGATAAAAATATTTGAGGTATTTTGAATTTTTCAAATAGTAAACATGTCGAAAATATTTTTTTTATTTTTAATGGGAAGTAGATGAAATAATCTTTAAAATAATATATTGTGTGCTTTTGTTTTATTTAATTTTTTTAGTTATGAATTTGTTAAATTTTCTTGTATTTTATATTTTTATTGGTTTTATTATTTAATTTTAATTTGGTTTATTATGTAAAATATAGTTAAATATATTAAGAGTAATTTTTATGAGATTTTTAGCATGTTTTTATATTTTTTAGTATTTCAAAGCTTGTTATATTTTTATGGTGTTTTAATCCGTTATTAAATCAGAAATTATTTTTATTTTGAAAAATACTAATACTGTATAATGTGTAGTATAGGGTATTTTTAAAATTTGGGATTTTATTTATTATGTATTATAATATGAATAGTATTATATACACTAGTAGGGGTATGGATGCAATATTCAGAAAAGTTTGGGACATGTGTGTAATATAGGAGGATTTTGGGGTGTTGCGCGTAAAACTTCCAGATTGCACATGCTCAAGCACGTGCTGACGTCAGATGTTGGATCTGCTCGTATTTTCAGGAAGCTCTGGGGTTATCGGTATAATTTCCCTAGAGAACACGTGCCATTCACGTGAAGCACCTCCTGTAAGGGACCTGATCATGAATCGAAGAATGCTTAGGGGTATACACGTGAAAACCACTGAAAAATCGGCTTGCATGGGTCAGGCGCACATGCCTCACTTGAGCGGTGGGTCGGCGGAATTGATGCGAGGTTGACGCGCGATTTATTGTCATCCTCCAATCCAAGGGACGCTTATCAATCTAGAGAGTAGGTTGTTCCTCCCCAAATGCGTTTCAGGTAGAGGCGAATGATGAAACTCGATTATGCCATGTGATGGAAAGGCTTCGAGTGCGGCAATTCAAGCTACAGTCGGAAGTGATCTCCGATCACGTCTATGTGGTTCGGTCCTCACACGATCATAGCGGTCGATCAACATATCACCGATATTCTTCGAAACAGAGGCGGAAATTCGTGATCATGAATCTCCAGAAGATATGCGATGGCTTCAAGGCTCCAAACGATGATACACTTGCAAGTATTATACACGGCTTGAATATATGGCTTCGACCGGATGTTTAAACAGATTGAATGATTAAAGTGAAATAAAATAGATGACCCTCAAATGAAAGTGGAGGATTAGGCTTGATGTTCATATCCGAAAAGACTGAGATGATCAAATGTAAATGAGTGAATAGAGAATGCGAAATAAGTACAGATGATGGTGAAGTGTGATGATGGATTCAACGATGAATGATCATGTCATGGAAAGGAACATAGGAATTGAGGGGAGAAGAGAGGAGGAGGTGAGAAGAGAAATCGAGAGGGAGAAAACAGAGAGAAGAAGAGTCTACATGGGACTAACATGGATTCAACGAACAGAGGATGTATGTTGCGTCTGTGGAGCGGAGCGGAAACCCCAGGAATCGTCGCCTTGACTCGTCGATGACGCGAGGAGGCTCTCGCGAGGCAGAGCAGAAGCTGCGATGCCGATACGGATCATGCCCGTCACCTTTATCTCGACCTCACTCCATGGCGACAAGAGAATGCTATCACTCTTCCTCTCGCCAAGTCGGAGCTCTTCGGGAGAAAAAATATGAAATGGCAGAAACCGGAGCTTCGACGGGGTTCGGGTGTATTTTTAGGAGAGAAACCTTGGTGGTCATGAAAGAGGATACGATCACTAGTGTAGGGGTCTGGTTACCACAAAGAGGTTGGTGTACCATCCAACGGTCTGGCCGGTGGAGGTAGTTGGGTCAGTTGGCTGCCGACGGAAGAAGAGGGGAAGGCGACGCGATCGCGCGAGGAAGAAGAAGAGAGGGCGATGGGGGAGAAAGAAGGAAGAGTATAAGAGAGAAAAAAAGCAAATAATAAAATTAAATATATAACTAATTAATATAATTAATAATAAGTTAAATTACAAATAAGATTAAATAAATTAGTTAAGATATAATTAAATAGATAATTAAGTAATTAATTAAGGAGTTAATTAAAAAATAATTTATTAGTTAATTAAGTATATAATTAAATAATTACTAAATTATTCAATAAAAATAATAAGAAATTAATAAATTAGTAAAATAAATAAAGTATTATTAATTTTATTAATGAATAGAGTATAAATATATTAAATAATAATATAAATTACGATACATTGTACATTTATACCAATACGGTCCCAAAATACACATTTTGCATATTAACTCTGATTTTAAAAAAATCAATGTCATTTTGTAGATAATTAAATATATTAACTTTAAAACTGAGTTTGCCCAATTCAGAGTTCATACGACCGGGTTATAAGATCCAGAAAATTTAGGTAATGGCTTAATGATTTATTGATATTTTGACTCAAGTTATATTTTTATATTTTTATATTTGAGAATATTTTTAGAAAATAAATTAGGTTGAATGGATTTACGATTAATTAATTAAAAATATAGGAAGTTTCTACATATAATACATATATATATATATACAAAAGGGCCCAAATGCCAAAACTCACCCTTTTTATTCTAATATTTTTTTGATATTTTTAATAAATAGTATTAAGTATAAAACAAAGTTTAAAAATTAAGTTTGGTCCGTTTGAAATTTTTTATAAATAGTTATGAACCTCGGATGTCAGCTTTTACAATTTTTTCAGTTCATTGCAATTAGTTATTTTTATATTAAATGTTTTTCTAATATTTTTATAAAATAATATATATTCTTATGAACACCTTTTGTAAAGGAAGTGTTTTGATTTGAAGTGATATAAGTGATAAATAAAATAGGTGAAATTTTTACAATGTGAAAAATGGATAAATTGTATTTTTGGTCTCGATTTTCTTTAAATCAGTGAAGATCCTTATCTCTCTCTATTTATTTATTTTGTCGACCAAGTCAATATTGACCCGATCTTGGAGTTAGGATCACTATGTATACATTTTATATCTACAACCTTCTTTTCTTTTAATTTTTTCTCTTTATTATTTTGGATAAAATAAGTTTTAAGTATATAATGTTAACAATTGTGATTATAATGTTAATTAATGGAAATTAGTGATTATTTACATGCATTTTACCAAGTATTTTTAGCCAAAATGAAAGAATAAAGACGATGAATCACTGATTCATCATTCACCTACACTTTACCTTTGCTAGTCCCATAGAAAACACTTATTCTTTGAATAAATGCAAGCAAAAAGAAAAAGAAAAAGTAAAAAAAGAACTTATAACATGCTTGTTTCTTTAAACCAAATCTCACTTCACCCAAAATTTAGAACTTGGATTTATTCTTTTGGATTAATAGTGTGCCGGGACTCTTTTAAAATTAGTATTTAAGCCTCGACAACCCTCATGTTCCACAAATACTTATCCAGGTTCACCTCAATAGCCAGCTCAGATCCACATGTCCATCACACAAACTTTTCAGCTTTGAAAGCAATCTGTACTGTGTCTGAAAGGTTTTAGCTCTTCTTGCTTAAAGAAGCGAAGAAACTGCCCATCCCAGTAATATACTTCCATTGGGCCCTCATCTAGCTACTCGATCCTTGAGTAGGGGGAATTTCCTTCTAAGGCCAGGTCGTGTTGTGTCCACAATCGAGTAGAGCAGGAAGAAGAAGAAGAATGAGAAGAGATTTGGAGTGTGATCAGTGTAACACATCTTAAAGCCGAGCCAGTTTAGCTAAGTCTCCACTAAGATAATGCATGCTTTCTGAAGCTTGGACCATTGTGGTGAAATTTATATTTGAGTAATTGGGTTCTTTTAGGTAAAAATGATTGTTGTACTGCATAGATTTTTTACGCTCCGATGGATATAACATCTTTTCAGTCCGTCCATTTTTTGGGATCTTGAAAAAATTGTGCCAGCAGATGCTTCCCTCGTCTGAAGCTTTATTTCAACCCCAATCTCGCCCGTCTTTAGACGTCAGCGCCACTGGATAAGGATGGAAATGAACTCCCGAAATGGATTTCCCTTCGCAACCCCATGCAAATTGAGTTAAGTGTAGAGTGCATGAGCTCAAAATTGGTTCAAACGGAGAATAGTTAAATGGATGACACCAGGTGTCCTACTTAGGCACTTTCAAGTAGAATTCCAAACATGGTGTCATGAAACCCAAAGAATTAAGTTTAAAAGACCTGAAGAGTCTTAATTCCATATCCTAATAAAGTTCCTTTAGAATTAAGTGGATTAAGGCCTAAACCAAGTTCCATCTCTCAAAGTTAGATTTATTCGGTTCAAGAATCAGGCTTGTTCTAAAAAATGCGAATGAATGCAATATTTTTTTATGAAGTGGATTTTTCAGATTAAGCTTTTTATGTATAAATTTACGAATTTTGGAAATTGTTATTGTATTTTAAAACTTTTCAATTTTTAGGGATTTTTTGAAAAGTCAGTGGATTAATTCAGTTTACACAAATTTTACACAATTTTAAGTACATTTTACAAAGGTTTTATATGCATTTTATATATAAGATATTATAGGATTTTATACAAGATTTTACAAAAAAAAATTATTTACAACTTTTTAAGGATTTTATCCAAAAAAATTACAACATTTTTAATACAATTTTTAAGCTTTTATTATAAATCTTATTTATAGTTTTCTTGCAGCTTTTTAAAAACCCAAAACATACACCCTTACTTTTAGAGCGTCATATTATTAAAAAATAATAAAGTACGAGTTATGGCTTCTAAAGTATATACAACACACACACACAGCACCCCCTATACTTCGCATGAACTATGTCCTCATAGTGACCAAAGAAGCGACAAAGGAAGACATAACTCAGCTAAGTATTGAAAAAGCGTCACCCGATCACTTCTTTATTCCTACGAAAAAGACAAAAATAATCGATTTTCGGTCGTTGTATCAACCGAGTGAGTTCTGTTAGAAAAGATAAAGGATTAGTTAATCTTCTTTTATTTTATTTATACTCCTAAACTTAAGTGTATAGCGGTTAAGCACGAGAGTGTTGAACTCAGGGAGGCAAACTATTGGAAAACAGGGTTAATGATAAACAAGCTAAGGTAAAATGGGTATCCTAATTTTTATTTTATTTCTGGGAATTTTGTGGATTTTTATTTGAATTTTAATAAATTTTATATTGTTTTTTGATTTTTATGTATTTTTTAATATTTTTATTTTAGAAAATGTTTTTAATTTTTATTTGTTTTTTATTTATTATTTTTATGTTCTTAATTTATTTTTATATTTTTATGGATTTTTAGAAAGTTTTTATGATTTTTATGAAGTTTGATTTATTTTAAGGTGAAAAACTATTTTTTTTGAAAACTGTGTCATATTTTTTTATTTTTAACTATAAAAATAGTAATAAATTTTTTTTATTTTATTTATATCAAGTAATACATGAAGTTGCCTTCGAAACGATATGTTGTGCCTCTTTAGGTGATTTTTCTTTATTTAATTTCGAATTTTTAAAGTTTTTATGAATTTTGTATTTTTTTTACTGATTTTAATATTCAATTTTTATGTTATTTTTGATTTATTGTGTTAAATACAAAAAAATATACTACATGTAATTTTTATTAGATTTTTAAAGGTGTTTTTATATTTTTATATTTTTTATGATTTATGAAGTGTGGGGTATATATGTGGTTTATATATATAGTATAGGGGTACGAATACAAGAAGTGTAAAACTTTGGAACACGTGTGTAAATCTCAAAATTTTGGCAGGAGCATCGGTGTAATTGTTCAGCAATACACGTAAGTATCGCATAATTTTCTATCCAGCACCTGGTTTTTATAACGGAAGTCTAGGAGACGTGTGTGGAAAAATGCAAAGAGTTGGGGGCTTTCACGCAAATATCCTGCAACACACGTGCTCTGTCACGTGAATGTCCTATCTCTAGACCTGCTTGAAAGAACAAAAAGTATGTGAGTTATGTTTGCAATTAGTCCCAAAAGTATCGCGCCTACGCGTGAAGTGCACGTGATAGCACCGACTCGTAACTTGTACGGAATATAAGAAAGTTATGGGAGTTAATATGCAATTCACCCAAAAACTTCTTTGACACACGTGCAATACACATGCGCCGCTTAAGTTCTCTGCGGTGGGGCGGCGAAGTGAACTGCTATTGTTGACCTGCTCCAATCCCATCGATGATAATTCCTGCTCTCAACCTCTCATCTCCGATCTCAACTCGGAAACTATTGTTGACTGCGGGATCCAGCCGCAACAACTCGGGGATGCTGACCATCTGGCTAATGTCAGTGATGCACAACCCCTTGGGGATCCCCTCCCCTCCGAGCATCCCCTATCTCCTCTGGACATCCCTTCCATTGATGATCCAGTGGCCGCGTCCAGCCCCCTAGAAGCCCCTGCCGACCTCAGCTCCGATGGCAATGCCGCTCCCCCGAAAGCCCATAGACGGGCCCATAATAATGGAATGCCTGCCTCCCCCATTCCTTTCGGTTCCAAACACTTCCTCCAGAAGATGGCATCTGCAGCAAAGAAGGCGGCTTCCGCCGCCACTGGATCTGTTATTCCAAGCTTCATTGATCTCAACCGGCCCTCCTTTGAGACCAATGCACATGCTTCTGTTCTTGAAACCAATAATTCTATTGTTGCTGAAGTTAATCAGGCCTGGTTAACAGCAACCCATAAGAAGAAAAAGCTCCCAAGAGCTCAATCAAAGCAAAAGGGGCACCCGGTGCCCACCTCCTCACTTTTTTAATGTCTGTAATTGTTTGCAACTCGCGTGGGCTGAATAAGCCCAGCAAGTTCAAAGCAATTATGAAAGAATTCATTGGCACGAACGCGGAATTGATTGGTCTCGTTGAAACCAAAATCAGGCCGGCTAACAGAGGAAGATTTGAGAAGCTTATCCCACGGGGATGGAACAGTTTTAATAACAACACAGAGTTGGGAAGGGTCTACTTCCTTTGGAATTCTAATTCTTGGAGTTGTGACTTAATTGGGGTCCACTCTCAGTCTTTGACCATGCGTTGCTCCAATGTGGGGTGCTTTGTGGTATTCCTATCGGTCATCTATGGTGCTAACGACCACACTTCGAGGATGGATCTATGGTCTCACCTTCGTATGATGGCGTCGCAAGTTGATGGGTCGTGGCTTGTCCTGGGTGACTTTAATGTTGTTAGATTCTCTCATGAGAGAATTGGGGGCCGTACGGCTGCTTATTGGCCCTCGGAGCATTTCAACGATTGCCTGGTTGATTGCGGGTTATCCGACCTTGAGACGAGTGGCAATTCGTGGTCTTGGTCTAATACCTCAATTGGGCCTTCCCGGATTGCGGCTCGCTTGGACCGTGCCCTGGCTAATGTGGAGCTCGTCTCCTTGCTGCCCGCGATTAAAGTGCACTATTCACCTATGGTCCACTCCGACCACATGGCGATGCGGGTGGCCTTATGCCCTCGACCCCCTAAGCGGGTCCCCTTCCGATACTTTGACTACTGGGTTGGTCGGCCCGGGTATTTGGAGTGTGTTGAAAACGGCTGGGGTGCTCCTGTCTTCGGCAATCCACTCTTCATTCTCTCTCCGCAAGCTTAAGAATGTAAAATTTGGCGCTTAAGAAATGGGCTCGGTTGGAGGCAAACGTCTTCAAAGAAAATAAACTTGCTATGGACTTTCTTAAGTCTATATCGGAGATGATGACATCCATGCCCCTTGATCCTTACTTGCACAACTTGAGGGCGACGTGAAAGACTACCTCATGACTTTGGATGAGGACCTTGAATCCGCATGGCGCCAGAAGAGCAGAGTTGATTGGTTAAACATGGGAGATTGTAATACGCGCTTCTTTCATCTATCCGCCAAATCCAGAAGCTCCTCTAATTGCATTGCTAATGTTTTGGATCCCAACGGCTTCGTTGTTGAGCGCCCCGCTGAGATTGCTGCAGCCGCCGTTGACCACTTCAAGTGCCTCCTTTCGCCCGTTGCTCCTGCCATTGATGCGCCCCCCTTTCCGCCTTCTAAGTTTCAGCTTAGCTCGCATGCTTGTTTGGGGCTGATTCGACCGATTGATGAGGTGGAGATCTGGGAGGCCTTATCCTTTATTGGCTCTTCCAAAGCACCTGGGCCGAATGGCTTTAACTCATTTTTCCTCAAGTATCACTGGCCGCTCATCAAGAAAGAAGTCACAGATGCTATCCACTTCCTCTACGACGGTGGGAGCATGGTCAGGGAGGTAAACCACACTTTTATTACCCTCATTCCAAAGGTCAATTCACCATCATCCATTTCCGATTACAGGCCCATCTCCCGGTTACAATGTCATATACAAGATATTTACTAAAGTCTTGGCTACTCGCCTTCCCGTGGTGCTACCTGCTATCATCTCTCCCAAACCAATCGGCATTTATAAAGGGCAGGGCTATTGGTGACAATATTCGCCTTGCTCATGAGCTCCTTCAGGACTTTGATAAGAGAGCATCCAGGAATAAAGCTTGTCTCAAAATTGATACATCCAAAGCATTTGATTCCATGGGACATTCGTTTATTCTCCGCTCTCTTTGGGAGATGGGCTTCCCGCAAAAATGGATCGAGTGGATCAAGAACTGCATCACTACTTGCTCGTTCTCCATTCTCATTAACGGTTCCCCTCATGGCATGTTCAGGGGAACCCGCGGACTTCGTCAGGGTGATCCTCTTAGCCCCATCTTGTTCACCCATTGGCATGGAATCACTTTCCAGTTTGTTGAACTTGGCGGATATTAATGGTCGTTTCAAATCGATGGGGCGTGGACGAACCAAGGCACCCTCGCACCTAATATATGCTGATGATGTCCTTATCTTCTGCAAGGGTACTCTGGCTTCCCTTGAGGCTGTGAAAGAAATCATGAACGATTTTGAGGCTCTCTCTGGACTTAAGATGAACCCGAAGAAGAGTAAAGATTATTCGGCCCAAGTCGACAACCCTTCATTTTGCCACTACGCTGCGACTTGGCGTGCTCCACCATCACCTGCCGTCGATATACCTGGGTCTTCCTCTAGCATCCTCCTTTTCGCACTGCTCTGATTCTAGAATGTTGGAAGACCGGCTTAGGAATTATTTCAATGGTTGGAGCGCTTCGTGTCTCTCCATGGCAGGCCGTGCTCAGTTGCTTAATACTGTCATCCGTAGTTTGTTGCTTTACTGGACGGCTGTAACACTCCTTCCCCTCTCCGCGGTTCGTCGGCTGGATAAGTTGTGCGCCAAGTTCCTTTGGGGCCGTAATCGGCATGATATTTCTTGGCACCAGATCTGTCTTCCCATGCAGGAAGGTGGGATGGGTCTTTCCTCCTTGTGCTCTTTGAGGGATGCTATGATCGTGGCATTGACCTGGAGATTCCTAACTGCCAGCCCCTCCATTTGGGCGGATTATTTGCGTGCTAAGTACCTAAATAGGAGATCCTTTTGGGAGGTCAACACCTCTAGTTCTTCTTCCAGACTTTGGCGAATTATGGTTGCTTACAGGTCCAAAATTCACCCCGCAATCAGGGGCGACTACCCCTCCCCAACCTGATCCTTCTCCTCCAAAGGATACTCCTTCAGAAGCGCTTTCGATCTCCTTCGGCCCCGTGGTTCTCCCGTTGATTGGTTTGCTGTAGTGTGGAACAAGTACATACCTCCAAGGTGTGCCGTCACCCTATTTCGAGCAATTTCAGGTCGTCTACCCCACTCTTGATCGGCTGCGTTCCTTTGGTCTGGATCTCCCCCCCTCGTGCCCACTATGCTCTGCTAGTCCGGAATCCCACGACCACATTATGCTCTCTTGCCCTTACTCCTCCTCGGTTTGGATTGGCGTTTGCTCGGCCATGGAGATTGCTGCACCAACTTCACTTCTTCTTGCCGATATCATCTCCTGGATCCGCAATCAGCTCACATCCAACGTCAAATCAGTAATTGTTGTTCTTATTGGTCTAACTGTATGGCATATATGGAGGGATAGAAACCTCGCCTGGTCCTCCTCGACTCTTCAAGCTACGGAACGTACCATCGCGGATATTCTTCGGAATTTAAACTTAATCAGATTTTTGTAGGGCCACCGAGTTTTGTCGCGGTATATATCTTGTGTTCTAATTTTATGTTGTCCATGATCGGGGAGCCCTAATTGTATGTAATCTGTACTGTCTTTTTTTTGGAAATATATAGTTTTACCTTTTTACCAAAAAAAAGTGAACTGCTATTGGCACATGTCGAAAAAAATGTACACCGTCCAATCAGATTTATATCGATGGTTGACAATGAATTTTGAGTGAAGGGGCGTTCTTCCCCAAACTCATTCTGCAGGTGACGTCTCGGGTCTCAATGAATCTCCGATACAAAGTACTTCAGTTCCAAGCAATTCAAGGTGCAGGCGATTGGATGATTGACCTCCTAGAAGTGATGGCTGTGTGTTGATTCTGAATATATCCCTTGTTTTGGTAAAATCTGCAAATGAAATATACGGATCTCCAAGTAATGGCGGAAGTGCTTTCCAATGGAAATGCTCAATTGCTTCCGGGTGAAGCTTCGTATGGCTTTCAACTTATGCCCGGCGCGGCTTTGATAAGCAGAGGAGATTCTCCGGTTCTGATCATGTTCTACAGTGGTATATATGATCCCTATGCTTGCGCTCTAGGTGCTCGATTTTAATCTGCCCGACGCGGATTTCGATTGCAGTTGAGGATCTCAATTAAACGCGGCTGGGATTCGATACCCTGTATAGCTTGTGCTTTAAGTCCACAAAACTGCAAAGGGAGGAAGGCTCGAGTACGAAGCCTCGGCCCCAAACAGATAAGAGGAAGATGAGCGAGAAGCACTATTGAGGTGATAAATTCATGCTTAAACTCCGATCGCCAGGCGTGATCGGAGGTGAATAGGCCTGTAAGGTAGAATAGAGATGACGAGGTTCAAAGGTGAATGTGACGGCAATCGTCGGGAGAATGAGATGCAGATTAGTGACAGAGAAGAGAGGGGTTGAGAGTAGAAGAGAGAGGATGAGAGGAGAAGGGAATAAGGAGGATTAATCAGGGAAAAAGTAACAAGGATGTGCTAAAAAAACGAAGGTGTTCGCCTGGGATAGCTGGAGCTCAAGCGGAACTCCAGTGTCCTTGCCTCGACGCGCGGTGTCGCGGAGGCTTGATCACGGCAGAGTAGAAGCTCACAACGATAGGGATCATGCCGCTCCTCTCCTTCCTCGCTCGACAGAAGGATCGATGGAGGCGGTCACCCTCGCTACGCTCCTCTCTCTCGCTCAGATCTCGAAGGAGAAAAGTTGAAGAATGGTGGATTCCGGTAATGGCGGGGGTGAAGGGGGTTTTATCGAGGAAAATGATTCCGATCACCGGGAGTGGTGACGGGACCGTGGGGTCATTGGGATACCGGCCGAATAACCTGCGGTTGGAGAAGTTAAAGCCGCCGAAGGAGAAGGGAAGGTGGAGACGGTGTATGGCGTTGGATTCTAGGGAAGAGGAGGGAGACGGGGAAGAAGGGAAATTGGGAAGGGTGAAAAGAGAAAAAGAGGAGAGAGAAAAAGAAGGGGAAATAAAATAAAATAAACAAAATAACTAATTAATAATAAAATGAATAATTAATAATTAAATATGGTTAATAATTCTTAAGTAAATAATTAAGTAATTAAGTAATAATTAAATTATTAAGTATATAATTAAGTAATTAATAAAATTAATAAATAAATAATGAATACATTAATGAAATAATAATTAAATAAATAAATGAGATATTATTTATTTTAATTTAAAAATAGAAATAATTAAAGTATTAAAGTATTAAATAATAATAATATAAGTTATGGTTTATTGTACAATATACTAATACGGACCCGAAAACTGTATTTTTTGCTTTAACTCCGATTTTAGCGAAACTAGTTTCATTTTGTAGATAATTTAAAAATATAATTTTTGGAATCAAGTTTCCTCAATTCGAAGTTCATAGGGCCGAGTTATGAGGTCCGGAAGAAAAAAGTAGCAGCTTCAAGGCTTCCATTTTATTGGTATTTTAGTTAATTATATTTTTATATTTTTATATACATTTTTATATGATTTTAGGAGAAGAAATTAAGTTAATCAGATTTACAGTTATTTAATTAAAAATCTGGTAAGTTTTTACATATAGTACACATAGATAATGGGTTCAAAAAGCTGAAACTCACCGGTTTTATTTGAATATTTTTTTGATTTTTTAATAAATAATACTAAGTACAAAACAGATTTTAAAAGTGAGTTTGGTCTTTTTGGAATTTCTATAAATAGTTATGAACTTCAAAAGTTAACTTTTGTGGCTTTTACGACATTACGGTTAATTGTTTTTTGTGTTGAAATATTTTTCTGATATTTTTATAAAATAAAATATATTTTGTGAACAATTTTTATAAAAGAAGTGTTTTGGTTTGAGGTGATATAAATGATGAATAAAATAAGTGAAATATTTACATGGTGATAAATGCGTAATTAATATTTTTGGTCTTTGTTTTTTGATATTTATATGGGTTAAGATCCTTATCTCCCCCTACTTATTTTGTTTGTAAACCCGGTCAACATTGACCTGGTCTCGGGGTTAGGATCGGTCGGTATATATTACATATCTACAACCTTCTTTTCTTTTATTTTTATTTTTCTCTTTATTCTTTTATTTTGGTAAAAATAAATGCTAAATATATAATATTAACATTTATGGTTAAAATGTTAATTAGTTGGAATTACTGATTATTTACATGTATTTTACTAAGATTTTAGCCAAAATGAAAGAATAAAGGCCATGAATCACATATTTATCAAGTATAGATTGGTGAAAAGAATTCTATATTACAATAGCTCAAAAAGAATAACAAATAAACGAATAGAAGTCGATCATCCCCTCTATACTTAGGATCAAGTAATCCTAAGGACAATAGACTCAAATCCGAAGATGATCGAGGTCAAGAAAATGTACACAATCAATGACTCGGCTTGTCCCATCTAGCCTTATGGTAAAATATCCCTAAGTATAGAAAAGAATATGAACAGGTGAGGGACAAGCTAGAGAGCAGACGAAACACAAAATCGAAAACGATCAAAAGATGATATGGGCGATATTACCCCCCTATACTTAGGGTAAAACACAACCTAAGTACAAGCAACGAGAGGGGTAATAGAACATAATGATATGAACAACACGGTGTCTAAACCCCCCATACTTAGGATAAAGTACATCCTAAGTATAGCAAAATTCTAGATGATACCTAAGGGTGTAAGACAAATGACGGAAGAATGAATGAGTAATGTTGAAAACACATATGTACAATGGGAACGAATTGTACATGCATAAGAAAGCCGAAGAGTGTCTTTCTTGCACGACCGAGGAACAATAGAATGTATAAGAGTCAGGTCGACATCAAGGTCATCCTCAGATATATCCATATCTGAATTGGAGTATCCTTGATCTGTGTAGACCGGTGAGGAGCGGCCTAGATGGTCGAAAAGATGGATAGAACTGACCTTTGAAAGATGTTCCATTGTCTCTGAAGTAGACATAAGAAATATGTCAAACTTTGATGCGATATGATCAATATCCTCATCAAATAAGCCTTGATCTGAATCAATGTGCAGAGAGGGCTCAATAGTCTCATAACTAGAAGGCTCGAATGAAGAATTTACAACTGCAATGGCTTCGACCTTCGAAGTACGTGCCACTAGTGGTTTTGACTCAATGATATAGATACTACAGATCTCGTCAACACATCTCCAGACATGTGTGCTCGGATCACCAAAAGACGTGCTCTCCAAGTTTTCCTCTCTGGAAAGAAAATCCCGAGTCTTTGTAGAATCCGAAGAGATATGATTGTGTCGGGTCTCAGCTGTAATCCCACATGTTTCTGTGTATGATGGCCCGGACGCACACTCATCTGCTGGCAAAGTCTCTATTGGCTTGGAGTTCGGCATTGTGCTCCAAGAAGGGAACGTGACAATGTCTGACCCATAATCAATAATGGCATTAGCTGCACACAGAAAAGGCCATCCAAGAATGATGGCAACATCCTGTGATGGTACTGAGGAGTCAGAATCTATCACAACAAAATCCATAATGAATTTTGTGCCTTGTACCATCACGACAACGTCCTTCAGAATACCATTCGGCCTCTTGACTGATCGGTCCGGAAATTGAAGAATCATTTGGGCTCGCTTGAGAGGCCCAAAATAAAGAGTCTTTATAAGATAGGTATTAATGATCCACTGTCCAATAAGGTGTGCTCGAATTCGTGATCTAAAATCTGACAACTAACAAATGATGCTCCCATGTCTTTCTTTTTTCTTTTTGGGAGATATATGCTGGGTGGCGTAACAAGTGGAAATGGTCAATACTTATTTCTTAGAATAATGATTACACATCTTCTTCCTTTTTGGTGTGGTATGCTGCTTCAGATATTTATGAAGAAGAGAATGTGGAGCAATGCATCTGAAAGAGTGAGCTTTATCTGAATGTGGTCCAACATCTCTTTCGTGAATTTTAAATCTTGAATCTTTTTAAAATTGTCTGATTTTTCTCCCTTGCCTAGATTTAGAGCATCTGAAAAGGGAATCTGTACATCCTATGTGTTAGTCTGTACACTCAGAGGATAAGAAGGGGAAGACAATCTTTTTCTAAAATGAGGATTAGCTTCATGAATAGCAGAAGCTCGAGATTTGTCAGAAGAGTTAGGAGTTTTGTCTTTCTTCCTTTTTCTGGATTTTTTCTATGATTTTTGGCCTTTGTTATGAAGAGAATCAAATCAGAATGTGCACTTGCGCTATTGCTGATTGTATGCTTCTTCAACGACTCATGTGAAGCGAGAATATTTGAAACTATTGTCTACTCTGTAAAAATGTTGGTGATAAAATCTTTGAAGGTATCCATCTTCTCTCTACGATAGGCGATCTACTCATGAATCAATTGGATGAAGTGATCGAATGAGGGATCATCTATAAATAAGGACTCTTGTAGTAATGTTCCACATCTATTTCAGGTTGCTGAAGACGCTCAAAATGATCAAATGAATCCGCAGTGAATGTTCTTGAGGTGGATGCTCATGGAATTGGTCCGGATATGGATATTGAATTAGCTTATAAGTTGGTTGAAACAGCATCGGCTCTCGCTCTGTATCTTGGAATACCTGAGGAATAGGTATCCAAGGTTTCTGAACTGGAAAGCACAAGACCGACTTATACTCCAGCTGAAACCTCAATGGAATATGTGTCGGTCTTTGAAGATGAGGACTCTCTGCTACTGGTTCAATGTACATCCTTGATATTGCATTAGTGTCCACATCAATTTCTAGATGTGCGATCCCTAAATCAACGAGAGGTGGATCACATCTAAGTGGTCTGTGATCTTCTTCATATGTTGTCTTGACATCAGAAATCTCTCCAAGTGAATCCTCGTCGAGACCGCGGTGTAAACCACCACATGAGGCATCGACCAATACCTCTTGTTCTACGGTCATCCCCAGATAGAAGATCTGAGCTAGCTCATCTCTAGAAATCCCGTGATCTAGGAATCTCCTCAAAAGAGTTTGGAATCTGAGCCACATATCCTGAAGTGGTTCGTGAGGATCATGCAAAAAATCTTTGATAAGAGACCGCATAAAGTTGGTTCGACTAATGGGGTAAAATTTGCTAAGAAAGGCATCTCGAAGTGTACCCCAGTTAGCTCTCTCCTTTCCCAAATGTCGGATCCATCTCACGGCTCCATCCTTTAGTGTCTAGGAAAAAGGTCTTCATCATAGCATCCTCAGGTGTGATGTTCGAGTAGAATCGAGTGCTACAAATCTTCTCAAACTCAAGGAGATGCTCATAAGGTTCCTCGTGCAACTTCCCATAAAACTTCAACAGTAGTGAGATGAAGTATGAATCAATTAGGAATATTGGTAGCTCTGATGTAGAGACTGACTCAGCTCTTGAATAAGATGCATGATGCTCTGTCCACACTCTTGTCTTAGCAACTAGTGGACCCAAATATCTCATTTGATCTGAAATCGGCTCACATGTCTTGAACCTCTACTCTGCTGCCACTAATGTAACAGAAGGTTGACTCAAGAGAAACGAAGAGAGGGGGATAGAAGGAGACGGAGAAGAAACACGAGAAATGAAGGGAGGGGACTCTCCGAGGCCAGAGTTACGCTTGTAGAAGGACAGAGGACTCAACACAACTCAACCTGATGATGATCGTAAAAGTTTGGTCATTAATCTTTTCAGGTTTAAGGTTGTTTGGCAAACATGTCTTTTCACAGATTAGCATGAGTTGATAGGTGATCAAAACTTCCTCGGAAGACTGTCCTGAGTTCTTATAGAAAATCACCTATTCTCAGCTAGTATGGGAGTAAGTACGAACCATTTCCGGCTACCTGTGTTACTTGAGGACCATGCTATTGCGGTGTCCTCTAAACCTCCCACTATACTAAGGAAACTCGGACCGTTTCCGTCTATCCGAGAGTCCCCACTGAAAACCAAGTGGTTAACTATATGAAATCGGTACTATCCCGAAAGAAATTCGGCTCTGGCTCTAACCTTAAGTGTCGCCCCTCACTCACAAATCTGGAGAGTACCTACAATTCATTCGTTGGGGATTGATCTCCTAAGTTAAGTGGAGTCCGTTATGTTTTATTTTAGGTCAGATAAAATTAGCAGTCTCTGTTTTAATTTTTGGTTATAACTTTTTTAAGTATTTTGAGAGAACGTATAACGATTTTTTCTTTTTATTTTTGTCCTAGATAAGCATGCACTGAGGTTGTGAGTCTGAATACTAGCTACAGAGGCGCAAGCAGAGAAAAATCGAAAACAATCCTAAGAAAGCACCTATCCTTGAGAAAGCCGCGGAAAACGTTGGAAAAATCGTGAAGCGAGAAAAGACGCGATGGGTGCTCTGCTCCTCCAAGTGCACGGCACTCGATGAAACAGACCACGAGAGAAAGAGGGAGAAAGGTACAAGTCTAGATACCCTTACAGGGTCCCTTCTACAATAACAGAAAAACGAGCAAATACCTTTGATCTTTTTATATTTTTTTTACAAAGGTTACAAAAATTTTTGTTTCTCAACTCTCAGTTGTGCGGCTCAACCTGTGCTGCACAACGCAGAAATAATAAATCATGAAGTTAGAAAAATAATAAGATGGCAAAAAAGAAACCCTAAACCTAAAGTCTATGGTACCCTAGCACTGCCTCCCTGATAAAGATACTATCTGATAATCACACATGATCTGAATGATAAAAAGATCGTTTTATCGATGGGGGTGGATTTCACCAGAAAAAATATTTTTATTATTTATACTCCTATACTCAAGTATATAGTGTTAAGTACAGGAATGTCGAATGAGGCAGGTAAACTGTTGGAAACGAGGATTAAACTATAAAAAATTAAGAGTTTTTGGTTTTCTAATTTTTATTTATTTTTTGGAATTTTATGGATTTTTATTTAATTTTTTATGAATTTTATATTATCTTCATGATTTTTAATATTTTTGTGAGTTTTTTATTTTAAAAAATATTTTGTATTTATTTTATTTTGTATTTATTTTGTATATTTTTTTATGTTTTATTTTATTTTGCTATTTTATAAAATTTTCAAGGGTTTTTAAGTTTTTTATGGACATGTAGTATTTTCAAGTGCAAAATTAGGTTTTTATTAAAATCTATGAGGTATTTTGACTTTTTAAAATAGTAAATAGGTCGAAAATATTTCTATTTTATTTTAATGGAATGTAGATGAAATTATCTTTAAAACGATATATTGTGCATTTTTTGTGATTTTGTTTATTTAGTTGTGAATTTTTGAAGTTTTCATGTATTTTGTATTTATTATTAGTTTTATTATTTGATGTTTATTTTTGTTTTGATTTATTATGTAAAATATAGTGAAATATACTAAGAGTAATTTTTATGAGATTTTTAGAGTGTTTTTATATTTTTTAGCATTTCAAAGTTTGTTATATTTTTATGGTGTTTTTCATGATTTATTAAAAATTGAAATTATTTTAATTTTTCAAAATACTATTTAACACTGTATACAATATAGAGTTTTTTTTCTATATTTTTATTATTTTAGATTTTATTTATTATGTATTATATGGTATTATATACATTAGTAAGGGTATGGGTGCAATTATCAGAAAAGTTTAGGGCCCGTGTGTAATATAGGAGGAGTTTGGGTGGCTTGGGCATAAAACTTAGCTCATGTCCGATGCTGGATCTGCTTGTATTTTCAGGAAGCTCTAGGGTTATTGGTATAATTTCGCCAGACAACACATGCCATTCATGTGAAGCACCACCTACAAGGGACCTGATCGTGAATCGAAGAATGCTTGGGGGGGGTTATAGATGCAACAACCCCAGAAAAATCGGCTCGTGCACGTGAGGCGTACGTGCCTCATTTTAGCAGTGGATTGGCGAAATTGATGCATAGTTGATGCGTGGTTTATTGTCGTCCCTGGGTGCATTTCAAGCGGAGGCAAATGATGAAACTCGATTATGCCCTGCGGCGGAAAGGCTTCGAGTGCGACGATTCTATCTCCGATCACGTCTACCTGGTTCGGTCCTGACACGATCATAGCGGTCGATCAACAGATCACCGGTATTTTTCGAAACAGAGGTGGAAGTTTGCGGTCACAGATCTCCAGAAGATATGTGATGGCTTCAAGGTTCTAAGCGATTATATATCTGCAAGTATTATACATGGCTCGAAGATGTAGCTTCGACTGGAGGTTTAAATAGATTGAACTGATAATAAAGTGGAATAAAATGGATGTCCCTCAAATGAAGATATAGGATTAGGCTTTATGTTCATATCCGAAAAGACTGAGATGATCAAATGTGAATGAGTGAACAAGGAACTAGAATAGGTACAGATGATGGTGAGGTGTGATGATGGATTCAACGATGAACGATGAGGTCATAGAAAGGAATAAATGAATTGAGAGGTGAGAAGAGAAATCAAGAGGGAGAAGACAGAGAGAAGAAGTGTCTACAGAGGACTAACCTGGATTCAACAAATGGAGGACGCAGGTTGAGCCTGTGGAACGGAGCGAAAGACCCAGGAGCCGTCGCCTCGACTCATCGGCGACGCGAGGAGGCTCTCGCGCGATAGAGCAGAAGCTACAACATCGCCACGGATCGCGCCGCTCACCTTGATCATGACCTCAATCAACGGTGACAAGAGAATGTTGTTACTCTTCCTCTCACGCAAGTCGGAGCACTCTAGGAGAAAAAGAACGAAATGACGGATACTATAGCTTCGACGGGGTTCGGGGGTATTTATAGGAGAGAAACCTTAGTGGTCACGAAAGCGAGTATAGTCACTAGCGTAGGGGTCCGGTGACTGCGAGGAGATTGGTGTACTAGCCAACGACCATGCTGGTGGAGGTAGTTAGGTCAGTTGGTTGTCGAAGGAAGAAGAGGAGAAGGTAACACAATCACACAAGGAGGAAGAAGAGAGGGCGATGTGGGAGAAAGAAGGAAAAGTATCAGAGAGAAAAAATAAATAATAAAATTAATAAATAATTAATTAATAAAATTAATAATGAGTTAAATTAATAATTAGATTAAATAAATTAATTAAGATATAATTAATTAGATAATGAAGTAATTAATTAAGGAGTTAAATAAATTAATAATTTATTAGATAATTTAATATATAATTAAATATTTACATAATAATAATAATAATAAATAAATAAGTAAATAAATAATTATTTATTTTAATTAATGAATAGAGTATTAATATATTAAATAATATAAATTTCGGTACATTATACATTTATACCATTATGGTCTCGAAACCCACATTTTTTATATTAAATCTGATTTTATCAAAATTAGTATCATTTTATAGATAATTAAATAAAACAAATTTTAAAACTGAGTTTTCCCAATTCAAAGTCCATACAATCGAGTTATAAGGTCCAATTAATTTATGTAATGACTTTGGGATTTATTGGTATTTTTGACTTAGGTTATATTTTTCACATTTTTATATTGATTTTTAGGATATTTTTAAAAAGATATTAATTTAAATAGATCTATGATTAATTAATTAAAAATCCGAGAAGTTTCTACATATAGTGTATACATATACAACGAGGCCCGAACGCTAAAACTCACCCGTTTTGTTCTAATATTTTTTTATATCTTTAATAAATTGTATTAAGTATAAAATGAAGTTTAAAAGTGAGTTTGGTCCGTTTGGAGTTTTCTATAAATAGTTATGAAACTCGAAAGTCGGCTTTTACATCCTTTTTCGGTTCATTGCAATTAATTATTTTATATTGAATAAATTTTTTAATATTTTTATAAAATATTATATTTTTTTATGAACAACTTTTGTAAAAGAAGTGTTTTGGTTTGAAATGATCTAAGTGATAAATAAAATAGGTGAAATATTTACAATGTGAAAAATGGATAAATTATATTTTTGGTCTCGATTTTCTTTAAACCGGTTAAGATCCTTATCTCTCCCCACTTGTTTATTTTGTCAACCATGTTGATATTGATTCGGTTTCAGGGTTTGGATCAGTCTGTATATATTTTATATCTACAAACTTTTTCGTTTATTTGTCTTTTTCTCTTTATTATTTTATTTTTGGATAAAATTAGTGCTAAGTATATAATATTAACAATTGTGGTTAGAATATTAATTTCTGGAAATTAGTAACTATTTACATGCAATTTATCAATGATTTTAGCTAAAATAAAAGAATAAAGGTGATGAATCACGAATTCATCAAGTGATACAGTGCAAATATTATAGAATATTCTAAACTACAATTGAAATTTTATGAACAAAAAATACAAAAGCATAGGGGTATTAGGCAGAATTAACCCTCTTGCACGTGAGCAGATGACTCTGATGGTTTCACTTATCCACATGGCGCTTCCCAGACACATGATGTTGGTTTCCTGATGAGCAGTGTTAATTCCCAAGGGGAACAATGTTTGAGGTGCTCGATCCTACGACTCATGTATAATCTAGATGAGACTCTTGATCTTATGGTGGAGGCGAAGTCGAGATGAACAAAGTAGAAGCTTAGCTTGGGCAAGATTCCTCTGACGAGATCTCCTTTCTCTAACAGCTTCTGATGTTGCTAAGGGGTGCAAAAGATTCCTGGGGTTGCTTCGTGGCTGCAGGGATTCTCAAGAGGGATCCAGAACTCAGCGATGGAGCCTTGGAGGTCGGAGAAGGGTTGGAGCACCTGGAGCCTGTTCTTTAAGTCAAAGTCACCTTGACAAGGATTTCTACCCTACAAACCTGCACTGCTAGGTTAGAGACATAGAAACGCAGGTCTAGAAATGTGATTTGGCAGCTATTTGGAAAAATGGAGGTCGGGGCGGTGCTCTCCAACGAGCAATGGAGGTGGAGAGCAGATCTTCTGATCGAGGGATGATTAGAGTAAATGGAGATGCAAGGCGCTTAGAGAGATGTAGGGGGAAGATGATCGAGTTGTCAGATGAGGCGGAGCATGATCGACGAATGGTTGAATATTGGTCAAAGCTTAAGCTCCAGCAAACTACGATTTCGGTATTTACGAAATCAAAGATGAAAATAAAGGAAACTGAAAGCTACTCTAAGCTAACACTACTGCTCTGAATGAAAAGATATAAAGAACTAAGGCTCTACGTGTACAACAAGGAGCCAAGAAGGAGCTCCAACTGAAGGTCTCCAGTGATGCTCGGATCACTAGCTCCGGCCCTCTTCCTCCGCGCCAAGCGCTCCGATGAGAATGTTATCATCACTAACAAGCTGAAACACGAAGAAATCTAGGTATTTTGAGGTTGAAACAAGATCAAATTTGAATGGAGGATGGAGGAGGTTGTTTGTATAGGGGCAACTTGGATTGGGAAGAACGCTTGATACAATGATCCTTAAATCGAGGATATATGCTCATGTGAAATACATGTGATCGACGAGTAAATGTCAAAGAGGAATCATGCAATAAAAATGCATGGGTTGACAGTGAAAAATCAAGGAAGATGTCGCTGTAGCGAGTGTGACATGGCTAGGGCACCAGAGGTCCAGTTAACGATTGGGTCAACCAAGGCTGGGCCCTCATTGGGCCATGTCAGATGCTAGAAAATAAAATATGAAATAAAGAACAAATAATTTAAAAAATAAAATAATAAATTATTAAATTAAATAAAACTCAAAAATATAAAATTTGTTATTATATTATGCAATTTTTAATTATTATTATTATTTATTTATTGAGTTAATTTATTAGGTTTTAATTTTTACATGTACAAATATAGGTATATTTACCTATATATTGGATATTTTAAATTTATTATATCTTTTAGATTATATTATTTTATAGACAACTTAGCAAAAAAATTATTTTATAGACATAATTTTCATATTTATAAATTAGTAGAATACATTTTCCGGTATTTTTATTGTATCTTAATGAAGTTATTTATTTGCTTAAATAATTATGTACATTTATTATACATGTATATATAAGTGTAATTCATACATGTATTTAAGTATACTTATTTATGTTAGTGCATTTTTATTTATTTTATTCTTATTTTATTATCCACATGTATTTTAAATAATATTTACAAAATTATAAAATTATAAGAAAGTAAAAGAGTATAAAGATAAATATTTTTATTGTTTTATATAAGTATCGTGCATAATGAGGGCCCAAAATCTAACTTTTGTATCTTAACTCTAAATTAAATGAAATCACCTTCATTAAATAGATATTTTAATTTCATGAACAATAAATGCGAGTTTAATGAATTTTGAGCTTGTTTGGAGAAGATACAAGTTTGGGAAGTTTTCTTTGTAGCTTTTTATTCTGAGTATCTAGGGCACATTGCGTGTTATTTTTGAGTGAAATAACATTTGCATTTTTCTTTGTATTTTTATCTACAAGTTTCACGTTCAAAGTTTATTAATTTTAATTTATAAATAATAAAGAATAAAATAGGTCTCAAAATGCATTTATTGAGGAATAAAAATAAGGGTTTCTTGATATTTATTGGCCATTATCTCCCCTTACTTTATTCCTTGTTGACCAAGTCATTATGATACCTATGTCTCAGGGTTTAGGGTCATTCAATACCTATGATATTTCATTTTTTCTTTTCTTCTCTTTATTAGTTTATTTTGGCATTAATTACAATATTTGATACATTATTTATAATACAAATACTGAGTGTTATTTATGTAATTTAATGCTATTCTCATGCATTTAGCTAGGTATTTTAGGTGAAAAAAAGAATAAAGATAATGAAATTGAGATTCATCATCTCATATGCTTGCCTTTGCTAGTCCTTAGAACATACTTATGCTTATAAGTGTATAAAAAAAGCAAATAAAGAACAGAAAAAAGAAAGAACTTGGAACATTTTTTGACTCTTAAACTTGTATTATTAAAATCAATGTTTGGAGCTCAATTAAGACCTTTGGATTCCTAGGTTGTTTGGAACTGCAAAAGATTAGGAAATGTTATAAACAACACTTAGGTTCCACAATCCTATTATCCAGTTCTCTTCACAGTCTAGTCAGAACTATTCTTTCAGTCGCATACTCTTGTTACCTTAAAATCATGGGACCAAGTATGTATTAATTTTTCAGCTCTTCCCAGACAAATCACTGAACTATAAAAGAGTCTTCTCTCTTGGTAGCTCATTCACGTGGAGACAGATATTTCTTTATAAGAACTCGTGTTGTCAGTATTTACAATAGAAAGGGAGAAAAAGTTAGAAGAATAGGAAAAGAAGTAGTAATTGACCAATGTAGTCTTCATTCCCTTGTGAAGAACAATTGGTGTAACTGAATCTTCACCAAGAATCATGCTTTTTCTGGAAGCTCCATATTTTTGTGGAATTTTTTTGTGTAGGCTTCTTATTTGGATTTTTCTTTGACCTTGCATTGCTTTGCATTCTTGTTTGTACCCAGACGGATATCGAGTCTTTTGGTCCCCCCATATTTTGGGGTCTTGGAAAAAATTGTGTCTGTAGACCATTCCTCATCCGAAGTATTGTCTCAATCTAGTCTCCAGTCTTTAGATATCATGGCTACCAGAAAAAGCATGTTAGAGTATCGGTTTCAACAATCCCCAAGAATGGTTCTTGAGCTACCTTGATGAAGCGGCCTAGCATCGTCCTGACTTAGATTCCAAGAGTTTTCAACAATCCATCTGGATTGAGCTAAGTTTTAAGTGTGAGGCTTCTAGTCAAGACACTGTCTCAAGAGTCGTACGGATGATATGAAAGGTTCTAGTTAGACATGATGAATCAAATCATGAAAGTAGTCTTATGGAACCTAAAGAATTAAGTCAAGGTGACCTGAAGTATCTTAATTCTAGTCCTTAATGGGTTCCTTTGAAATAAAGTCGATTAAGGTCTATACCAAGCTCCAATCTTCAGACTTTATTTTAAACATGTTCAATTGTCTTGATCATTTTGAAAAATGCAAATGATATGTATACTACAAGAGAAATATTTTCTATTTTGAACTTTTTATGGATTTTTGAAAAATGTTTCGCAACTTATTATGGTGATTTTTAAAAGGATTTTGGAAATTTTATGAGTTTTTGATTTTTTTAAAATTTTTAGGTATTTTTGAATAAAGTTTAACGAAACAAATATATGCAAATATTTATACAAGAGTGCTTCTATATTTACAATAGTTAGGGCGTATTTCACATTGAGAATTTATAAGTGAAATTTTAGTGGTTGTATACAATTATACAATTTTATAGGGACTTTTATTTCATCACTAATTTACACAAGGTCCTCAAAACATTTGAAATCATTTTTGCAAATATTTCGAAAATTTATTTTTACAAATGATTTGACACATATTTTTACAAATATTTACAAAATTTAAAAATCATTTTGCAAAGTTGTTTCAAATAGTAGGTGTAGTTTTTTCAAAGTATTTTTTGCAACCAATTTTAAATTATTTACAAATAGATTTTCAAAAATTTTATGTACACAAATAAAAAATTGCAAACAAAAGATTTTCCACAAAGGTTTGAAATTATTTTGCAGAAGTTTTCCAAATAGGTTTTAAAAGGATTTTTCAAGATATTTTCAACCATTTTCCAAATCATTTTGTAAAACTTTTTTTAACCCAATTTATTACTTTTATTTACAAAGAATTATTATTTATTTTAAATTAGACATATTATTGAAAATACACAAGTACAAGTTATGGCTCAAGTATATGCAACTTATATACCACCCCCTATACTTTGCTTGAGCTATGTCCGTATAGATCAGAGAGAAAATATGAAAAAATAACTCGTGTTGAGTATAGAAAAACCTATAATAAAATAATGAAATAATAAAAGAATGAAAAGTCGAATGTGCCCCCCTTGACTTAGGATTGAATAATCCTCAGTATAGTAGACTTTACACAAGACAAGGGGGATCAAGGGTGGGAATGTACTAAATCATCAGCTCGACTTGTCTCCCCCTATACCTAGGGTAAAATATCCCGAAGTATAGACATAATATCAAGAGTTTAGGAGACAGGTGAGGGATTAAATAATGAACAACTCGGAGTGCTCATCCCCATATACTTAGAAAAAAGTATGTCCTAAGTATAAAAATGATGAAAAGATGATGACCTTTCAGAAGAATTAAAAATGATAAAAGGAAAAAAAGAAAAGAAGAAAAGAAATTTTTATGTGATTTTCAGATCAAGTATCTGATCCATTTATCTCTATGAGCTCTTCCTGAAATACTACTTGGATGGAATTTATGACGGACAATAATGTACTGTGCTCTAGGTATGGCTTTAGCAATTGTTCGTTGACCACAAAAGGTTGTGCGCCATGTGATAATTTAAATATCAAGAAGCTTCCGTTGTCACACACAGTTTTTACTATGAACATACATGTCCATTTGCTCTTCAGCTTGCTTGGAAATAATTTCAAATTTGCCTCAAACAATTACGCCTTCTTTCTATGCTTGTAAGTTTCCTACAGATGTGCTTGTCATGACATTTCTTGACTTTCTCCTTGTACATAAGGTTGTTGTTGTACACATAGTCTCTGAATTCTAACAAGCAGTTCAGATCAACTTTTCTGTTTTCCCAGCTTTTTCAGAATCCAAGTTACATATATTCAATTCCCATAATGATTATGAATTAACTCCACAAGAAGATGACTTGGCTTGCCATATGTAAAGCTATAGGGAGACATGCCAAGAGGAGACTTGTACATTGAGCGGTAAGGTCAAAGAACTGAATCAAGCAGTTATGACCAATTCTTTCTGTTAGGTTGTACAAGTTTCTGCAGGATAGTTTTATCTCCTTGTTTGAGCATTCATCTAAGCCATTCGACTGTTGACGGTACGTTGCTGCAACACGATGTTCAATACCATCATCTTTGGTCAATCTTTTGACCTCTTTGTTCACGAAGTGGGTCCTAATTTTTGGTATTCTGAATCGCGAGATGATGATGTCCTTGAGGAATCGACAGATGGTCTGACAGTCTATGGCTTGGGCAGGAATTGCCTCCACCTAATGACTTACATAATCTACGGTGAACTTTATGTACTCAAATCTCTACCTATTAGGGAATGGACCCATGAAGTCAATGTCGCATGTGTCAAAGACGTATGAAATCTGAATGTACTTCAGAGGCATTGTGTCTCTTGAATTGATATTACCGGTCATTCTCTAGCAGTCTGCACGTATTTTGACATAGTCGGTTGCATCCTTGAAGAGTGTTGGCCACGAAAGGTCACATTGAAGCACTTTTTATGTAGTTCTCTTTCTAGAATGGTGTCCAATGGCTTCAAGTTTGCGATAATATTTTAGGACACCTATAATCGCCTCCCGAGCTATACACCTCCTCTAGATGCAATCTGCTCCCTCATGAAGTAGATGAGGATCCTCCTACTAGTAGAAGTTAATTTCTGATAAGAATTTATCAACTTTAATGTTCATCCAACGTGGCGGAGTCTTCTTGGAGGCCAGATAATTGATGATGTCCATATACATGGGGAACAAGGCGAGACATAATTTCCTCATCTGGAAAGCAACTGTGATAGTAATGTCATTCTACTAAGGAGACTCACTTCAACGTTGGTTTTTGGCACCTATTTTATACTATTATTTTTACACCTCGAATGATAAACCTCAACATGAATATTATAGAGAAAAATACAAAGAACAATATAAATTGAGTTCACATAAAAACAATGCGCCATATGCTTAGGACATACAGAATAAAAAGTCAAAATCTCAATACTGTATCAAAATGGACCAAAATCACCTTTAAATATATATAACTTTTAATTATCTATTTAATGAAGGTGTTTCATTTAGTTTGGAGTTAAGATACATAATTTAGGTTTTGGGCCCATATTGTGCAATATACTTGTATATTTTATTCAATATATTTATTCTTTGTATTTTTAAATTATTTTAATATTATAAAATTTAAATATTATTAAAAACATATAAACATAATTAAATGAGAACAAAACCATTAAAATAGAATCAAAATAAACAATTCATTGAAATACATAGGTCAAATATACATATATATACCTATAATGTATCTATACATAATAAATTACGTATACATACAAACTTAGAAAAATACAATAAAAATATCTAAATGTGTATAAAAATAAACAAAAATATATAAAATAAATGTATAAAATAATATAATATACAATGCAAAATAAAAACAAAATCATCAAAACACAAGCATTTTTACATATATTTTATATGTAAATATTCACTTATAATAAAAAGCCACATAAAATAAATAAAAATACAGATAAAGTTATACATTAAATTATAAACACTTTTATGTTTTAATAAAAAAATAATTAAATAATTTTTTTCATTTTTTTTGATTTTACAAGGATTTTCTTCCTAGGATTTTTCTACTTGCTCCACGTGGACCAATAAGAACTATACTGCGATGACCTTGGGTCAACACCCCTTCTTTCTTCTTCGATCTCCGATTTGTAAGATCCTGCTCTTTCTCCCTTTTTTCTGCCCGAGGCTATCATCATTTGCCTTGGCGTGCCACCTGATTTATGGAGATTGAACATCTCGCAAACACTAGAGATTTGGCCGATCTTCATTGACTCGATCAACATCTGCCTCACAAATCCCCCATTTCTCATCCTATATAATTGCTCCTCCAGCTCTGCCTCAATATTTTATCACTCTTCGTCGAGTCTTATCCCCTCAGTTCTACTGCATTTCCTCTCCCTAGGTGACAGCTTCAGATTGGAAGGAGCTACAATGATGAGTCGAGGTGGAGGAGATCCACCATTATCAGAGGAGTTCTCCGGATGGTTCAGATTCCTTGGTCATCAGGCCAAGTCGAGGCATTACTTCACTATTCTTAGGTAAGGTTTAGCTTCTACATTTTATGTTTGCCTTTAATTTCAGGTTTAATCACATTCTTAGGTTGAATTTTGAAAATCTACAAATCGCCTGTAGCTTGAGCTCCATGACAATCTATTGTGACCTGACCATCTAATCATACCAATTTCCATCTCATTTCATTCTCTTTCTCATTCTCCATCGATCACCCCATCTGTTCCCCCTAGATCCATTATGGATCAGGGAGTGAAGCTCCACTCTTCCAATGTTTGCTGGAGCTCCATCTCTATGCTACTCCATATCACTTTTTTTCTTAACCCTTTGGTCGAGGAGGTATCCCTCAAGTCAAGGATCATCAAGGAGGCTTCAAGAACCCCATTAATCATCTGGAGCAACCCCCGATCCTCAAGGCCCACCGTCTGAGCTCTCTGAGCACCCTCGTCTTCATCGGAGCGGCCCTCTACACAAGGAAGAGTACAAGGAAGTTGATACACACCTCGGATTGAGCAAGGACCGCCGAAGCACGGAGATAAGATAAATCAAAGGTCACAAGTGCCCAGTTCTTCTTGAGTTCTCCAGGCCCCAGCTCTGTCGTCTGATCAAGAACGTGATCCAAATTTAATCTGGGCTTCCAAATTAATTAGAAGCGTTGTCCCCAGGGAGCCCTTGGATCAACCACGTGGCATAATGACATCGGTTGGATTAAAAGCGCATAAGTGGAAAATGTTTTGTCCAACCCCCTCCACATTTTTGTTATTTATTGAAGGGTATTATAGATATTTAATTAAGTACAAAACTTTGGGGACTATTTACATGTATTCCCTTAGTAATTTTTAATATTCCATTTAAATCCATTTCCATGTCCCCTCATGTGGACCCCCATGTGAGAGGACAAGTAGTAGGTGTACCCTTGCAAATTTTGTATTTCCTATTTAGTCTAATAAAATCAGGTCATAATTCAAACTTTTGAGTTATTGTGCATATCAGTCCATGGAATATGTTTTACTTGCAAATATGCAAATGACTTGATTTAATTTTATTTATTGTTTTTTATTAAAAATAGCTCATATGCTTTAAAAATTGTGTAAAAATATTTGTATATGTGTGCTTTGCTGCTTGTTCACTTTTTCATTTTTATTTGCCATTTTGCATGCTTATATTATTTATTAAAAATCAAATAAAGCTATTTTCTCCAATATTTTACTTTAAAAATACAAAAAATATAAAACCATTTTGAAAAATTCCAAAAAATCTCTTCATAAAGCAATTTTACAATCCCAAACTAAGAATTACAAAAAACCTCAAAAGAAACTATTACAATTAGAAAACCCTTGCTATACCTAAAAAATAATAAAATATTTTCAAAAAACTCCAAAATATTAGTTATATATTATATTTTTCTACTTACGAATTTCTATTTTTTAAAATTAGTTTTGATAAATTTTGAGCCTTCTTGATTATTTTAATTCTCAAATCAATTCGACATATTTGAAAGTTACTATTTTCCTTATTTTTTATTTTAAAAATATAAAAAATTGGAAAATATTAAAAATACATAAAAATAGGAAAATATTTGAAAAATATAAAAATATTTTATTTAGAACTTTTTGATTATTTTATCTATATTTATAAATAGTATACCATATATTTAAAACTTTTAAAAAATACCATGCTTTTGTTAATTTTCTAATTTTCATATATTTATTATATATGTATTCTACCATATAGTAATTATGTATATTCTCTTATATACCTTTATATATACCTATATATACATATATTATATATATATTATTAAAGTAATAAGAAATTAAAAATCAGATAAATAAAAACTAAAATATATATATATATAATTTTAAAAAGGAGAATCATTTTATTTAATTAAAAACCCCACGAAAACATTGATTAAATAGTTTGCGTACTTATAAACACATTTGCATTATTTATTTTTTTAAATCATTCTTGCTACGTCCTTTATTCCCTATATTCGACCCCACCCTGTTTGCCTCTATATACATTTATTGTAGGGTATAATAATTTTTTATACATACTTGCTTGATTTGATTGTTTGATTATTATATTGTGGGTTAATTATCACGATTACCATTGGTCTCCTAGGATTGTCATCGTAGTGACTTAGTGGTCTTGCCTTGAGTGGACTACAAGACAATTCCTAGGGTTCAATTTGATTTTTTCACCCCTCACACTCATGCCTAAACCACTGGCTCCACTCCCTCTCACGCCTAGACTTCTGACACACCATGCCTTCATGCCCAAGACCTTCAGCTCCCCTCCCCCTGACTAAGTGATCTCACTTCTGTGACCCTCCTATGCTTCCTTTCCTAGTCCACATGAGTTGGAAGGGTGGTAGGAGTCTATGTAATCCGAGGTTCGAGATCAAAAAGTCGGCCAACTATGACTTCAGCCAACCTGTCGAAGACTTCTTGGATAGTCAACACTGACCTGCGAAGCCAAACCTTTCCAAGACCGCTCTTCTTCGTCAACTCATAGTCAAGGAAGTTCTGGTTCAACTATGGAACGGTTTACCATGATGCTATGACCCTAGTGCAGTTCTCGACCGCTACTAGGTGGGAAGGGAGTATACGGAGCAGGGAGGTCGACGGTCTAGGACCTCTGTCATCCCTCCCCCTTGTGCCAAGACTTTCGGCACCAATTTGGAGAATCGGATCTAGAGGGGAGAGGAAGAGGAGGAGGGAGGAGAGAAGAAGAGAGGGTGGAAAGCTACAGTACCATTAAATTGTGTTTTTGGTGTGTCTAGTTAGATTAACTCATTAATGGTTAACTTAGGTTGGTCCAAGAAGGCTGAAACTAACGACAATGATCATGGTGTTAAATAGAGCAAGTTTATAGGGTTGAGGGGATAATAACGATGTTTACTTGACTGTGTAGATAATTTACAAAAGTTCTAGGGTTCATGAGGTAAAAATCTCCATAAACATAATCAAACAACCTAAAACTAGTAATTTGCATTGTTATTTGCTCCATGTTGGATGAAAATGTACTTATTAAAAAAAACCAAAATCTAAAGAACTAAAAGTAGTAATTTGAAATATTCAATTAAATTGAATTTAAATTAGACTAAACATGACTTAAAATCCTTTTGGATAAATGTAAAATGTGTGAAATAATTCAATTTAGACATTGTCATTATGATTGACATTGTCATTATGATTAACTTTCCTCAATCACAAAAAGATGAAACCTCATTTGAAAGGCGCCCTGTGTGTGTCTGTGTGTATTTATATGTAATACTTGTGATTTCAAGTTTATTGAGAGCCTAATATATTTATTAAGGAGCTTTTCTGGTCAGGTATCAATTCTAAGAGTTTGATTCAAACGGGAGTAGTTAGATCCAAACTCCACATTTTCGAATAAAGTTGTTTGAACTTCTAGCTGATATCTTTTCTTTCATTATAGTTCATAATAATTAATTTATAATGGTATATTTTGGTGTGTTACCACCAATTGCAATCTCATGCATTGAAAACAAAGATTCCGTCTTACACTTCTTCATCCCGTTTTTATGTCGAAAAATTTGGTGGTAGAGAGATCGGATGAATATATGATAGTGTTCTTGATGCCAACAAGTCCAAGCCTATACGTGATTTCTATCTGAAGAGGATTGGATTAGGTGGAATTGCATGAGAGTATAGTCCTAACTGCGTGTATCACATTACTGAAAAGTTTTTTAGCGAAAGATCAACTCATTCATCAGCATGTAGAAAGCAATAAG
The DNA here is from genome assembly GCA_037367405.1 of Ottelia alismoides. Classification (NCBI taxonomy): domain Eukaryota; kingdom Viridiplantae; phylum Streptophyta; class Magnoliopsida; order Alismatales; family Hydrocharitaceae; genus Ottelia; species Ottelia alismoides. The sequence continues at coordinate 81,848 of JAZKJV010000557.1, forward strand.
CAGCTTGTGTATACGCCAGTAAAACCACCACCCCACACGTGCAGGCGTCAAAACGAAGTTCGCAGATTATGAGGCGAAACTAGCACGATCACCGCCATGGTGGCCGGAGATTTAGAAACCGATATGACCAGTCCAACACATTTAATCCGACAGCCAAAGGGATCAGTGACGTTAGTAAACTAGGCAACTCAATGTTGATAGCATCCTTGTCGAGAACCGGATTCTAATCTGTCTTCACACAGCGTGGATCGAGCCACGCGAAGAAATTGTTGAATTCATCGACAATTTCGTCGATCGATATAGAGAAGCTCCAAAAATACCTAAAGACATCGAGTTTTCATTAGATGGATGCTTTAAACTCCCATGGTATTTCAATATTTGTGCCAGTCAATGTGCCAAATTAAAAAAAATCAAATCAAGCGAATTTTGCGAAACGCCACAAACGCAGAATATAGCTTTTGTGACACAGTGATCTTCGAGCAAGCGAGAGACACAGAACCTTACTGGAAATCGATCATTAAAGGAAGAGCTCTTTAGATTGATTCGACTGCCAGGAGACCAGAGGACAAAATACATCTAGCACTCATGTAGGTTCAATCTAGATTATGTTCTATAGACCAAGTGCTGTGGCTCCAACATAAAAGTTTTCGCCTTTCTTTTGCGGAAAATATTAAGAAACGTCGTCTCATGCAAATAACAATTAAAAAGAGACCACGACTTGAATATTATTAGAGGCTTCAAAGCTTTTCCTCTTAGCCTGAGCCATCTAATCATATATACGTATGCGATTATAGCTGTCTTTATCATGCTTCAAGCTCCAATCCTTCTTGTACTTAAGTGGTTTATAATGAAATAAAATTAGGAATATGATAATGAATGGAAGAGATAATGATGCAATAAATAATAATTCGTGAAAATGTCGATCCCGTAGTCAGCCAGGGATGACTGCCTATAGCAATTGATAGGATTTCCGACATTAATTGGTAATTAACCAATCATAATGCCATGGGCAAAGTCATCCTTGGTTACCAAAGAAGATCCTCATCTTAGCTCTTGTTTGATGGAAATCAAGGGAAAGCCCGCTCTAGTATATATATAACGCCGGTGTTCTTGCCATCGTTGATCGATTCACTCGCTCTGTTTCTTTTTCGATTCTTTGTCGTATCTTGCATCTCTCTTCGTATCAATATCGACTCGAATCATATCTTGCACAGATCTTCAAGAAGGATACACACATTCTCGCATCGTGATCGGCAACCGCCAATGTCGACGACATATCATTTGTTCCCTCTCAATCTTTTTGGAGGAGATGCATGAACAAGATGTCCATTAAGGAAATCGAATCACCCTTGGCATGGTGAGAACGACGGCAAATTAATGACGATTAACAAATTAACCTAGGTTTAGGAGGGTTATATTGTATAATGTATTTCAATATTCGATGCGCGCATAAATATTAGCTGTGGAACCGTTGACAATAGCTTGCTTTTGTTGGTGGGAGATACCGAAAGGGAGTATGAGCTTTGTGGACTAAATCCGAAAGTGATTAGATTTTGGGGCAATCCTTTGGAGGGAATATATCCCATCATGATAAGGGTGCATGTCAACTATAAAGGGAAAGACGAATAATACAGGTGCCTCCAACCAGCAACGAGTAGTATAAATAGAGACCACCGAGGAGTTGTACTTCATGCATAAGAAGGGAGAGGGGTCTCGCATGAAGATGAGGGCCCCTTTGGTAGCCAAGGATGACTTGCCTACGCCCCATGGGTAAGGCAATCGGCTTCATACGTCGAACGTCTTGGCTAGGTTCGTGGGCAGTCTCCTTGGCTAACCGGATCGACCCCCGTCTCCCATGTTAGACCTAGATTCCCGATGAACGGAGTTAACATCATCGCTCGCGACGAAGGAAAAGGAGGTAATGCATATCTTGGCATATTGACACTATTTTGAAATTGTAAGTTAGACATTCCACGAGAATAGATACTTGTTGATCAATGTCTAATTTGAAAATAATACCTCTTCTTAGGTATTTTTCACGATATCTTATAACTATACTAAAGCTGAGTTCCTTTCTTAGCATATGCCAATTGGGTTGGGTCGTTCTTGAGCCGTCTATCCGTTATGTCTTTTCCTTTTTCCCCGATGATGATCGACTCTAGGTGAATGTTTTGAAATGGCCGATGTCTCTTCCTCGACGTCGACATCAATTTTGTATCCCTTTCTTCTGCTTTCCGCTCAACTGCGATGTCATCGTTCCATTGGGCGATTGTTTCCAACATCATGTGATCTCATGTTCTGCTTCAGAGAATGTTCGAGTTCGTTGAAGTGTTATTATTTTCGGGAAATGAAGTTGGGTATGAAATATTCCTCCATGTTCGTTTTGTTAAAAAAATTGGATTTGTTTGCTTCGTTGGAGTTTTTTTTTGCCAAGGTCAGGTGTACTTCTATCAACGTCGATGTTATCAAATTCTATGGAATTTTAGGTTTGTTCTTCGACCGTGTTTCCTTTGATTTTGCTTTGTTTTCATTAGTTTAAGGTTGTCATGTGATAGTGCAAGGGATCATAGTTTTTTATAGTATTATTTTGTGGTTGTTTCTTTCATTTTCTTTCGAATTGTTTTGTTTATTTTTGTAAAACTAACTCTTATTTTTTTTGAAAGTGGTGGTCAAAATTTTGGTTATGTTTTGTAATTGTTATTTTATTTTTCTTATGGGAAAAATGTTAATGAATGATTGAAAGATTGTCGTTTTTAAATTATTTTTGTTAAAATGATTTTATTTCTTGGATTTCTACTTTTTAAATTTACTTTGAATGCTGTGATTATTATTCTAGGAAGTTCCTTTGTATAATTAAGGGAATTGTTTTTTATCGTCTGTATATTTTTTTATTGTGGGGCTGTTATTTTGATGTTCTTATTTAATAAAAAAAATAACAATTGAAGTTGTTAATAGATTAATAGATTTATAAGTTAGAATTGTATTTTTTACATGTGTTTGTTAGGATAATTTGATGTTCTATAGTTGTTGTTTTTCTTGCTCTGATGTATACATATTTTTACCATATATTCTTTGATTATATTCTATTTATGATGACAGATGTGAGGATTATCCTTGACAATTTAACTGTTTGCATACCTAAACCATAATTTTTTGCAGCAACTTTGAGTTTTTATTATTTGTTATTTTATGTTATTTTTTAGTGTTAAATGGAGGTGATGTACATTAGTTGGTAAACATATATTTGATGAGGGACAATTTACCTATCTCTATTTATAATGTAGTCATCCTCCTTCTTTGAACAACATAGTGAAAAGTAAGCCCTAATCTCCATCAAATTGAGATTAGGGTTGTGAGTGCCTTTGCGGTTTTTTCCTCTTCATATGGTTTGCACATAAATCTTTTTTGTTCTTTGTGGTGATTGATCCTTGTGCTTACATCAAGGAAACATCAACTCCCCTTTACTCCATACTATAATGTACAAACTCCCCCTCCCCCCCTGAGGAAAATGGCACGGATAATAGCATTCGTTCTAAAAAATGTGACATCTTTGCTCACATGAAGACGACGCGAGATGGGAACATAATATTTATATCCCTTATGATTATTAGAATAACTAAGAAAAATACACTTGGTAGCTAATTTTTCGTACATTTGGACCCAAGTTGTGAAGAAAAAGACACAACTAAACTCGTGAGGCTTAAGAGCAAACAAATCCTTATTTAGATGCAAAATAAAGTACAGGCACCTTCTTCCAAGTATTATTGAGATAGTTCCGTTACGAGGTAAGATGTAGTTAAGGTAGCCTCATCCCAAAAATTCGTTGGTACATTCCTTTGGTAAAGGAGGCCTCTCGTCACATTCATCAAGTGCTGATTCTTTCTCTCTTGCTACCACATTCTGTTGGGGTGTGTAACTACACTACGTCTCATGAATGATCTTTTTTTCCCATCAAGAAAACATCGTAACGATTCTTCTAAGTATTCTCGAGAGTTCTCAGTCCTCATAGTTTAAACTCTAGTATCAAACATGGTCTCAATCATAGAAACAGATATTTATACCGCATTATGAACCTCATTCCTGCTATTTAACAAGTAAACAAAACTATTCTTCGAGAAGTCATAAATGAACATTTTGAAGTAGCCATAACCATACAAACTTTTTGTACCTGATAATTCAAAAGAATAGGGATCCTAGTGTCCAGTCATATAGACATGTGATGTCCGATAAGTCGGATCCAACAATCATTGTATCGATGCCTTTCTCGGCTCTCGGAATCCAATCAACCAAATAGATCAATAATCAACCCATAATAACGATAAAACAATGAATAAGATGCATGGTGAAATTTATTATACCCTATAAATGATGTACAATGACAATTAGTCGGGGTCGAACAACTGAGAACAAACTGGATAGGTATAATATTATCCATAAATAAAAATCAATAATTATTGTTTTTGAACTTTTCTACATTTTATATTTGTGAGTTTTTATGTATATTTAGTTTTTATGGATTTTTTATTCTTTTATATTCTTTATGTTTTTAATTTTGACATCTTTCTTTTAAATTTTGCAAAATTTTACTTTCTTCTTGTTTATAAGATAGATTATATAGATATATAGATCTATATTTAGTAATAATAGAAATATGTATATTATAACTAATATATATGGGTATATAATAAATAACTATATATAAATATAAATAAATATATACGAAAATAGTCCTTTTTAAATTTCTAAGGGTTTTCAATGTATACTAGGTATTTATAATTAATAATAATAATGTAAGTATTTTATAGTATAATCTATATATAGTTAATAATTTAAAATATTGCTATAAATATTTAAGATTTACAAAATAAAAAATTTTATTTTTAATCATTTCTTTGTTTTGTGTGCTTTTTTTATAATTTTTTGCAATTTTTATGCATTTAAAAATAATAATACAATGCTAGTAGGGGCCTTTTTGCAATGAAAATATAAGCATAAGGGTTTGCATGAAAATAACCCTAAAAGATAACACTTAATTTACAATTGAAATGACTAAAATTAAATATATAAAGTCGTGAGGGCTTCCTTGCAAATAACCCAAGCGACTCACGAGGGGAGACACGCTAGGTGACTTGATAAAGGACCTGATTGCAATAATAAAGAAGTACCAGGGGGTCCTTGTAAATTTTATAAAAGTTTTTAAGTATTACTTAGTATTTACAGGACTAAAATAAAATTACAAAAAGTCACAAGGGTTAGTTATTAAATTATTTCCTAACATAGTGCAATCTGAGGGTTGCTATGTTGCCACATGTACTCAAGTGCTTCTGACGTAGGAGGCGCACACCACTTCGGCCTTCAATCCACGTCCCATATTAGATCTAGGTCAGGCTCTAGATCAGGCAACTCTCAAGGTATTTGGAAGAACACCTCAAGAACACGGCTGGGGTAATCTTCAATCGTTGATTCTGCGCGTCTCCAACTATCGTTCTCCTTGCCGACGTTCGCTATCGACTCTTGGAGGTACCCCACATCCACTAATACTCGAAAAAATGTCCAGAACCCGGCGAGGGAGTCCTTGAGCTTGTGCGTTCCTTGGGTCCCTGGAGCTCCTGTTGTCGCTCTCCAAACCCTTGAATGGGGTCTTCTAGATGTTGTATCCGCATGGAAGGAACAACAAGGCACTAGAGATGCTATACGGGTTTTTATTAGGTGGGTTTGGACCAAAATGAAATTGGCAAATAAGCTTCAGACAAAGATGAAGGAAGAAGCTTGGATTTTCAAGTTCCATGCAGGATCAAGGGGGAACGATGTGGATCTGGTGGAGAAGTGAGTGCGGGATGAAGATGATGTGAACGTGAGTCAGATAATAGTGGAGGTTATAGGGAATTAGAGCTGGAATACATGGATCCAACAACAAAATCTAAAATTGAACTACGCTACAGACTAATTGTATAAACTAATAGCTAATCTAAGTTAAGGAAAGGAAATGTAAAAGGAAAATGCAAATAAGAGAAGCTCTACCTGACCTAGAAATCACGGAGTAGGGAGCTTGATAGAGAAGAAAACTCAGATTCTGGAATTAAAATAAGAGAAGCTCTACCTGACCTGGGGGAAAGGGATTATTGACGACAACTCAGATTCTGAAACCAAAATATTTTCATTTAACGGGAAACTGAGTTCTCTACAGGACTACGACTCTGACTCTGCTTGGAAAGAAATTCATGAAATGAAACATGCGGTGCGTCCTCCTCAGATGGAGGTGCAAGCTCTTCATCAAGCTTGCTTGATTCACTGTTGGTGTTCCCCTTCGTCTTTTGTTCTTCTGTTTTTTTTGAAATTTTAGGGATTTCGAATCCCTTTTATTCCGCTGAAAGTGGTGGTGCTGCTCCCCTTCCTCCAAGTTCTCCTCAGGTAGAGACTTTACGAAGTCCTCCTCAAATTACCGTGCCCGATCAGGTATGGTTACAATCTTTCCACTCCTTAGGGACATATGATTCACATTATCATACAAAAGGATCTCATGTTCAGTTAGGGAATAATCTGAATAGTATACCTGATCTCAGGGTCACTGTTGACCCTGATTCAAGCTATTGGGATTGGCCTGAACTTGTGCGGGAATTGGAGTTGTTGGTGCCATCTACTGATCCTGGTGGCATGATACACAGTTGAGATCTATCCTTATGTCACGGTAATCATTCTGCAACTGTTGAACCCTATCGATCGAAGACTGGATGGCCAAGGTGAGAGACCCTAGGTCACTAGTGGGCGAGGTTTGTTGTTACTGACTAGAGGATGAGTGATTTTGCTGTCTATATTAATCTTGTTGGCTTTACCGATACTGTTGTGGGTGGGAGTATGAAGTGTAAGGTGGTGGAGGGCTCTGCTGTACCGAGTGGAATGTATGTTGTTGTTGATGCTGCTGAGGGTGGTATCATTGACTTGGTTGGGACTGCACAAAATACGGTGTGGGGACGGAGCTGGTGTCCTGGTAAGCTAGGGAGGTCAGTGTGGCTGACCATTCCCTATCCCCAACTGTCTACCGATGGGGTCATCGTTATACCACAACTCGTTGATCTCAAACACCTATGGAGGTCCTCGTAGACTGACTCCACACCTGCGGATGCATACTTCTCCTGTTGAATGTACTGTTGCTCCTCAACCGAGCTCCTCTAGGGCCCCTATACCCTCTCTTATACAAGGTGAACTCGATGTACAAGTGCAGGTGGTTCATAAGGGGCATGTAGTCGTATCTTGGCTACCTTCTGTTGAACCGAGAAATCCGAGGGTCGTACGGTTTCACAAGGCGAAACCGCAGTCGATGCGGTGACCGCTCGAAAATCCCGATTCAAACAACAATTAACCCACGGCGATCAAGTAAAGCAGTGAAAGTGTGTGGATTTAAAATTTATTATAACTCTATAACAAAGATGTGTATAGGTGCAAGTATTGTAGAGGTCGAACACAGGGAGCAGACAGGTAGAACGGGGTAAAGTTGCTCAAAAATGTGAATGTGATGTGTTTGTCTACTTATGCTATTATTTGTGGGTTTTTATTTTTTTTTTAATTTTTTATTTAATTTTTAATTTTGTATTTTTGTATTTTGATTTTTATTTTACAGATTTTATATTTTATTTTTATATTTTATATTTTATATTTTCTTTTTCAATATTGGAATATGTATACAATGTAATAAAAGGGAGAAAGAGATATTTATAAAAATAGATAAAAATGTTCAAAAATTAGCAGATAAAGTCTTTTTGGTCTTTTTATACTTTTTTACTGTTTTTCTGATTTTTGGGAATTTTTAAGAATGTTTTTGGTATTTTTAAATAGCAAAATACAAGAAAACAATGAATATCAATGCTGGCCGAAATCAAAATGGGAATGAAAAATAGCAATCCGCAACAAAATTTTCAAATTAATTTTAAATTAAAGATAACAGAAGAACACAAATTCAGGAAAAGAAAACACAATTTTTGGATTTTTTTATGAATTATATATTTTTTTGAAGGTTTTTAGAGTTTTATACTTTTTAGGAGTTTCCTTTTATATTTTTTAGTGATTTTTTGATTGGAGTTAAAAGAATACTAAAAGACACAAAATATATTTTTTTGGTAATTTTCTGGGTAGTTTTTATAATTTTAGGGATTTTATGACGCAAACAGTGTTGAAAATGAGTATTTTTTATTTTTTATAAATATTAAAATGCAATAAATATGCAGAATAAAAATATGACGTTAAACTACTATGCAACAGAGACCTACTGTGATTTTTATGGATTTTTTTGAGTTTAATAGATGCATGCAAAAATTACTAGAAACATAAGAAAACTATCCAGGGCCAACATGCAATTTCGCCACAAAATAACACACTTGAAATTAAAATTGCAGTACTAAATAGAAATGCGTAAACACGCAAGGCCTTCCCCGCAAAATGCCCCCCCACGTGCGTGCTAAGCACGCGCCAGGGGAGGGCAGATGTGCAATAGTCCAAAACCGAGGGGGCCTAATGCTAAATATTACAAAAAGGATAAAGGCCGAGGAAAGCTTTGTGATTAAACGTTAAATACAAAAAATGCCCGGGGGAGATTTCGCAAAATACCCAGGCAAGGGCGGGCGCGGACGGTGGATGCGTCTTGACTAATACACGTGGCAAGCTCTCGCGCGCCGATATCCCTTCGGACGCCAACGCTCAGGATTAAAAGATGGACGATTGATCAGACGGCTGGGCGCTGGGGACCATCTGACGGTGGCTGCTCGCCTGGACGCACGCCCTTGATCGAACGGTGATGAGAGGCTGATCAAGAACAGAGAAGAACGCCGTGGGGGGCGAACTTCTGAGGCCTCGCAGTGCCTCCTTCACGACGTTTGGGGCTCCAAAATGGGCTGCTGCGGTCCCTACGGGTGTCGACAACTTGGCTGGGGCGGCAAACGTAGCCGGCGTTCACCGGAGCTGACCCGCAATGCCGGGGTCGAGGACGAGCTCCAAGTGGTCCGGCGAGATCCAAACTCGTCCCCAGATTCCCTTTTAGCTCCAGAAACACCTGCAGCTGGTCAGTAGGGCCACGGGCAAAATGTCGCGGCCCACGAGTGAAGAAAATGTGGGTGGAAGGCAACGGTAGATATGGAACTCGCCGGAGCAAGCTCCGGCGAGATGGCGTAGGGGGTGATCTGAGGGTGCTACTCGACAGGAAAAGGATGGATTATTCCTAAGGCAACACTAGCCAAAACAAATGCAAGAAAGACACAATGAAACGGACCTCAAAGGTGTGAAAACCCAAAGTTGATACCTCGACGGCGGCGACCCACCGGAGGTGGTGGAACGACGCCTTCGACTCGTCGAAGGCCTCCCCGAATAGCTGGAGGGTGTGCTGTCACCACACCCAGTCCGGAGCTGGCTCTTGGGAGGTTTCAAGCGGGTCAAAGAGTGTTCAAACTCAAAGAGGAAGAAGTGGGTGGTTTTTGAAGATGGTGAACAGGTCGCAAAGATCGAGGAAAATGGCGCGCCTCGTTGATCCATTCCCCTAGAAAATCCTAGGGCGTGAAAGACCATTGGTAGGGGAGAAAAAGTCCTTAAGAGAGCGAGGCCATTTGATGAAAGCGCGAGCTTCGAAAAAGCCACGAATCGGGGCAAAAACCAACATCCTGACATGAACAGGAGGCGGGTCAGAGAGTTGACCCACAGTCAACTCTCAGACCCTCTTGGTTGGTCCACGTGGACCAACCAGGAAAAATCCTGAAAAAAATAATTTAAAAAAATCATTAAAAAATAGAAAATGAATTAATTAGCTTTTGGTTATAAAATAAAAAATGTTTATTTTTTTATAAATTATTTTATAGTGATTTTTATTTATTTTATGGGGTGTATAATTACAAGTTGCCTATTATACCCTTTATAGGTATAATTCCTATATATTTGATTATTTGATTTTTATTCTGTGTATTTTAATTTTATTATTTTTGTTTCTTATTTTATAAAATTATAAAATACTTTTATACACTTAAATATATTTTTATTTTATTTTTCTGATATGTTTTATATAATTAATAAAATAGCAGTGTATTTTATATAGGTATGAGTATCGGTCTAATACCTATGTATATGATATATACATGTATTTTATTTTGAGTTTTATTTACATTTTTATTCTGATTTTAATACCCATAATTGTTATAAGTAATATTGACAACATTATAAAAATATAAGAATATGAAAATAATAAATAAATAATAAATTGAATATTTTAATCTGTACACTTATACAATGTGGGTCCAAAACTCAACTTTCAAACCGTAGCTCCGCCAAATGCGAAACTACTGCCATTGGATAGATTATTTTATTCTATATACAATTAAAGGTGAGTATGCTGCAATTGGAGTTGTCATTTGTGAGATACGGGTCTGGGAAGTTGGGATTCTAGATTTTTATTTAGACCATAACTTTTTATCTGTGTATTATTTTTCAGTGAAATCAATTTTGTATTTTTCTTTATTTTATTATCTACAACTTTCATGTACAAAGTTTCTTTATTTGATGTATAAAAAGTGGAACCAAAAATAGGTCCCAAAATGAATAAAGAATGAATTAATAAATATAGGTTTTTGGCCCTTATCTCCCCCTACTTTATTCTTGGTCGACCTATTCATCAAGATGCCTAGGTCTCGGGGTTTCAGGTCATAAAATATTTACAATAGTTTATTTTTTTTCTTTTCTTTTCTTTATTCTATAATTTTGTCTTTAAAAACCGCATACAATATTTACACACATATGCATGAATGCTAAAATGCATGAATTAAGCCTATTTACACGCATTTACTAGGGTTTTTTAGGCCAAAATGATAGAATAAAGATGATGAAACGTAGCTTCATCATCCCCCTATACTTTACCTTTGCTAGTCCCTAGCAAACAATTATGCAATAAGTGCAGAAAAAAGAAAAAGAAAGAAAAGAAAAAGAAGAACTTGGATTTAATTTGATAATCAAACTTGTCTTCGCAAAATCAAAGTTTGGAGCTTAAGTCGGACCTTTGGAATTTTAGTGCGGCGGAACCTTAGTGAAAATCGAATTTGAAATCCAACAGTCCTTGAGAATCCCAAAACTCTGTCCAAGTCTCCTCAATAGCCAGGTCAGAAATATCTCAACTCATACGCAAACTCTTACGACTATGAATCTGACTTGTACAACGTAAGTGATATGTAGCTCCCCACCTCAGAAGTAACAAAGAAACAACCTCCCCCATCCTGGTAACTCTAATGCCTCGGTCTAGCAACTCTTTCCTCGAGAAGCGGGGTATTCCCTTCTAAGTTCAAGTGCAACCGGCTCAAGAAGAGGGGGAATAAGAGGTATAGAATTTTGGGAGCTCAACCAGTGTAGCTAAGTCTCCCGCTGCAAGCTTCATGAGATGTAACATGGATACCATAAGCTTTTGCTTTATTGGACTATATACACTCCGGTGAGGTTATTAAATTTTCAATCCGACCCACCACTTTTTTGGAGTTCTTTTTGCATTTTTTTCATCATTCATTTTTTAATGCATCTGTACAACATATCTACATGGTGCAGCATATATACAAGAAATTTTCTTCTTGAGCCAGTAGACTATCCCTCTTTTGAAGCATTATTGCAACCCACAGCTTCTGTCTTTAGCCTTCATCACTACTAGACCAAGTTGAGGTGCACTTCCTTCACTAGAAGAAGAAGAGAGGTTCCGCCTAGAAGTACTACCCTCATATGCTACCTCAAGCCAAAGGAAACTGCCTCCTCACCACCTCATGCGTGGAGAGCTATGTGAAAGGTGCAGGTGTCCAAGTTAGGTCATTATCAACAAGAGTCGTGCGTGTGCTCCGAAATACTCTACTTAGGCAGTCAAGAATCTATTGAACCAAGTCCCGTGATCCTCAAAGAATTATGTCAACTAGACCTGAAGTACCTCAAACCCAGTTCCTATAAGGTTCCTGTTATTAGGTAGATTTTAAGGTCCAATCAAGCTCCAATCTCCGGATTTTACTTAGACTTGTTCAACTATCAAACTCAATCCGAAAAATGCGAATGCTATGCAATGTAGAAAATATTTTTGTGATGCAATTTTCAAGATTTTTTTGAACTTTTTATGGATTTTTGAAAAGATGATGCATGTTTTTTTTGTATTTTTCAAAAAGATTTTTCAAATGTTTTTGGGTTTTAGCAAATGTTTTTGGGATTTTTGAAAACAAAAAGTTTTGGCTGAAAACTAGGTGAAAACTATGTATACGGGAGTGCTTCTTATATATACAAGAAGTGCATTTTTAAGACTTTACAAGGGTAAGTGATCAATTTTATACATATATATAGTGGGTTTTGGTGTGATGTAAATATTCCTCAAACTTATTTGACACAAGCTTTTTCACACAATTTTTGAAAACTATAGTCCAAAATAATTTTTACAAATATTTTACAAACATATACACACATTTGAAAATCATTTTGCAAAGGCTTTCGAAACAGTATAGATAGATTTTTCAAAATACTTTTGCAACCATTTTTCAAGCCATTTGCAAATTATTTTTCAAACATTTTATTTCACACAAAGAAAATAAATTTTACAAATCACACTTTTTTACACAGGTTGAAAACATGCAACAAAATATTTTCAAAATAGTTTTCAATAAATGTTCACGAAGGTTTTCAAACTATTTTTCAAACATTTTGCAAAAAACATTTTCACCTGATTTATTAATCAGTAAATACACAAAGAATTTGAGGAACAAAACACCATTTTATTAGAGATTTTTATTGAAGTTTAAAGAATTATTAGTCATATTGTTAAGAAAATACGAAAGTACGAGTTATGGCTAAAGTATATACGTAGTATATACGACCCCCTATACTTAGCTTGAGCTATGTCCTCATAGATCGGAGAGAAAAAAAAGACATAACTCGTACTGAGTATAGGAAAATCTAAAGAATAAATGAACGAAGAAACGAATGAACGAATGAGAAGTTGACCGTCCCCCCACACTTAGGATCAAATAATCCTGAGTATAGCAGACTGTACACAAGGCAGGGAGGGTCAAGGGTGGGAATGAACAGATCGTACTCAGATTGTCTCCCCCTATACTTAGGGTAAGATATCCCTAAGTATAGACAAGGAGAGGAGACAATGGAGAGGATCAAAGAATGGAAATACTCGGGGTGCACACCCCCCTATACTTAGGACAAAGTACGTCCTAAGTATAGAAAGCTGTCTACAAGGGACGACACCTTTTTGATAGATGAAGAAGATAGAAAAGGAAAAGAAGAAAAGAAGAAAAGAAATCAACAGATAGATGAAGAGATTGTGAGGATGTACACACCACTCCCCCTATACTTAGGGTAAAAGAAGCCCTAAGTATAGGCAACGACAGGAGCGATGACACGGAACGATGGAAGAACACTCGGCTCGTCCACCCCCCTATACTTAGGACAAAGTATGTCCTAAGTAAGGCAAAAACGAGAATGGGTGGACGAGCAAAACGGGAGAGAGACTGAGATGAACAAAAGTGAATATACAACAGAGATGGATATACAAATGGTCAAGAAGGATGAAAGCGAACCTTCTTGCGGGACCGCTGAGGAATGGATATGGTGTGGTGCAGGTCGACATCGGGGTCCTCAGTGGACGGAAGCCGATCATGGTCGACAGAGTGAACATCCTCAGGGGCCCTAGGGTGTGAAGGCACAGACTTGTGAGTGGAAGAAGTACGACTAGGTCCGGCCTTAGGAGTCTCGCTGATGTCAAAGTGAAAAGGGACAAACTCCTCATCATTGGAAGTAGTATAATCAGAGTCATCCTGCGAGGTCTTGTCCAGGTCAAAACCAAAAGGAGCGAACTCATCGGTGGAAGTAATCGATCTCTGGTCGTCCTCTATAATTTCAACCGGATCATCTTTCTCATCAAAGGCCCGAATTTCTAAGAAAAGCAACTAAATCAAATTCGGACTTAGTCTCATCAGTATCTACATGGACAGGAGCGGACTCATCAGTGGAAGTAGTCTGAGCATGTCCGTCCTGTGTAGTCTCTAAATCTGCCCTCCGCTCAACGGTATCAATCGTGTAAATCCCGCGGATGTCATCAATACAACGCCACATCCCAGAAGAAGGAACGTCGAGGTCCATGCTTTCCGAGTTTTCCTCAACCGGGAGGAATTCTCGAGTCTCAGTAGAATCCAATAAGCAGCAAAATTCTCTGATAGTATCATCAAAGTCATGGTCCTCGAGGTCAGCCAAGATAGGTGTGGTCACATCAGGTGCAGGTCTCTGGTCAGCGGTGGGTGCGGTGATCAATGCTTTGCTCTCGTCAGCAGGACGGAAGCGAATCTCTCCTGATCCGTAATCAATAACGACCCTCGCAGAAGCGAGGAATGGTCGTCCCAGGATGATTGGAGAGTGCTCCCCAGTGGATGTCTCTATGGGCAGTACGACAAAATCAACATGATAGCTCGTACCCTGAATCGAAATGACAGCGTTTTCAAGGATACCCTTCGGCCTCTTGATAGATCCATCAGCAAATTGAACTATCATCCTGATCTTCTTGAGAGGCCCTAGGTGAAGAGACTGTACCAACGAGAAGGGTATGATGCTAATCGAAGCACCGTCGTCTAGGAGAGTGTGATCACATGTGTGGTCAGAGATGGTGCAGCTAATGAATGGTGTGGCAGTGTTCCTCTTCCGAGGAATGGGACAGTATGTGATGGCATGGGCAGTGGCCATGGTCAAGATGTGATGCTCAGATCTGCTCCTCCGCTTTCTCTTCTTGGGAAGAGGAGCAGATAAATCAGTCATGGCCTACTGAAGTGGGGCGCGGATGATCTCATGAATAGTAGCCACCACTTCAGGTTCAGTCAACAATTTTTTGAATTTTTGGACTTCCTCCATACAAGGGAGGAAGTCGGAATCAGCATCTACACGAGGCATGCCAAGAGCAGTCTGTACAGCGGCATCCTCGGGGTCAAAGGTGGGACAAGGTGTGAGAGGCTGTGTGATCAAAGGATCTGGCAAGTGGTACCTCTCCTCACAGTCTGGCTCGATCATGTGTCTCCCGAACTCTTTTTGTATTTTCAAATTTTTCTCATTTTTTTTGTATTTTGGGCGATTGCAAGCTCCCATGATAATCCTCAAATGAACCCATATCCTCAAAGAATGGAGCGACATTCTGGTTCTTATTTAAACTAGTAAGATCAGTGATCCTCGAATTCATATGCTCCACCATCTGATTCAAGGTCTCAAGTGTGGATATCATGAAAGGTGACTCCAAAATCTCAGGATCGGGTGAGTCGAATGTGGGCGGTGGGTGTGGACAAAAATCACATTCCGGATCAGGATACTCAAGGAAGAGCGGGTTGTCGAAATGTGTAGGCGACGGTGGTGGAAATGATTGGTGAAGGTCAAAGTCCGAATCCTGAAATAATGGGTTGGTCGGATATGTACAAAAATCAGGAGCAAAGTCCTCCTGGAAAAAAGGAGGTGGACCGGCTGGGGTGAACGAGGGATCCGCAAAGTCCGGATAAAATACGCTCCAGGGGTCCATCTCGGAAACAAAAGACAATGACCGGGAGAGCACGATGGTCAAGTCAAGAGAAGTGGGAAGAAAGGCGCAAGTGTGCAGAAGCGATCTAGGACACACACCAAACAATCACAAACAAAAAATGAAACAATCAAACCCCCAATTCACCTACTCAACTCGGTGAAGACCACAAATGCGGTCTTTTTATCTTGTCTGTTTTAGAGTTAGGTGAGAAGTCAAAGAGTTGCACACACACTTAGGGGATGAAGATGGGATTTGGGCACTAGTCCTTAGGGTGTGCGCGAGCAAGTAAAAGCGAAGACAATGAGGGGATTACTCGCCCCAATACAAGATTTTTCGTTTGATCGGTTTTAGGGTCAAGTAAAATTAGCAGTCCCAATTTTATTAATTATCACTTTTTTTGATTTTTTTAGTGAGAATGCACGAGCCTAACGTGGAGTCAATTTTACTTAGCACCTAGGTGATCAAAAACAGAGGTAGAGGAGCGGAAAAGCAATGCAAGCGGCAAACAATGATGAATGCTAAAGTGTAAATGCTCACCTTGCCTCCAGCACTCTACATGCAAGGATGCTCAGCAGAATTGAAACCTAACTATATGCAAAAGCAAGCCGATGAAATCACCCTAAGTTTCAGAAATTGCTATTAGCGGGAAGAACCACAAGTCGGTCACCGATCCTCAATCCAAAAAGTCCGGTCTAGACTCACCCCTCCTCTTCTCGACAACTCGAGTTCAGGAGTAGTGCTTGACGGGGTGGGCTCGCGGCGCGGCGGATCTAAGATGATGAAACGACTGTTTAAAAATTTGACTAAGTCCAAACGCGGCTATAGGTACATGCAAGATATATTAGGTGTTTGGCCTTAATCTATCGCAAGCAATCCTAAATCTAAGGGCTCAATCACACAAAGTGAAGAAAACAAAATCGGAAAACAAAGTAAAAAATGCTATGAAAACCGATAAAAACACGGTGAGCCCCCAAGTGTACAAGCACTTGGAAATTGGGCCCGAAAGTCCAAGTCCGAATGTACCTGTATTATTACAATAATAGAAGGTCTCTCTCTCCCTTCAAATTACAAAATAAATAAATGCACAAAAATGCTCAAAAAGGTGACTGTCTTCTCAAGTCCTCCCTGCCTCATTTGATGCAAGGTCAGAAGTCTCCCACCACCTTCACGTGGGTGCGCAGGCGCCTAAGGTGGAGCACCTCCCTCGATCCGCGGTTCCTCGCACAAAGTCAGCAAGAGAGGGTGATTAGACAAGTAAAACAATTATATCAAATAAATGAGCAAATGAATAAGGCAAAAATAGGCAAATAATCACAAACACAAGCAAAAACCCGAACTACACGTTGTTGCTCCCCGGCAACAGCGCCATTTGTTAAACCGAGAAATCCGAGGGTCGTACGGTTTCACAAGGCGAAACCGCAGTCGATGCGGTGACCGCTCGAAAATCCTGATTCAAACAACAATTAACCCACGACGATCAAGTAAAGCAGTGAAAGTGTGTGGAGTTAAAATTTATTATAACTCTACAACAAAGATGTGTATAGGTGCAAGTATTGTAGAGGTCGAACACAGGAAGCAGACAGGTAGAACGGGGTGAAGTTGCTCAAAAATGTGAATGTGATGTGTTTGTCTACTTATGCTATTTTTTTGTGGGTTTTTATTTTTTTTAAATTTTTTATTTAATTTTTAATTTTGTATTTTTGTATTTTGATTTTTATTTTACTGATTTTATATTTTATTTTTATATTTTTATTTTCTTTTTCAATATTGGAATATGTATACAATGTAATAAAAGGGAGAAAGAGATATTTATAAAAATAGATAAAAATGTTCAAAAATTAGCAGATAAAGTCTTTTTGGTCTTTTTATACTTTTTTACTATTTTTGTGATTTTTGGGAATTTTTAAGAATGTTTTTGGTATTTTTAAATAGCAAAATACAAGAAAACAATGAATATCAATGTTGGCCGAAATCAAAATGGGAATGAAAAATAGCAATCCACAACAAAATTTTCCCAAATTAATTTTAAATTAAAGATAACAGAAGAACACAAATTCAAGAAAAGAAAACACAATTTTTGGATTTTTTTTATGAATTTTATATATTTTTTGAAGGTTTTTAGAGTTTTATACTTTTTAGGAGTTTATATATTTTTTAGTGATTTTTGGACTGGAGTTAAAAGATACTAAAAGATGCAAAATATATTTTTTTTGGGATATTTTTGGGTATTTTTTATAATTTTTAGGGATTTTATGACGCAAACAATGTTGAAAATGAGTATTTTTGATTTTTTTTATAAATATTAAAATGCAATAAATATGCAGAATAAAAATATGACGTTAAACTACTATGCAACAGAGACCTACTGTGATTTTTGTGGATTTTTTTCGAGTTTAATAGATGCATGCAAAAATTACTAGAAACATAAGAAAACTACACACTGGCCAGGGGTATATTTGCAATTATAGAAAAGTCCAGGGCCAACATGCAATTTCGCCACAAAATAACACACTTGAAATTAAAATTGCAGTACTAAATAGAAATGCGTAAACCCGCAAGGCCTTCCCCGCAAAATGCCCACCCACGTGCGTGCTAAGCACGCGCCAAGGGAGGGCGGATGTGCAATAGTCAAAAATCGAGGGGGCCTAATGCTAAATATTACAAAAAGGATAAAGGCCGAGGAAAGCTTTTTGATTAAATGTTAAATACAAAAAATGCCCATGGGAGATTTCGCAAAATACCCAGGCAAGGGCGGGCGCGGACGGTGGATGCATCTTGACTAATACACGTGGCAAGCTCTCGCGCGCCGATACCCCTTCGGACGCCAACGCTCAGGATTAAAAGATGGACGATTGATCGGATGGCTGGGCGCTGGGGACCATCTGACGGTGGCTGCTCGCCTGGATGAACGCCCTTAATCGAACGGTGACGAGAGGCTGATCAATAACAGAGAAGAACGCCGTGGTGGGCGAACTTCTTAGGCCTCGCAGTGCCTCCTTCGCGACGTTTGGGTTTCCAAAATGGGCTGTTGCGGTCCCTGCGGGTGTCGACAACTTGGCTGGGGCAGCAAACGTAGCCGGCATTCACCGGAGCTGACCCGCAACGCCGGGGTCGAGGACGAGCTCCAAGTGGTCCGGCGAGATCCAAACTCGTCCCCAGATTCCCTTTTAGCTCCAGAAACACCTGCAGCTGGTCAGTAGGGCCACGGGCAAAATGTCGTGGCCCACGAGTGAAGAAAATGTGGGTGGAAGGCAACGGTAGATATGGAACTCGCCGGAGCAAGCTCCGGCGAGAAGGCGTAGGGGGTGATCTGAGGGTGCTACTCGACAGGAAAAGGATGGATTATTCCTAAGGCAACACTAGCCAAAACAAATGCAAGAAAGACACAATGAAACAGACCTCAAAGGTGTGAAAACCCAAGGTTGATACCTCGACGGCGGCGACCCACCGGAGGTGGTGGAACGACGCCTTCGACTCGTCGAAGGCCTCCCCGAATAGCTGGAGGGGGTGCTGTCACCACACCCAGTCCGGAGATGGCTCTTGGGAGGTTTCAAGTGGGTCAAAGAGTGTTCAAACTCGAAGAGGAAGAAGTGGGTGGTTTTTGAAGATGGTGAACAGGTCGCGAAGATCGAGGAAAATAACATGCCTCGTTGATCCATTCCCCTAGAAAATCCTAGGGCATGAAAGACCATTGGTAGGGGAGAAAAAGTCCTTAAGAGAGCGAGGCCATTTGGTGAAAGCACGAGCTTCGAAAAAGCCACGAATTGGGGCAAAAACCAACATCCTGACATGAACTGGAGGCGGGTCAGAGAGTTGACCCGCGGTCAACTCTCAGACCCTCCTGGTTGGTCCACGTGGACCAACCAGGAAAAATCCTGAAAAAAATGATTTAAAAAATTCATTAAAAATAGAAAATGAATTAATTAGCTTTTGGTTATAAAATAAAAAATGTTTATTTTTTTATAAATTATTTTATAGTGATTTTTATTTATTTTTATGGGGTGTATAATTACAAGTTGCCTATTATACCCTTTATAGATATAATTCCTATATATTTGATTATTTGATTTTTATTCTGTGTATTTTAATTTTATTATTTTTGTTTATTATTTTATAAAATTATAAAATACTTTTATACACTTAAATATATTTTTATTTTATTTTTCTGATATGTTTTGTATAATTAATAAAATAGCAGTGTATTTTATATATGTATGAGTATAGGTCTAATACCTATGTATATGATATATACAAGTATTTTATTTTGAGTTTTATTTACATTTTTATTATGATTTTAATACCCATAATTATTATAAGTAATATTGACAACATTATAAAAATATAAGAATATGAAAATAATAAATAAATAATAAATTGAATATTTTAATCTGTACACTTATACAATGTGGGTCCAAAACTCAACTTTCAAACCGTAGCTCCGCCAAATGCGAAACCACTGCCATTGGATAGATTATTTTATTCTATATACAATTAAAGTGAGTATGCTGTAATTGGAGTTGTCAGTTGTGAGATACGGGTCTGGGAAGTTGGGATTCTAGATTTTTATTTAGACCATAACTTTTTATCTGTGTATTATTTTTCAGTGAAATCAATTTTGTATTTTTCTTTATTTTATTATCTACAACTTTCATGTACAAAGTTTCTTTATTTGATGTATAAAAAGTGGAACCAAAAATAGGTCCCAAAATGAATAAAGAATGAATTAATAAATATAGGTTTTTGGCCCTTATCTCCCCCTACTTTATTCCTGGTCGACCTATTCATGAAGATGCCTAGGTCTCGGGGTTTCGGGTCATAAAATATTTACAATATTTTATTCTTTTTCTTTTCTTTTCTTTATTCTATAATTTTGGCTTTAAAAACCGCATACAATATTTACACACATATGCATGAATGCTAAAATGCATGAATTAAGCCTATTTACACGCATTTACTAGGGTTTTTGTGGCCAAAATGATAGAATAAAGATGATGAAACGTAGCTTCATCACCTTCTCAGTTAATTCCTCCACTTGTTCGGCAATCATAAAAATGCCTCAAGGTTAGTGGCCCTCTTGTGGATATGTTCTACCATGGTGAGCTTATAAACTATTATCACCATGCTAGGGATTATGTCATCTATCAGATCTGGTATATTCCTCCTAGGTGACAAATGAGATAGGCTTGAGGGAGACACCTGATAGGCCCTAGTGCCCTAACATCTGCCTGTTCTTGCCATCTGCTCTAAGATCTTCCATACGACATCTTCATTCTTATTCATATAGTTACCTCTACAGGATGCACTCACTAAATTATGCATTTTTCAAGGATCATACCACAGAACAAGGTATGGATTAAGATTGCCTTGGTAATGCCATGACAAGGGCATTTCTGTGTCAAATCATTGAATCTATCACATGCTTCATGAAATGGCTTTGTAGGGGCCCTGGGAAAAACAAGTGATCTTTGTCCTTATCTGGTTAGTCCTGCTAAGTGGTAGAACTTCTTCAAAAATAGGTCTTTGAATTGCAACCAAGTCGTACATCTATGCCCTAGATTCTTTGACCAATAGGCAACCTTATCTCCTAAGGCAAACGGAGTAGCCTTCAGCCTGATGTAATCTTGTCCAACCCTAGGATGGCTAAGGTTGTTACATACCAACTCGAAGTCTCAAGAAAACATATGGTTCTTTTGTTGCATTTCCATTAAACTTCATTAGCAGCCCAAGAAAATGGGGTTTCAGCTCAAATTCCTCTAGTGGTACCTCAGGTACTCCCAACTATGTATCTCATTCTCTGGTGGGTTATAGGAATCTACCATTGGTCTATCTATTCCACCCACCTCAATCACTTGTCCCATCCTAGCCATAAGATCTGCATTCAGCTGCTCAGCTCTCACCAAATGGGTAAGGATTTGCTACATGGGGTTACCTCTATGTTCCTCTTCGTCAGAGCTTCTCTTAGGAGGCATCTTGGTCTTGGGTTTGTCCTCTTCAACTGAATCAATAATGTGGTCGTGATTAGAAGAGGATGTAGGAATGAAGATATTATCACAGATGTGAAGGTCTTCCTCGGTGAGATGGAGGGAGAGAAAGTGAATGGTTTGAGGTGACCATCCCGAGAGTGAGAGATCCTGAACTCAAGAGGGTCATGAGTCTGGGTTGGCCTGAGTTGTGCTTGGGCCAATGAAGATGTACTTCTTGAGGGGTTCAATGAGAGATTCGTGAAGCTCAAAAAAATACCCCCGGTCAGTCATCTTCAATGACAAAAAGAACCGATGAGAGTGAGGTATTCAATGAGGCGCTATTTCTATAGTGCACGTAAATATGCGGAGTAAACTCACACAATACAATCACAATGCAAAAACCTTAAATTCAGTTTTACTTGGTGACAAATGCAAGTCTTAAAAGATTAACGAGCTATTAGGTTCATGTACTTTCTTACAGACTGTCTCGATATCTAGGAATAGTTGCACCTACTTTCAGCCAGTATAGGAGTAAGTGCGGACCATATAAATATGAATATTGTTTTTTGAGGATAAAACCTTTTAAGGCATCCTCTAAACCTCCCACTCTACTAAGAAAATACGAACCGTTTACCGCTACCCGTATATCCTCACTAAAAAGTGGCTAATAGATTTTTTTAAACCAGTAGTGTATCTGAAAATCTTGCCTTTGTCTCTATCCTAGTGTTCTCTCTCTCTCTCTCTCACTTGCAAGTAAATCAAATAATGAGGGCTTTATGCACCCATAAAACACGGTTCTTTTTGTTCTAGTTTTGTTTAATCAACTTGCTCAATCCAGTCCCGATTTTAAATTAAGTTGTCACTTGAAGTTTAATTTGAATACAAAATCACATCTACCATTCATTCCTAATTTTCCTTTTAAACCCTAAGTTGTAAAACAAGGGAGGAGTCAGAAATCTGAATGTAAATGTGAAACAATGATGCATGCTCAGAAAAAGGTATACTTACCGTGACTCCCATCACTCTACACGCATTACGCAAAAATGAATCTTAAAATTTTACACTGAATGCATGAAGATCGAGAAAACTAAACCTAAGAAATATACTATTAGCGAGGAAGAAATGATTTTGATTTGAAAAAGTTTTACGTTGCTTTGTGCGTATTATTAAAAATTTCAGAAGATGTGAATCTTCCAAGATGTGTGGCCTAAACTACGATTGTCACATATAATTTATAATTAAATAGTCGCGTGCCTATCCTAATTTCACTATTCAAGTCAGGCCCTACCCTCACCGGAGAGTGAAACAAGCCTGACACACCACAGAATAATGTCCAAGTTTGAGTACACACACAAGATTATGAATGGAATCTGTTGGAAAATTTGCAATAAAATAAAATACAGAAAGTAAAATTATAAGGACTCTACACTCTATCACGACTTGACTTGATTTTAAATTTATGAAATTCCTTCAAACGGTTATTCTCCTAGAAAATGCCAACCTCTAAAGCTCTTGAGTTGCTTGGCTAAGCAGTTGCTCCATCACGTCAGGTCCCTCTACAAAATCAAGATGGTGGTAAGAGAGATAGAATCAATAAAGCAAATAAAATAATAAAAATTGATGGAAAATAAATAATGAGATATGTACAAGAAGAAACGATGATCAGACTACCCGGGGGTTGGAAAACCTAAAATCAAGATTTTCTAAAATTAATGTGATTTTAGAACCGGGGGTCAGACAGTGACAACATCTGATTTATCGTGAATCTACCCTTGTTAGTCATCGTAATTAAATTAATGTTCAAATTATCGTTCATTGCATTTGGGAAAAATCAGATTAATAAAAACCACAAATTTAATGATTTTTCCAATTAAAGCAAACGGTCAAAGGGAGGCCACTATATCCTTAGATTGGTTTTTAGTCAATACAAAGATTATGTTTTGAAAGAGGTATTTTTTAATTTTTAAATGTAGTAAATGAGTGAAATGTGAATTTGGCAAAGTCCGGCGACTAAAATGTAAATTACGTTCAAACAATGTCAAAAAAATCTCAAACTTGTCTAGAATGTGAAATGTGATAAAAATAGACTACTGTAACTTTTTTGATATTTTTCCTTTATTAGTGTTAGTAGTATATACACTATAAATTGATTTTATTGGATTTGGAGTTAGTATAAAATACATACAGATAAGTGAATTTGGCTAATATACAGATGAATATTTACAAGTGAATTTGTCTCCTTATTTAATGTAAATATGCATGCTAAAATGCGAACATTATTTCTAAATGTAAGAATGCAAATAATGCACAATAAATGAAAATATGTAGCTAATTAATCAGGAATGAATCTCTATTTTCAACTTTTAGAGTGATGAATCATAGATTCATCACCCTACCACCTCTCCCATTCATGCCATTGAGCCTCAAAACTCGATGCCCACCTTCTTTAAAACCTTCACCCACTGCACCTTGTTGCGATTTGATACTTCCATGAGCCATCTTAGCCCCTCAAAACAATGTTAAAGCTTGTCGTTAGTGAGTGGAACGTGTGGGTGGCATTTCGTAGCAAGGAGGAGGGCTGTTGGGGGAGATGCAAGCACTGCTGGAAGCTTCACCAGTCGGATCTGCCTCTCTAGTTTTTCGACAAGATCGAAGCCCCTTTCATAGCTTTTTAGGTAAATCTACTATTGTCTTTTCATTTCTTGGATTTAGTGTAATAGTTAACCGTGTAGGTTATCTCTAATTAGGAATCCCTAATTCGGCTAGGAGATCGAGCTCTTGGTCTAATTACTATGCCTCCGACAGTTAATCCCTTTAGATTTCCATCTCATCACCTTCCCCTTCACGTGCTCTATCTTCTCCTCTATCTAGCCAACCCAGATCCGCCACAGATTTGGGATTCAAGCTCCATCTGTCTCCCCCTAGCTGGAGCTTAATCCCTATTCCATCCCACTTGCATTCCAGCTTCGAGGAGTAGCCCTCAAGCTTCCTAAAATTTTTATGCAGGTCTCTGGTCCTGTTTTCTAGAGACAAGGAGTATCTTAGAAGAAGCTCCAGGTACCTGGAGTTAAGTGGATCTCCAGGTCCATCTTTGCTTCACCATAGCCTTATCAGAGTGACCTTGCACATGCCGAGGAGTCCCAACGACTTTTAGCCTCACTAGAGTGGACTAGCACATGTCGCAGAGGACAGAGCATGGAGCTCACGACGCCTAAGTTCTTCAGGTGTTCTTAAAGTCCCCTTCCCAGTTGTTGGATAAAGAACACAATCCAGATCTAATATGGGTCATTCGTTCCCCTTGAAGGGGTACACATCTGCAACCTTCCAATCGTCCAAGTGGTAGAAGCACAACGGTCATATCCGAGTTTAAAGGGGTAAATTGCATATAAACCCCTCCACCTTTTTGTTTTTCCCAAATAGAGTTGTAAATATTTTAGTATGTGTAAAATTAGTTGGGAAAATTACAAGAAAGCCTCGAACTCTTTGTTAATTGTATGTAGGTCCAATGCTAGCTCACCTCACGTAGCCCCCACGTGAGCTGAGTAATTTTCACTTGTCACCCCCCAACTTTTGTAATAGAAATTTAATATATAAAATTCGAATATTAGTTCAAAAATTTTGGGCAATTTTCATGTAGACCCTCATCTTTTTTTGTAATTGCAAGAAATTCCGCGATTATCATATCTTTTTTTGTGTATGCTTATTTTTTTCTATAAATGCCTCACATGCTCCAAAAATCATGAAAGATAGGATTATGTGCCTGATTACACGCTTGTTCAAACCATCTAATTTATTTTACATTTCATGCACATTGTCTATTTATTAAAAATCAAAAGATCACAATTATTTCCTATTTGCTTTAGAAAATAAAAAATTATAAAATCTTTATCAAAAATTAAAAAATTACCTTCTATTTACTATAGTATTCTAAAATTATAGACCAAAAATCACAAAAAATAAGAAAAGAAAATTCTAACAATTTAAAATCTTTGCCAACCTTAAAAAATGCAAAATATTTTCGAAAACCTAAAAAATGTTTTATGTCCTATATTTTTATTTATACTTATTTCTATATATTAAAAGTAGTTTTGAGAAAATTTGAGACTATTTACAATTTTTAAATCTTAAAACAACTTGGCTTATTTTAAAAGTCTTTGATTTTGTATATTTAAACTTTATAAATACCTAAAAATTAGCAAAAAAACCCTCAAAATCTCAAAAATTGATGAAAAATATAAAAAACGCTAAAACTTTTCATTTTTGATTTTTTCCCTACATATACCTTTATTTATTAATATATTACCCTATATTGTATTATATATTTATATATAGTTAAATATAGTCTACATTGTTATTAATTATTAAAAATACGCTATATATTTTTAAATCCTTTTAAAGATTAAACAAGATTGTTCTTTCTTGTATTTTCTGATTTTTATCTACTTATTCTATATATTATACATATATAACCTTTACTATACTTCTTATTACATATTACATATTTACACTTTTATTATATTTTTATAAGTAAGAAAATTGTAAAAACAAAAATTATAAATTATAAAAAATAATTATATTTACTAAAATTTAAAAAAATAAAACCCATAAAAATTAGGTAATTGAGCAAGTATTTTACATCTATACATTATTATTTATTTATAAATAATAATAGTGATATCTAGTTTGTTCCCTGAGTTCAACATTTCACTCTACTTGTCACTATACACATTTTATTGTAGGGTTATAGTAAATTTTGATCCACATTTTCCACTTGTATAGAATTAATGTATTTTATTGTTAGCTAATTTTTAATTTGTTGATCAATGGAGCACGCCAACTTTAGTGACATTGTAGGTCCTGCCCTGTGTGGACCACTTTACGACCGCCTCTGGCCTATTAACTTTTTCAAATGCGCGTTATTGGGGGGAGAACGAAGTGTAGCATATTTTGTACATTACTCTGTGTATTTATTTTATATGTTATTTCTCGCTTATCATTGATAATTATTTAAGTGTTTTTGACCCATATTTTTTTTGTTGCTTTTCTTGTGAGGAACTGCATGGCGACAATCGCTTCTTAGGAGGTGGATGCACCTGAGTCGTGAGGAGATTAACACTTCTTCTGGTGCAATAATTGGGGAGAGAAGAGAGAGATAGAGAGAAAAGGAGAATAATAGTCATTATTATTTTACGAGTAGATATTTTCATTATATTTTTGAATAACAAAATGTAATAATTCCGAACATTTGGTCTCTTCACACTTCACCAGGTTCATTTCCCAGGTGTTTGTTCACCTAGGGGCCTCCTCAGGATTTTCATCATTTTCGTTGATTTATTTTCATTTATTTCACGTATTTTTAGTTTTCTGCCTTCTTTTTATTTATTTAATGTAATTGAGCAATTAGATCTAGGATTTATTGACTCGGTGCTAAGGTTCAAACTTAAATAGATTCTTGCACCCTAGATCTCTACGCCTAGATCTAGTTAAATAATAATTGGTTATTATTTGGATTTGAGACCCTGCATGCCGTGAGATACTCCATACAATGCTTGCAGAACCCTTTGTGGTGGGCCTCAGGAGTCTCCAAGATCGGACTATAGGTTTCATTTCTAGATAATTAGCATATGATTCTTCACGCTAATAGAAGTTATTTTTTAGGGCGATTTCACACTTTGCATACCACACATGTAGTATAGATATTTAATATTTTGTTTTGCACCCCGCATGGAGATAGCTAGGAAGAAATATAAGTTCCTTACTTTGATACAAGAGTGAGATTTCCACTCTAGTATCCAATTGCACAGCTTTCCTTCTATCTCTCTCTATTTTTGCACACATTAAGATTCAGAGAAAATATAAAATATTGTGAGGTGATTTTCTTTGAAAAATACTCAAGAAAATTGAAAATTTAAAAAAAAATAAATAAGGGGAATGCTAATAAAACTTCGACCTAAATTAAAATTCGTAATGGACATCATTGTTTTGTGTTCATAAGCTGTTAATGTTTTCAAGTACCTTCCAGATTGAGCGAGGCATGACCCCTAAGAAATAGAGCCCCAAACATGATCTATGGAAGCCTTGATTATCTCTTGGGACAACAACATATTGACGCTTCTATCATATGTGACTGAGTAGACCACTGTCGACGATAATGTTCTCACCATGTGTGGATCATCCGACTTGGTTTGAAAAATTGAGCTTAGGCCACTGATGAATCTATTTCATCATCTTTATTCATTTATTTTTGCTTAAAATCCCTTATAAAACATTTGTGTGTATATATATACATTAATAAATCCATATTCTTACTAACATGCATCTGTGTATAAATATTGTACATTTATTACTATTTTAACATAAAATCAATAAATAAAGAATAAAAGAAAATAAAAAGAATGTATATATGAAATAGATACAGGCTGATCCAAACCCCGAGAGAAGGTCAAGATTTGACCTGATCGACCAGGAATAAAGTAGGAGGAGATAAGGTCTTTAATCAGAAAATCCAAAAAAAATATATTTTGTAAATACTTTTGAATTTATTATATATATTTGTATAAAACTTACACTATTTTATTCGTATATAACTTGACCTAAAATTAAACATTTTTCTTAATGGAAGTTGTAAATAAAAATATTTTCTAAATAATAAATATAATTGCAAAAAAATGTACAGAATAGAAGTAACTACATTCAGAAAAAGCCGTAAAGCGATAATTGAAAGACCAATTTCGGCTCCATATGAATTTGAATTGAATCAAACTCACTTCCATCGTATTCTAAATTAAATTAGCTTTAAATGGCTATGGTTTCATAATTTTTAGAGTTACAATTTGAACGATGGTTTTATGTGGAGGTTTTTGCAATTTTACCACTTATTGTATTCATTTATTCATATTTATTTTTATACATAATGAATTTGTAAATAATTGTAAATATTTTTTAGTAGTTATTTAAAATAAAATAAAAATAATTTTTTTAAATATAAAATAATATTATTTCCTTATTTAACTATGTATATAATGTACCATGTGTATATATTATATGTATATAATTAATTTCCTTAAATAACCATCACAAAAAAAATAAATAAATAACATTTATTGTTTAAAATTAATAAAATGACGAAAATAATGTATTTGTTTGTTTAATTATGTAAATAATATACCATATGTATATAATTTAATTATTTCCTTACTTAACCCACCATTAAGGTGGCTCATTAAGTTATTGGGATTTATTATTATTTTAATTAATATAATATTGGAAATTTATTTATTTATTCAATTTAATTCCACCATTAACATCTTTCCCTTTATTCCATCTCCACTAATTCATTTTTTAAAATTCAAAATTCTTTTCCTCTTTACTTAGCCCCTCCTCTACTCATTCCAACTTGATCAATCCTTTAGGAGAGGAGTCTATTCTCCAAGAGCAACCTTTTCATAGAAAGGTACCTATCCTCCAAGGTGTCTGATAACAGTTAGTCGGTCTTCGTCGAGGCCATCACAGTATTCATTTACTCTATGGTAAGATCCATTTTATTTCTCATCTTTCATCTAGGTTAATCATAGTGTACTTTTTAGTTTTAATTTCATATTGTTTTTTTAGATATATAATCATATTTAGTCGTCCCTAATTATTCATAATGATTTGGTCCGCCTCCGATTACCGATCACCATATCATTCTCAATCTATCTGTTGTCTATTCTATCTCATGCGATCTATCACCTTCGACCGTGTACGGCGGCTGGAGACACAATTCCCTTCCATCAAAACCGTCGGAACCTCCTCGTCCACTAATCCTTGTTTAATTGAGTGTTATGGACCGAAACATTGAGCTAGAGTTAGTTTGTTTTCGTATTTGAGTTTATTGCAGGAACAAGAATTTCAAGAAAAATACAAAAAAATGCAGTTGTTCATTAAAAAAATACAAAAAATAAAAAAATCCCTGGTTTGGGGCGGCAGCCCTCCTGCCGCTACCGCCCATGATCTGCACGCCGTCGCCAGCCTGCCTCCACCCTATTCCTGGTGCGAACCCCCTGCCTTAAATCCTCTTCATCAATAGCAGCGTGAAGCTGCACCATCCATCACCAATTCACCCTGCCATCAACCTCTGCTCGAAGCAGCACTGCCTAGGGCGTGTGTCGCCCAATCGCCCCACCGACTAAGCAACCTACCGCTGATCCTCGACGCCACCCATCGAGTTCACTGCTCACCATGACCTTAGCACTCCCGCCATCAATATCCATCTTCAACGTCCAACGCCACCTGTGAGAGCCCCGCCGATTGCCGCTCTCCACTCTGCACCGTAATCTGGGGTGGAACTCCGTCGCCGCCCTCCATCTTCACCGCTGCTACCCTCCATCTTCACCACAATCATCGACCATCGATCACCGACAACCGCTGCCCTCTCTGCTCGATACCACCCCTCTTTCTTGAGAAAGACGGACCAAATCCCCTCCTGTAGATCACCGCCTCCTCCGACGAGACCTTTCGAGATCCACGCTCCACCATCGACTGCATTGTCGCCGCAACTCCAAAGAGCCAAGAGCCGAAGAACAATCTGATTTAAAAGTAATTTTTTGCGTAAATTACAAATATGCCCCTTGAAGTTTTTACGCGAAGCCCCTGCCAGTTCAAGCACGTGTGACACACGTTTTTACCTTGGGTAATTTGTGATTTCTCGCCAAGATTTTATTTCTTGCTATTTTTTATTGCGAAAATTTTAAATAATTGCTATTCAATCCATGTATTCTAGACTTTTATTTTGCATACTTTTATCATTAAAATAAATGTTATTGATGCTCAATAAATGCTAGAAAAATTATGTTATGTTCATGTTACTTGTCTTTTCATAGTGTAAATTTTTTATTGCATTTTATTTCTATTTGATATTATTTAAAAAAAACATCGCATTTTCACAGTTTGAAATTGCAAAAATTCATAAAAATTGAAATATTACATCAAAAATTCCAAAAATAAAAATAATTTTATTTTTTATATATTTTACTTCCGATGCAATTTTCACGCATTAATTATTTCTAAACCTCTAAAAATATGCAAAATATCAAAATTTCTAAAACTCATAAAAAATTATAGAAAAATCCGAAAATAATGATTTTGCTTCTTGTGTGTAGATAATTATGTATAGTTTTTAGAAAAAATAAAGCCAATCATTTTTCAGTTTATTTGACATTTCTAAATTGTAAAATATCCCTTCTCATTCACTGCTTGACATTATTTTCAGTTTCTGATTTTTTGAAAATACATAAAAACTTCAAAGATGCTGTGAAAATTACCAAAAAACTATAAATCACAAAAACATTTTATTTTGACCTTTTTTATTGTTTTCACTATATTTTAAAAATTAAAAAATTAGCCCTCCTTGTTTTTTATATAACTTGATTAAAAATTATATTCTTCAAAAAATTTTAAAAATTCAAAATTTAAAATCGTTAATTTTTTTTAAAAAAATCAGTAAATAAAAAAATTAAAAAAATGCATCAAAATTTCAAAAGATAAAAATCTCACAAAAACCATGATAGTTAGCATTTGAATTCTCTCATTATATTAGTTGATTTTTCGATTATTAGAATAACCCTTGGGATTTGTAGCCTCCCTCAGTTTGATCATGTTGCTATACAGGTTAATTAAACAGTAATTTTCTCTTGTGATATCTTTGTAATTAATTTCATATTGAGGATGAAAATAATTTTTGTTGAGGGATTATTTGGGTTGCAACGATGTCACATTTATTCAATAATTCAACCCTAGAAATTCTGACCTCCTAAGGTCCTCACAGGTGTGTCTATCTCATCGTTTGCTTCTGAGTACCTCACTTGTGAGGGAAGTATTGGTTTCGTACCGGCTTCCTCACTCTTTCTTTGGTTGAGTAACACATCGCGCATGAGATTAAGGACCTCTAAGTGCGCAGATCACATGTTACAAAGGAGGTGGAACATGTATGGGGAACTTTCCTAGCAGTACACACACTTCTACAGGGATAGCCCTCCTAAGGACTTGCTATAATATTTTTCCTGCAAAATAAAATAAAATTGAAAAGATAAAAATAACTGAACTCTTATAGCTTCACTTGTCTTGAGTTTGTGAATCCACAACTTGTTTGGCATTTGTTTGATTTTAGTTGAGCTCAAAGATAAGTCACGCACACTTGTGCACATTTTCCTCTTTCATTTTATCAGTTTTATTCCTCTTTGACCCCGCTCACTTTGAGTCGTTCTACTATTTTGCATTCCATTTATTCCTTGTTCATCACAGTATCCTTCATCCATTCTCGATCTCATCTTCACCCTCGAGATGATGACTAACGGTTGGCTTGGTCGGGATGCCATCAACACCAACAATGATTTCATGCCCCCACCTTTTCCAATAATTCGAGGCGATTCTCGAAACCCAATTTGGACTCTGTAAATAAATTTCTATACTCCCTACCTTCTTCAATAATCCAAGATCACTCTTGTCTTGAACTCTTCCCATCTTGGATGGAAATTGATTTCACTCATTATATATCACCATCCTTAATTAATTTCTCTGTTGATCTTAACATAAAACAATTCTCTACATCTGATGCTTCTATTCAAACTGATTGAGGCATCGGTCCCTGTATAGATCATGAACCTGATCTAGGTCCAGAGATTTTGTCAGATTCAGAGTAAGATACATAGATGGCTCCAACTGGAAAGGGGAATGGACCTTAGCATCCATAGACACACACATGCCAGCGGCCAGATCAAAATACGGTGAATGCCCAACTTCTCACCTTTATTCAGGCAATTCAGCAACACCTCACCAACCAAGCATTGGGCCATGTTGCCTTCCAAGACATGCTCAAAGATTTGAGGAGTAGGAGAGACAACCTAAGAGGAGGAGGAGGAGAAGAAGAGCCTGCATATGGAGCCGGTGGAGGTCCGACAGATGAGTGAAGAGAGAGGCCTAAGCCTATGCTCAAGGAGACCTACAATCATGGCACGGAACATATGATCGAGTGGATGCAGATCCTAGTAGTCCATGCACACTTCAAGATGAAGCCTCAGCTCTTGGCGCTTCTTCCCACCTTCCATGAGAATGTGAACGGGGAACCTTTAATCCATCTGCAACAATTCGCTCACACGTACCATACAACACATTACCCCTAGCATACAGTTAGGCATTGTCAAAATGATGACATTTCCATTCAGCCTTCATGATAAAGTGCTTTATTAGATTAACATCTAGAGAAAGTAATCACAACTTTGGAGGATCTAAAGTAGGCCTTCTTACATAAATTCTACCCTCTCGGTTGGCGGAATACTGAGCATCCGATTACTGATGGTATCCTTGATTGTGATTTCAGGACTGCTGTGGACCATTCTAATAGTTCTGCCTCCATGTGTTTCCCTGAGACAAAGTCTGGTGTTGATATGGGGGTTGGAAGGATCTTCCACCCCGCTACTGCTGGTGATAGGGCATGCTTCCCATGTTCTGACCTAGAGAATGTCCTTGAGGACAGGTCAGTTGTGCCTCATTATTCCAGACACCATTAATTTCTTGAATCAGCGGCGGAGGTGGAGAGAACTGCTCAGGATAAGCTGGATGGGGCTCTAGATGATATAAAACCATTTGTGTTAGGGACTGCGGGGGATGCTCCGGAACCTGCACGTAATACACGTGCTAAATAGACTGGGGCTACGATGGAGTCGGCTGAGACGCTTGATTCATTGAAGACTCCTTCTTCTCAATGGATATCTCAGCAGCGGCAGACACACAGTTGCACATGTTGGTGTTCAAGTCTCGGACAAGCTGCTCCAACTGCTGCGAGATCAAGTCGAGCTTTTCCCAGGCTTGGGTCATGTTCTCAATCACTAATAATTTTTCGAGGTCCTGTGACCTCTTCTCTATGATATCTACCTTGGACAGATGGCTCCTTATAATACTCAGGTTGGAGCTCTCATTCTATGTGGTTAGTTATCTACTATTCAATTGCTTGTATGGATGCAAGCAGCTGGTTGTTGACCTCATTCTATGCGGTATATTGCCTTTCCCCCTGATAGGCTTCTTCTTCTGGTTGGGGTTGTTGTCCTTTTCCTCTTCCACCGACCATGCCTGATTCTGCTTGGATTTCTGGCTCGAGTTCGGATGCTTGGTCTGCACATGGAAGAATATCCTGATCAGTCTGAAGTACAACACCCAATGTAGAGAATTGATCAGTATTAAGGTTGACACATGACTTTATCAGGAATGTCGATGTATAAGGAGTAAAATCAATGGCCATCCAGAATGGGTGGAGCTCAGGACAAGAGTGATCCTGATTAATTGGAGAAGACAGGAAGTATGTAGATTAGTTCTATGGGTCCGAACCAGGTTCTCGAGAATCGCCCTGAATTATTGAAGAAGGCGAGAGTATGGAACTGATGTGTGTGTCGATGGAGTCTCGACCAAGCTGCCCATGTGTTGCCATCTCGGAGGCCAATAGGATGATCGATGTGGAGGAAAGATATGGAGGTTAACAATAAATAAAAGGAGTGTAAAATAGTAGAATGGCTCACAGTGATCAAGGGTCAACAGGGAAGGAAGCAAAATTGCGCAAATGCACGATGTTTTTGATCTTGACCTTAGTAAGACTAATCAATCGAACCTCAAAACAATGGATTCACCAACTCGATCCATGAAGCCATGAAGGTTCGACATTTATCTTTGTTGGTTTTAGATTTGAATTCAGGCAATTTATCTTTCAACGAGTCCTTATTGTGCTATGCTTATAGGAGGGAGAGTACTGCTAGAAAAGTATCATGTACTTGTCCTCCTCCTTTGTAACCTCTAGTCTGCACTTTTTAAGGTCCTTGTAACACTTCTTAGATCCCTACTCAACCAAAGAAATAGAGGTAGGAAGCCAATAGGCGAAACCAATACTTCAGATTTCGCTTGCAATGGAATTACCCGTGAGCAAGAACTTACTCGGATGCAATACGATGAGACAAACACCCCCGTAAAGGCGTGACCTATGCTCGATACTTCAGATGAGGTTGATGCTCTACACAACAGAGAGCATTATTGCTGACCAAGACCTACTCATCCACATACAATAGAAGTGCCAATACTTCGGAAATCCAGGCGATACACAAGGCAGCCACAGACTGGGTTTTGGGCTCTGATCCTTACGAAGTTGCTCTCTCACTGGGAAGGAGACCTTCCAATGCAACCTGAAAACAAATGAGGGCTTTGCTCATCCAAGGCAATGAGTCCAATTAATAAATTTTATTTAGGTCAAGTATTTTTAGCAATCCCTTTTTAAAATTTTTTGTGTTATCACTTGCTTTGAGTAAATTCAATACAAGCGCCTAATGTTTTTGGTATTTTCTTGATTCCTAATTGATCCAAAAATAGAGGGAGAAGATCAACAAAGCAATGCAAGGGTTGGGATGAGTGAATAGTAATCTGTGAGGAGGAAGTACCCTTGTGAATAGTAACCAGGGTTGGCCCAACCCTGGTTACTATTCACAAGGGTACTTCCTCCTCACAGATTACTATTCACTCATCCCAACCCTGGTTACTATTCACAAGGGTACTTCCTCCTCACAGATTACTATTCACTCATCCCAACCTAGCCCAACCCAACCCAGTCCAACCCACCAACCAAACAGGCCCTAAAATGTAAATCTTACCTTAGTGCCTAAATGATGAATGCTCAGTTAGAAGACTTACAATGCTTCCCAACTCTCTCCATGTGGGATGCAAAACATGAATTTATAAGCCTATACTATATACTGATATGCACACGAAAATCATCCTAAGAAGGCAATTGCTAGCGTGAAGAATCAAATGCACAACACGAAGAGTGAAACCTAAAAGTCTGATCTTGGAGCTCCTCGATGCCCACTACAATGGGTCCTACAAGCGTTGTATGGAGGGCTCTCACGACGCGCAGTTTTACACTAATCAACAGGCAATTAATTAATTTTAAAGTTAGAATGCGAAGACCATATGTACATGTAAAATAATTAGGTGTTTGACCTTAGATTACATGATCAAGCAAGCCTAAGAACTGAGGACTCATTCCACGTAATAAAATAGAAAAAAAGGCAGAATACACAAATTGCGGGAAACAAAGTGAAAGAAAGCAATAAAAGTACGTCAATCCGTGGTGAGCCCCCAAGTGAACAAACACATGGAATTTGGGCATGGGTATCCAAAGTCCAAAGTACCTGTATTATTACAAATTAATAGTTAAACAACTCTCTCTCACCAAAAAGCGAAAATCTAAACTATCCCTTCTCTCTCAAGATCCTCCTGCTCTCTCCTACTGGCTAGGGTAGAATAACCGACTCCACTTCCCAAGGTTGCGTATAATCACCTAGGCGATCCTCCTTGATCTGTGGTCCCTAGCAAGAAGACAAGAAAGAGACGTTAGACAGTTCAAAATTAATTATCAAGCAAAGAGTGATAATAAAAAATAGCTAAGAAAGTGAAGAGATAAAATCTAATCTATAAGACGATGCTCCCCGACAACGGTGCCATTTGAAAAACGATAGGATAGGAGTTGCTAAGTAATGGCCTGACAATTCAGGCTCATTGTCAGTGAGGCGACATCTCGAATCCTCTCGTTGTTCAACAATTAACCCACACAAGTAATTAAGAAATTAAGAGAAAGAGTTAAAATTTATTATACCCTACTAAGAGTGTATAGTGGTAAACAAGTAGGGGTCGAACATAGGAAGCAAAGGAATAGAGCAGGCACGATAAGAAATCGATGCACACTTTATCTCTCAAACACATAGCCAAGTTGCGATTTTTTTTGGATTTTTTATTTTATTTTTAATTTTTTATTTTATATTTTTGTATTTTGATTTTTTATTTTCTGATTTTGTATTTTCTTTTTATATTTTGTATTTTTATATTTTCTTTTTCATTTAAATAGAAATATAAAGTTATATATAAGATATATATACAATATAGGTTAGGGTTAGTATAAAAACTAAAAAAATAAGAAAAATAGATAAAATAAAATCTTTTTCTATTTTAGATATTTTTTTACTTTTTTTATGATTTTTCAAGAGTTTTTGATAATTTTTATATAATTTTTAAAGTCAAAAATACCACAAACAAGGTTTACAATTAATGTCCGGAACTAAAATGGAGATTAAAAATATCAAATATAACAAAACTTCTCCAAATTAATTTTAATATAAAGATAATAATACAAATAAAATTCAGAAATAGAAATTATATCTTTAGGATTTTTTAAGATTTTTTTATATTTTATAAAGGTTTTAAGGGTTTTTTTTATTTTTATGAGTTTTCTTTTATATTTTTTAGTGATTTGGTCTGAAGGTCAAAAACACATAAATAAACAAAATATATTTTTTGAGGAATTTTTCAGAGTTTTTATAATTTTATGTATTTCCTTTCGTAAATTGGGACAAAAGGCAAGCTTTTTATTTTTAATAAATAATAAAAAGCCTCAAAATGCAAAATAAAAATGATGGTGTGAAAGAACAATGCAACAACAAGATATGCTTTTTTTAGGAATTTTTAGAGCCATATAGAGGCATGAAATAAATAGAGACAACATAGAGAAACTACACTCCTAGTAGGGGTATTTTTGTAAATAGAAAAAAGTGCATGGGCCAAAGTGTAATTATCAAAAAATACATAACACAATATTCAAATCAATAGACTAAAGATAAAATCCGAAACCCCTAGGGGCCTCGCAACAAAAAATGTCGAAGCTCACGTGAGTTGCTGCCGGGGGCAAAAATGCAATTATACAGAAACTTCAAGGCCTGTTTTCAAATATACCAGAAATAATACACTTAATAAATCAAAAACCCGACTAAACAATAAATACCAAAACCCGCAAGGGTCTGGATGCAAAAATCTCACATTTTGTCAGCTGACCTAGACTGGACTAATATGAAAATAAAATAAATGTGGAGGTATCGATGCAAATATTACAAAATAGAATCAACAACAGATGAAAGTTTGGACCGAATTTTAAATACAAAAAGTGCGAGGGTGAGACTTGCAAAATACCCATGCCAAGAAGAAGGCAACGACTCGGATGATTTCACTTAAGCCACGTGTCGTCCCCCCCTTCGACGATCATGGTTGGCTCCCAACGGCTAGGATTAGATCACCTTAGGGTGACCAAATGGCTGAAAGGCGCGGGATCTGATGGTTGCTAGATGAACTGGGGGTTGAAGCTAATCCAACGGTTGTGGACCTCGGATGAACAAGTAAGAACGTGGCCGCTGATGAACTTCAAACGACGATGGGGAGCGGATCCGGCCACCTGAGATGCCTCAACGGAGCCCAAAGAACCCTGGAAGGATCCTCGAACATGCGGCGGTGCCAAAATGGTAGGAGGAGCACCGATGGGCCACCGCAAGGTCGAGAAATATCTTGAGCTCCAGGTACTTGCAAAGCTTTCAAAATCGACCAATCAAGGGATCTCAAGCCTCTAGACCTGCTAACGTTAAGCACAACAGGATGCTGAAGGTTCGAAGAGCTCTTTGGTGATGGAATGGAGCAGAGTGGGTCAGGTGGAGACCTCCGCCGTGCAACGGAGAAAAGAGGTTGGCATGCCAGATCCGGGGTTGATCTGGAGGAGTGTTGGGTGGACAATGATGATGGGGCGAAGAGGAAGGAGGAGAGGGTGATTGGCAAGGCGGAGGGTATCGGGGGTTATCGGAATAGCTAGCGGAGCAAGGAGCTCCGCTGGAAAAGATTTTGAGATTTGTGCAATGAGAAGTGAAATCAAAAGCAACAACTCGTTGATTCTAAAAACTGCTGCAATAACAAATGAAAAGAACATAGAACGAGAGGAGGAAGCTCACTAGAACACGTCGGGAGCAAGCTCGGGTGAGGAGCTTCGGCAAGATGCATCGGCTTGATTCAATACCCCAAGATGGCTTGCCAACGAGCGGACGCGTTCCTGTTGTCACCAGGAACAACCTTCGATGCTCGGAACTAGGGTTTGCGGGTAAAAGCGGGATCAAACTTCAAAAAGAAGATTGGAGGTATTTTTATACACGTTGACGAGTGACTCTAAGAGTCGATGAAGACCGAGCGAATTGACGTCGCTCGGCCCAAGAAGACACTAGGGCACATAAGGGGGTTCATCGAGGAGAAAAAGTTGTAAAGAACGTGACACGAAAAAATGTAAGATGCGACCACGAAAAAATTGATAAGATGGTGAAAAAATCAGTTCTGACAAGATCAGACCTAGGATCATGGAGTTGACCCCCGGTCAACGAATGGCGGCCTAGTTGGGCCATTTCATCCGCAAAAAGACAAAAAAATCAATAAAAGATTTGTAAATTCAATTAAAAATAATAAATGATTTTATTAATTTTAGATTATACAATAAAAAATATTTATTATTTTTTGAAGCATTTTATGATGATTTTTATTTATTTTTTGGTTTAAAATTACAAGTTACCTTTCAGGGCTATATAAGTATATTTATCTATATATTTTAATGTTTTATTTTTATTTTGTACTTTAATTTTATCAATTTAGTTTATTATTTTATAAATTTCTAAATTCATTTTATACACTTAAATATAAATTTTTTATTTTTCTAATATGATATATACAATTAAATAAATAGATGTATACTCTACACATGAATACTAATTAGTAATTCGTCAATGAATTTTATACAAGTATTTTATTTTATATTTTCTTTAGTATTTTATTACAATTTTAATATGCATATATATTATATTCACAAAATTATAAAAATATAAAATTATAAAAATAATGAATAATAAATAAAATGAATATTTTAATTGGTACAAGTATACAATAGGGGTCCAAAACCTAACTTTCAAACCGTAACTCCAAATATATGAATCCATCTTCATTAAATATCTTATTAAAACTTATATAAATTAAAGGTGATTTTGATATAGTTTGAGATTTTATTTGAGAGATATGGATCTTAGGATGTTGGGATTTTAGAAATTTACTTAAATTGTGTTATGTACATTGTATACTATTTTTGTATGAAATTAATTTTTTATTTTTCTATATTTAATTATCTACAACTTTCATGTTCAAAGTTTCTTTATTTGAAGTATAAAAAATGGAACTAAAAATAGGTCCCAAAAATGAAGGAAAATGAATAAAATCATTAGGGATTTTTATTGGATTTTGGCGCTTATCTTCCCCTACTTTATTTCTTGTTGACCTAGTCATCAAGATGCCTAGGTCTCGGGGTTTCGGTTCAAAATAATTTCAACATTTTATTCCTTTTCTTTTCTTTTCTTTATTCTATAATTTTGGCTTTAAAAATCGTATTTTCTACATTATTTACATAAAGATGCATGAATGATAAAATGCATGAAATTAAGCCTATTTACGTGCATTTACTAGGGTTTTTAAGGCCAAAATAATATAATAAAGATGATGAAATAAAGATTCATCAGGAGCAGGTGGTGGATCTCTGATGTTCAGGGATGAAGGAGATCAGACCTAATCTTGCTCTAGTGAGCAAGATTCAGGATGATCAGGTTGCGTGGGAAGTTGGAGGGAGAGACGTAGCGTCGATCAGATTGGAGGGATGCGTGAGATGGAGCTCCGACTGGATGGTCGAAGCAAAGAAACCATGACAGAGGAGGAACGAAAAAGGGGAATCGAACAGGGAAAATATGAGGATAAAAGTGGTACCTGAAGGTCGGAACATGTTCTTGAGCTTCAGGAGAAGGTGGTCATTGGGGTGATGGCCTCAACCACGTTGCGGCGGGCGGGGAGGCTACTTGTAGTAAGGGACCGGCCATGAAGATTGAGCTACATCGTTGCAGCACCAATTCAAGCTCCAAGGGTCTCTCCAAGTAGGTATCACTCAGCTGGAGGTGGCTAGGGCTAAAAACGGTGGCGAGGAACCAACTTCTCAGTTGTGGAGACGGATGACAGAGTTCATAGGGTTCCCATGGGTCTAAAAAGATCGCAAGATGGAGCGCAACCCTAGGGGGATCCAGATGAACCTCAGGATCCACAAAGATCACGGATGTTTGAGGAATATCAGGTCCAAAAATCAAGGCGAGAGGTGGTCGGAGTCGGGCAGGGAAATGGGGAGAAAAAGGTCCGGTGAGTCATAATCGGGTATGACCTACCTAGAAGGGAGGGTTGACTGAGGTCAACGATCCCAAGTGAACCAATTAGAGAGCAGGAATATATGAAATAATAGAAAATTCAATAAAAAATAGTAAACTAATTTAAAATAAAAATTGTATAAAATAAAAAAAATATTTATTATTTTAAAACTATTTTTCTATGATTTTTAGTTATTTTTATGAAATATAAAGGGATTTTATCACTTGTGCCCCTCCGAGATCTCGCAATTTCAGTTATACCCCTATCTTTTTGGTAATATCAGTTGTGCCCCTCAAAAGTTTCTCCGTCATCAGTTGTGCCCTTCCGTCAGGTTGACCGTCAATGAATTGACTTAACCATGGTTTTTTCAAACCTTGGTGCATTTAAGAGGGGTATTATTGTCCAGAGGCCTCTTCTTCCTCCTCCAACCTCCTCCTCCTCCCTCTCCGGCCCGAGCTCCGCCCCGAGCTCCCCTCCCCTCCCCGGCGCCGCCCCGAGCTCCCCTCCCCTCCCCGGCGCCGCCCCGAGCTCCCCTCCCCTCCCCGGCGCCGCCCCGAGCTTCCCACCCACCACCACCACCAACCATGCGCGGAGGCGGCCTCTGGCAGCTGGGCCAAGCCCTCGGGCGCGCGGCCCGTCGCGACCTCGCCACGGAATCCGCCCCCCTGAAGCGCACCGTCCTGCACGACTTCCACATCGAGAACGGCGGCAAGATGGTGCCCTTCGCCGGCTGGTCCATGCCCATCCAGTACAAGGACTCCATCATGGACTCCACCCTCAACTGCCGCTCCCACGGCTCCCTCTTCGACGTCTCACACATGTGCGGCCTCAGCCTCAAGGGCCGCGACGTCGTCCCCTTCCTCAAGACCCTCATCATCGCCGACGTCGCCTCCCTCAAGGACGGCACCGGCACCCTCACCGTCTTCACCAACGACCGCGGCGGCGCCGTCGACGACTCCGTCATCACCAAGGTCACCGACCGACACCTTTACACCGTCGTCAATGCCGGCTGCCGCGACAAGGACCTCGACCACATCGGTGCTCACATGGAGGCCTTCAAGAAGAAGGGAGGGGACGTCGAGTGGCACATCCACGACGAGCGGTCCCTTCTTGCTCTCCAGGTTCGCTCTCTCCGGGATCTGCTTCTGCTTCCGGTTGCGCCTCAAACGTGGTTTTGTTATCTCGTGTGCTGTTGTGCAGATCTAAGGGCTTGTTTGTTTTGTCTAACCACGGAGGAGGAGGAAGAAGATGGGAAGAGGAGGAAGAAGAAGAGGTTGGGGAAGAGGAGGAAGAAATGACCATATAACCTTTTTTAAAAAAAATAATTCCGCTTATGTCCTCAAAGTTAACGTCCGTTTGCACTGTAGATGGACGGTCACTAACCCGAAGGGCACAAGTGATAAAATAGCAAGTTTTACCAAAAAGATAGGGGCATAACTGATATTGCAACATCTCGGAGGGGCACAAGTGATAAAATCCCAAATATAAAATAACCTTTATACAATATATAGTGTTTTATATAGGTATATTATACCTATGTATTATATACAAGTATTTTTATTTTATTATTTTTAGAAAATACCCTTATTTAATAATTTATTTTTTTACAATGTAATTTTAGGAGTACAAAAAAATTTTATTTTATTTTTATAGACTAGTTAAGGGAATATAATAAATAGTGAATGCAATATATACACGTGTATTTTGTACAAGCAAGTAATGATTTTTCTTTTATTTTTTATTTTATTTTTATGATTTTTATTTTATTTTTATATGATTTCTAAGATTATATACAAGAGTATAGAAAGAATAATTTAATTTTATTTTGTCAATATGTATATAAATATAATATGTACAAGTATTGATAAAATATTCAACACATAGTCAACCCTATCTCTCTCTACTAATTTTATTTTGGGATCAGGTCAACGCTTGACCTTCTCTTGGGGTTTGGGCCACTCTGTATTTATTCTAAATACATAGTTCCTTTTTCTTTTTATTTATTCGTTTATTTAGCCAAAACATGCTAATTATGAAATATTAACAAAAGCATGCCAATTGCTAGTTATTATATTTACAGGTATTCACATGATGTTTTGCCAAGAAAAAGAGCTAAAGTAAAAGAAAAAAAGGTGAGAATCACATATTCATCATATACCTCAGACGAGGTACTTCTTCCCCCTGATTTTTCTTCAATTTTCTCATAACTTCCCCATCGCATATACTCCATTTCACAGTTGCCTGATGAAAAATGATAAGACGAGAGCCGCTAAATAATGGTCTGACAAATCAGACTCACTGTCGCTGAGGCGACTACTCAAGCCTTCACGTTGATCAACAATTAACCCACACAATTAATTAAGCAATAAAGAGAAAGGATCAAAATTTATTATACCCTACTAAAAATATATAGTGGCAAGCAAGTAGGGGTCGAACATAGGAAGCAACGGAGTAAAGCAAGTAGACAAGAAGTCAAACCCTAGGTCTAGTGAACTACTTAGCCAAGATGAAATTTTTGGTGGGTTTTTTATTTTATATTATTTTATTTTATTTTTAATTTTATATTTTTGTATTTTGATTTTTAATTTACTGATTTTATATTTTCTTTTTATATTTTATATATTTTTTCGTTTTCTTTTTCAATAATAGAGTATATATACAAAGTAATAAAGAGAAAGATGAGGTATTTATAAAAATGAGGAAAAAAGCTCAACAATCAGGAAAATAAATTTTTTTGGTATTTTTATAATTTTCAAATGTTTTTGTGATTTTTATAGATTTTTCTGAATTTTTTTGGTATTTTTAAAGTCAGAAATACTGAAAACAAGGAAGAAAATTAAAGGCTGAAACTAAAAGTGGAATGAAAAATAGCAAACAGTAACAAAAATTTCCAAAACTAATTTTAAATGAAATACAATAAAACAAAGAAAATTTAGGAACAAAGTTTATATTTTTAGGATTTTCGTGGAATTTTTAAGATTTTTATAAAGGTTTTTGGGATTTTCTAATTTTTAACAGTTTTCTTTTATATTTTTTTAATGATTTTTGGTCTGAAATTAAAATACACTAAAATATACGAAATATATTTTTTGGGGAATTTTCTGAGGTATTTTTATAATTTTTATGAGGTTTCTAATTCAAACAGTAGCAAAATTGCATGTTTTTGATTTTTTATAAATATTAAAATGCAATAAAAATGCAATATAAAAATTTAGCGTGAAAATGCAATATATCAGACATACAATGACATTTTTTGGTAATTTTTAGGGACTTATAGATGCATGAAATAAATAGAATCAACAAATAAAAACTACACACTAGCAGGGGCATTTTTGTGAATATATAAAAGTTACAGGGAAAACATTGCAATTTCACCAAAAAGTCACGCGCAAAGCACGTGTTCTGTTGTTCTCAGGGGTATAAATGCAAATATGAAAACATAGCAGGGTCTGAGTACAATTTACCCAAAACATATTATAATATCTACGCACAGGGACATATCTGCAATTAACAAAAAACATTGGGTCTAAGGTGCAAAATACCCAAGAAATAATCGTGCGGCTGAGGGCGAGTCACTTATCCACGTGGCGTATCCAACGACTGAGGCGAAGGGGGAGACGTGCGACTGAGATATGATCTGATGGCGATTAGATGGATGCGATTGAGCTTCGATCCAACGATGGCTGTATCACCTGGGATGTACCCTCGATCGGACGGTTCTCGAGGATGGTGGAAGAACACGGCTCCAGGAGAATTTCGACGGCTGATTTCGGCCGACACACGGCCTCTCCGGTCCCAGGATCGAGGGCAAAATGATCCTGGCGCCCTTCCGCGTCGAGTGACGGTCTCAGCAGAGGCTGAGGCGGCTTAGCGTGGCACGACGAGGATGGAGAGCTTAGGAGGCCTTCCCTGGATTTACGAGGCTCGAAGGAGCCTTAACTTGGGCTCTTCTCTGTAGGGTTAGCGCGAAACAAAAAGGCGATGCAGATGGGGGTGTTTTGGGGCTA
The DNA here is from genome assembly GCA_037367405.1 of Ottelia alismoides. Classification (NCBI taxonomy): domain Eukaryota; kingdom Viridiplantae; phylum Streptophyta; class Magnoliopsida; order Alismatales; family Hydrocharitaceae; genus Ottelia; species Ottelia alismoides. Next base: position 126,460 of record JAZKJV010000557.1, read on the forward strand.
AATGGAGGTGGTTCGTGGCTCGGGCGTGGAGCTCCGGCGAATGGCGGAGAAGGAGCTCAGGTGGCTCGATCTGAGCAAGATCGAGATGGATTGAAGTGTGATTCGGGGCGATGTAGTGACCAGGAGTGAAATGGAGGTGATCGTGGAGGGTGTGGTTCTGCGACGTGGTCAGAACGCGGAGGTGGAGTTGAGTTCCGCCGTGGATTCGACGATTGATTCACAGTGCGATAGGTAATGGAAATCAAACCTACTGCTACCCTACTCTACACTAAGGCTAAACTACACGAAAAGCAAAAGAAAAGGTGGAAGGACTCACTGGAGACGAATGGTGGAACTGGGGGCGGAGCTCCGGCGAGGGGCTTAGATACACCTCAATTCGACGCAAATCTCCACACGAAGGGGTGCTCTGGGTAGCTGCTGTCACCAGGTACTCGAAGAACACTCGCAAACTCGGTGAAGGTGGAGGAAGAGGGACCAAATCCAAAATGGAGGTCAAAGGGGGTTTTTGAAGAAGTGGCGGACAGGGTCCAAAGATCGAGGCGCACGAGGCATAGCAGCGATCCAAAACCCAATATTTCATTTGGGCATGAATCCTCGATCGAGGCGAACAAAAGTCAAGAAGGAAAAATCGCGAGAGGGTTGACGCAACCTAGAAAAATCCGCCAAAACAGACAAAAACCAAGTCTAACGCACTAGCAAACCTCGGTCAGAGAGTTGACCGAGGTCAACCCACGGCTGAATCTGGTTAGTCCACGTGGACCAACCAGAAAAATCGTTGGAAAAATAATTTAAAAATCGATTAAAAATAACAAATGATTTTATTGATTTTTGATTATAAAGTAAAAATTTTTTTGTTATTCTATAAAGTATTTTATAGTGATTTTTAATTATTTTTATAAGGTTTATAATTACAAGTTACCTTTTTAAGCCTATATAGGTATCATTACCTATATATTTTATTATTTCATTTTTATTTTGTATATTTAATTTATTTATTTTTATTTATTATAAATTTATAAAATATTTTTTTATACACTTAAGTATATTTTTATTTTATTTTTCTGATGTATTTAATACACTTAATAAAATATAAGTATGGATTATATAGGTATGTGTATAGGTCCTATACCTATTTATTATATACAGGTATTTTTATTTTGTGTTTTCTTTAGGTTTTTATTCTGGTTTTAATTTACTCATTCATTATAAATAGTATTTACAAAATTATAAAAATATAAAATGGAAAAAAATAATGAATACATAACAAAATGAATATTTTAATCTGTACAAGTATACAATAGGGGTTCAAAACTCAACTTTCAAACCGTAGCTCTACCAAATGCGAAACCACCACCATTAAATAGCTTATTTTAAATTATATACAATCAAAGGTGAGTTTGGTGCGTTTCCAGTTTTTATTTGCGAGATACAGGTCTGGAAAGTTGGGATTCTGGAATCTTATTCAGATCATAACTTTTTATCTGTGTATTATTTTTGGGTGAAATCAATTTTGTATTTTTATTCATTTAATTATATACAACTTTCATGTTCAAAGTTTCCTTATTTGAGATATAAAAAGTGAAACCAAAAATAGGTCCCAAAAATGAATAAAGAATGAATTAAATAAAAGGTATTTTTGTTGTATTTTGGCCCTTATCTCCCCCTAGTTTATTCCTTGTCATCCTAGTCATCGAGATGCCTAGGTCTCGGGGTTTCGGGTCATAAAATATTTGCAATATTTTATTATTTTTCTTTTCTTTTCTTTATTCTATTATTTTGGCTTTAAAAATCACATTTTATACAATATTTACACAATGATGCATGAATGCTAAAATGCCTAAAAAAAGCCTATTTACACGCATTTACTAGGATTTTTAAGGCCAAAATGATAGAATAAAGATGATGAAACGTAGAATCATCCCCCTATACTTGCCTTTGCTAGTCCCTAGCAAACACTTATGCAATAAGTACAGAAAAGAAAAATAAAGAAAAGAAAAAGAAGAAAATTGGATAAAGTTTAACAATCAAACTTGTCTTCACAAAATCAAAGTTTGGAGCTTAAGTGGGACCTTTGGAATTTAAGTGCGGGCGGAACCTTATTGAGAACCGGACTTGAAATCCAATTGCCTTTGAGAGTCCCAAAACTCTGCCTAGGTCTCCTCAATAGCCAGGTCAGAAATATTTCAACTCATACGCAAACCCTTATGACTATGAATCTGACTTGTACGGTGTAAGCGATGGTGGCTCTCCCCAACTGAAATGACAAAGAGACTGACTTCTCCAATATGACAACCCAATGATTCCCCAATCCAACAACTCATTCCTCAAGGAGCAGGGTATTCCCTTCTAAGTTCAAGTGACAACCGGTCCAAGAGGAGGGGGTGAAGAGAAGCATGGACGGTAGCCAATGTAGCTACTTATCTTAGGATGCAAGACTAGTGTAGTCAAGTCATCCGGCTGCAGGCTCACATGATTTGACTTTGAATCTCAAGCTTGCTTATTTGACTATACGCATATGTACACTCCGGCAGGCATTTTTATTTTTGTACAGGCCTGTCCACTTTTTTGGAGTTTTTGCTTTTTGCAAATTTTTTTGAAATACTATATATAGCAGATTTACATAGGGAATTTTCCTCTTGAGCCAGTAGACTATCCCTCTTTTGAAGCTTTATTGCAACCCACGATCTCCTATCCTCGAAACTCATCATCACTGGACGGGTTGGGATGCACTTCCCTCCCTAGAGGAGGACAAGTGTTTCCACCTGTGTACGTCTCATACTGGTAAATCCAACCTCCTCACCACTCCAACTGCGTTGAGCCAAGTAAAAAGTGCATGTGTCCAAGTTAGGTCATTATCAACAAGAGTCGTGCGTGTGCTCCGAAATACTCTACTTAGGCAGTCAAGAATCCATTGAACCAAGTCTCGTGATTCTCAAAGAATTAAGTCAACTAGACCTGAAGTACCTCAATCCCAACTTCTGTAAGGTTCCTGTTAATTAGGTAGATTTTAGGGTCCAACCAAGCTCCAGTCTTCGGATTTTATTTAGACTCGTTCAAGTAGCAAACTCAATGCGAATGCTATGCAAATGCTATGCAGAATGCAGAGAATATTTTTGTGATGCAATTTTCAAATATTTTGAACTTTTTATGGATTTTTTAAAAGATGATGCATATGCATTTTTTGTATTTTTCAAAAAGATTTTTCAAATGTTTTTGGATTTTTAATTTTGCAAATGTTTTTGGGATTTTTGAAAAGAAAAGATTTCGGCTAAAAACTAGGTTAAAATATTTATACGGGAGTGCTTCTTATATATAGAAGAAGTGGATTTTAAGAATTTACAGGGTAAATGATCAATTTTATAGGTATATATATATAAAGATATTTAGGTGTGATGTATATATTCCTGAAACTTATTTGACACAGGTTTTTCAAATAACTTTTGAAAACTCTAGTCCAAAATAGTTTTTACAATCAATTTTACACACATGTACACACATTTGAAAATTATTTTGTAAAGGTTTTCAAATAGTATAGATAGATTTTTCAAATATTTTTGCAACCATTTTTCAAACCATTTGCAAATCATTTTTCAAACATTTTGATTTCACACAAAGAAACTAATTTTACAATCAAAATGTTTTACAAAGGTTGAAAACATGTAACCAAACGTTTTCCAAATAGTTTTCAAAAGATTTTTCATGAAGGTTTTCAAACTATCTTTCAAACATTTTATAAAAAATATTTTCACTTGATTTATTAATCAGTAGATACACAAAGAATTTGAGGAATACTCACATCTTTTTATTAAGTTTTGTAATGAATTTCATAAGATAATTAACCATAATTATTAAGAAAATACGGAAGTACGAGTTATGGCTAAAGTATATACGCAGTATATACGACCCCCCTATACTTAGCTTGAGCTATGTCCTCATAGATCATAGAGAAAAAGAGAAGACATAACTCGTACTGAGTATAGAAAAATCTAAAGAATGAAGAATGAGAAGTTGACCGTCCCCCCTATACTTAGGATCAAATAATCCTAAGTATAGCAGACTGTACACAAAGCAGGGAGGGTCAAGGGTGGGAATGAACATATCGTACTCCGGTTGTCTCCCCATATACTTAGGGTAAGATAGCCCTAAGTATAGACAAGAAGAGGAGACAATGGAGAGGATCAAAGAATCGAGAAACTCGGAGTGCACACCCCCCTATACTTAGGACAAAGTACAACCTAAGTATAGAAGACCGTCTACAAGGGGGCGGCACCTTTTGATAGATAAAGAGAATAGACAAGGAAAAGAAGAAAAGAAGAAAAGAAGAAGAGAGATGAAAGTGGATATGAACAACTCGGGATGCGCATCCCCCCCACAATTAGGATAAAGTACATCCTAAGTGTAGCAGTGATGAAACAAATGACATCATGTCGGTAGAATAAGACAAAAGAGACGGAAAAGAAGAAAAGAAGAAAAGTCATTCAAAAATGTTTTGCTCTGCTTGGCCTTCCTCTGCCTCTTTGGAGATATCCGACTCATCCCTATAGATTACTTGAATCGAGTCAACGACGGCTATGAATTTATCATGTTCAAGGTATGGCTTCAGAAGCTGCCCATTGACTACAAATGGTTGTGCTTCAGCTGACAGATTGGATATCATTCACGCACCTGCTTAACCATAAACGGCCCAGTCCATTTACTCTTCAATTTGCCTGGAAAGATCTTTGATTTCGCATAAAACAACCACATTCTGACCTGGCTCAAAGGACTTGCGGAGGATATGCTTGTCATGCCACGTTTTGACCTTCTCCTTGTACATCAAGCTGTTGTCATATGCATAATCTCTGAATTCCAATAATCTGTTCAGATCCAATTTTCTGTTCTTTCCTACTTGCTTGGAATCCAAATTACAGATGTTGATGGCCCATAGAGATTTGTGAATTAATTCGACGGGCAGATGACATGGCTTGCCATACACAAGGCGGTAGGGAGACATTCCCAAGGGTGACTTGTACGATGTTCTATAACTCGAAGAACGGAATCAAGCAGTTGAGACCAGTTCTTGCGATCCGGACGCAGAAGCTTCTGTAGAATTGTCTTGATCTCTCTGTTTGAACATTCAGCTAAGCCATTGGACTGCGGGGTAGGGTGAAGCAACACGATGTTCAATGTAGAATTCTTGAGTCAGCTTCTTCACCTCTCTGTTTATGAAATGACTACCCCCATCAGATATGAGAATCATGGGAATCCCGAAACGTGCTATGATGTGATCTCTCAAGAATCGACAGACAGTCCTACTGTCGGTGGTTCGGGCGGGGATAGCTTCCACCCAGCGACTTACATAGTCGACAGCGAGCAGAATATATTCATAGCCCTGGCTTTTGGGAAATGGGCCCATAAAGTCGATGCTCCATGCATCGAAGACGTCTGATATCTGAATGAATTTCAGAGGCATCAAATCTCTCATTCCTATGGTTCCACCCATCTTCTGACAGTCAGTGCAACCTTTAACATAATCATCTGCATCTTTGATTAATGAAAGCCACCAGAGGCTACTTTGAAGAACTTTTGCTGCCGTTCGTTTGCCTGAATGATGTCCTCCAGAATCTTAGTCATGACATAAGACGAGGACACTTGGAACTTCCTCCTGAGGAATGCACCTTCTCCAGAAACAATCTGCCCCTCACGAAATAAATACGGATCCTCCCACTGGTAGAAATAGATTTTAGATAAGAACCTGTCTATTTTTAACTTCAGCCAATCCTGTGGGATTTTCTTGGTCACCAGATAATTCACGATGTCTGCATACCAAGGAAGCGAGGTGACTGAAAGAATTGCCTCGTCTGGAAAGGTCTCTCTGATAGGCTGCAAGCTTAGCTCAGGAGATTCCGGTTCAAGAAGCCTTGATAGATGATCGGCCACCACATTCTTTAACCTAGGTTTATCTTTAATTTCCAAGTCAAATTCATGGAGGAGAAGGATCCACTGGATAAGACGGGGTTTGGCGTCCTTCTTCTGTTGTAAGTATCGAATGGCTGAATGATTAGTGTAAACGATTACTTTGGATCCAAGGAGATAGAATCTGAACTTTTCCAGGGCAAAGACCACCGCTAGCAGCTCCTTTTCAGTGACAGTGTAGTTTTGTTGAGCTTCATCAAGCGTCCGGCTAGCATAGTGAATCGCAAATGGTACATTATCTCTCCTCTGTCCGAGTACAGCACCAATGGCATAATCTGACGCATCGGTCATTATCTCAAACGATCGAGTCCAAATTGGTGGCTGCAAGACAGGGGCCTGTGTGATGAGTTCTTTCAGCTGATTAAAGGCAAGGAGCACACGATCATCTAAAATGAATTCATTCTCCTTGCCGAGTAATTCAGTCAATGGTCTGGCTAGTTTGCTGAAATCTTTGATGAATCGTCGGTAAAAACAGACATGGCCCAAGAATGACCTGACTTGTTTAATTGTTGTAGGTGGCTCAAGTTTGGAAATTACCTCCACCTTGGCTGGGTCAACCTCCATGCCACGTTTAGAAACAACGTGACCCAGCACGATTCCTTCGGTCTCCATGAAGTTGCTCTTTTCCCATGAGAGCACAAGATTTACTTCGCAGCACCTCCGCAAAACTCGGTCTAAATAATCCATACGTTGATCGAATGAATACCCATAGACCGAAAAATTGTCCATAAAGACCTCGAGAAAGTGGCCCACCATATCGACAAAAACTACAAGCATACTCCTCTGAAATGTGGCTAGGGCGTTGCAAAGCCCGAACGGCATCCGTCTGAAGGCATATGTACCAAAAGGATAGGTTAATGTGGTCTTCTCTTGATCTTTAGGAGCAATAGCAACTTGATTGTATCCAGAGTATCCGTCCAAGAAGCAGAAGTATTCCTTCGCGGCCAATCTTTCCAAGATATGGTCAATGAAGGGTAAAGGAAAGTGGTCCTTCTTGGTGGCGAGGTTAAGTCTTCTGTAGTCCACGTACACTCGCCAAGAAGTGGAGACTCTGGTTGCGATCTCCTCTCCTTTGTCATTCTTCACAATGGTGATCCCTGATTTCTTTGGCACAACATGAAGAGGACTCACCCATTTGCTGTCGAATATGGGATAAATGAATCCCGCATCACACCATTTCTGAATCTCTTTCATAACAACCTCTCGCAGATTAGGATTTAATCTTCTCTGGAGTTCTCGAGAGGGCCTGCAATCTTCTTCCAGAAAAATACGATGCGAGCACAGTGACAAATTGATCCCATGGAGATCTGAAGTTCACCAGCCTATTGCCTTTGCGGTTGCGTTCAAGAACCACCATCAAACGAGATTCTTGGTCTTCGGTCAAGTGTGCATTAATAATGACCTGGTACATGTTCGGTTCTCCTGCAAGGAAGGCATATTTCATGTTGGAGGGCAAGGGTTTCAACTCTGACGGGGTCTGAGTTGCTTCAGAAGTGACCTCAGCTATTAATGCAGGTGGCGATTCTTTCATCTGTTCGGTGTCCACCTTACTATTTTATGCCTCTTCACTTAGATTTTGACAGAATGCTTCAATGATTTCCTCTTCATCACAAGAATCTGCAACAATTTGCTCTTGATTTTGAAGGCACATCACCTCCACGGCAATCTCATTCAGCACATCAGCGAGTTCCTCATCCTGGTCGCTAAGGGGAAATTCGACTGCAGTCTCCATTCCCTCCTCGGGGCAGAGGAGTTCATGGATCTCATTGTCATCCAAGAATAAGTTGGTGTCTTGAATTTCTGCTAGAAAGTCACAGTCGTCAGAATACTCAATCACCCTTGCGCATGATGCAGATGTTCTTTCGGTTGGTGCTCCATTAGGCAGGGTCTCCACTCTGATTATTTCATTGCCAGCGCCAAAAGTGATTTCTCCTGTACCATAGTTCACTACTGCGTTTGGCATCCGCATGAATGATCTTCCAAGTATGATTGGGGCAAGGAGCAATGGAGCGGGGAATGCCCATATCTAGTACCACAAAATCGACCGGGAACTGCTTTCCCTGAACTGTGACTATCACATCCTCCAACAGGCCCCTAGGACGCTTAACTGACTTGTCTGTGAACTGCAGAATCATTTTTGTAGGATTGAGCGGCCTAGCCTGAATTCCGTAAGTAACGAAGCTGGCGTCAAGTTGACAGACGACCCGCTGTCGAGAAGTGTTCGTTCAAACTTCTGATTGAACATCTGACAACGCACAAGAGGTGCTCCCATATCTGGCTTTTTATCCGGAAGGTTGCTGTTGGCATTAACTATGGTCATTGTGAGGATATGCTTTTCGGACTTGCCACCCTTGCTCCTGGAATTGTGAGGGTGAGGCCTGCGCTTGGTTGTACATGCATCTTTTAATCCTTTCTTTACAGCTGGCATGTACTCAAGAGCTTTCATCAATGGCATGTTCAATACCAAATTCTGAATGATTTCTATGATGGCAGGATCAGACAAAGCATTTTTCAAAATTTTCATTTTTTTGTGTTCTTTCATTGCTTCTGGAAAAGGAATATTTACAAACTCTTCACCAATGTCATTCAGAATATTGTTCATATTGTTCTTTACAGGTAGATGGCAAAAAGGAATAGAATCATCTACAAGATGTCGACCAAAAACGGCAAGCTCGGCTTTAGGTGCTGGCGTTGGACTCGCTGCAGGTGCACAATCCCTTCTATCTGTGGCTGGCTCTGTGGCAGGTGCAGATGTCTCCAATGCTGGCCTATCTCCACCGAGGTTGCTACTATCTTTTTGTGTTTTGTTGTTTTCTTCATTTTTTTTATGATTTTCTGGGTGATGGTGCTGCTCCCAAAATGCTTCGTGGCCCTGGTGTTGGCTTGGCTGACGATTCCCCGTCAGATGCAAGATGCCTCCCCTTTGCGGTTGTTGATGGCCTGAGTGTCCTACCGCTCCTGAGAGTAACAACATTAGACAAAAAGCAATTTAATTCACTTGATTTAGGTGGGACACTACCGGCTACCTGCTCCTTGCATCAGAAATTGTTCGGGTTTGCCTCGACTTGAGCAGGGATGGCTGTTTTCGCAGCCGTCAAGTCATCGATCTTCTGGTTCATCTCAGCCATATTCTTCATTAATTGTTCCAGGTAGGACAGGGCCAGATTAACCGGCACAATCTCAGAAGAATCCCCCTGCTAGGGCCTAGAGTGCTGGTATGATGGCTGAGACTGCGACTGGTAACCCTGAGAGAATTGGTGAGGAGGAGGGTTGGAGGAATACTGTGAGTTCTGATGTTATGTAGCAGCCGGTTGCTGATGATACCCTTGTCCACGGTATCCGGACTGCTGAGGACCATGCTGATAGTTTTGCCTCCAGGTGTTTCCCTGGGACGGAGGCTAATACTGGTATGAAGGCTGGAAGGGTCTCCCACCCTGTTGCTGTTGGTGATAGGGCATGTTGCCCATGTTTTGACCTTGAGAGTGTCCCTGAGGATGGGTCAGTTGCGCTTCATTGTTCCATACACTGTTAATTTCTTGGATCATCGGCGGGGGTGGAGAGAACTGCTCGGGGTATACTGGCTGGGACTCTGGCTGATATACAACCATCTGGGTCTGTGACTGCGGGGGCTGCTCCGGGACCTGCACGTAATACACATGTTGTATAGGCTGGGGCTGTGGTGGCGTCGGTTGAGGGGTTTGATATAGTGTCAGCTCCTTCTTCTCAACGGTCGGCTCGGCAATAGTAGACACAGCGTTGCACATGTTGGCATTCAACGTACGGACAAGCTGCTCTAGCTGCTGGGAAATCATATCAAGCTTTTCCAGGCCCTGTGTCCTCTTCTCAATGACTGATAATTTCTCGAGGTCATGCAACCTCTTCTCAATGATATCCACCTTAGACTGGTGGCTCCCAATGATGCTCAGGTTGGAGCTCTCATCCTTTGTCTTCGGTGTGAGAAGCCATGTTTACTGGCTTGCTGACGGCAGTTGACACCTTCATGCAGATTCGGGACGAGGATTGAGAGGCTTCTCCTTCAGCCATTTCCTCGAAGATGTTCCATACCATGTCCTCGTCCTTGTTGAAATGTGAACCACCACAAGCGGCATCTATGAGCTTTTGGCTTTCAAGTGTAAGCCCACCAAAGAAGTGCTGCACAAGACTGGTCTTTGGGATTTCGTGGTGGGGACACTTCTCCTGGAGATCCTTAAATCTCTCCCATGCTTCATGAATAGTCTCATGGGGTTGTTGGCAGAAACTGGAGATGCTAGTGTGCATGTGATTCAATCGCCCGAGAGGATAGAACTTATGGAGACATGCAGACTTTAGCTCCTCCCAGGTCGTGACTACCTTCCCTAAATGGTCGACCCAATATAGGGCCTTATCTTGCAGGCTGAAGGGAAACGCTGTCATTTTGACTACCCCCAGAGGAATACCAGGGTAATGAGCAGTAGCACAGATGCGGCCAAAATTCTTGAGAAAGATATATGGTTCTTCAGTGGGGTTCCCATGGAATGTGGGAAGCAGGGACAGAAATTACGGCTTCAGGTCGAAGTGGGAATGGATTGATGGAACTTGAATCCACTCTGTGATGTGGCCCGCTCCTGGGTTGTATGTCTCCTTCAACGTAGGCTTTGGCTGCGGTGGGTCTGCATCCGCTCTATCATACTTGGGTCCTCGCACTGAAAACCCATCTTCATCTGGCTGGAACTCATGCTCTGGCTCATCCTCTCGTCGGCCATCTCTTGTATCGACCCTCCTCCTCAGGTCATTCAGCATATCTTGGAAGGAGGTCTGGGCCATGGCTTGATTTGTCAACTGCTGCTGGATGGCTTGGATGGAAGCCAGCAACTGACTGTTAACTTTATTCTGTGTAGTGTACTGCCCTTCCCCCTAATCGGCTTCAGCTTCTGGTTGGGGTTGTGGTCCCTTTCCTCTTCCATTGGCCATCTCAGATTCTTCTTGACTTGTTGGCTCGGGATCGGGCTCTAGATCTGCGCATGGAAGAATGCCCCGATCAGTCTGAATTGCAGCACCAGATGTAGAGAAGAATTCTGTGTTAAGGTCAACACAGAATTTTGTTAAGGATGGCGATGTGTAAGGAGTAAAATCAATGGCCATCCAAAACAGACAGAGTTTGGGACAAGAGTGATCCCGATTTATTAAAAAAGACGGGGAGTCTGGAGATCGGTTCACGGAGTCTGAACCGGGTTCTCGAGAATCGCCCCGAATTATTAGAGAGGGCGAGCGGATGGAACCGATGTGGGTGTCGACGGAGTCTTGACTAAACTATCCATTCGTCGTCATCTCGAAAATCAAGAGGAAGATCGATGTGGATGAAAGATACGGGGGCCAACGATAAACAAAAGGAGTGTAAAATAGTAGAGAGCTTACAATGAGCAAGGGTCAACTGGAAGGAGAGCAAAAATGGCGCAAAGGCGTGGTGTTTTTGATCTTGACCTTAATTCGACTAATCAATCAAACCTCAAAACAATGGATTCACCAACTCGACCCGTGAAGCCGAAGGTTCGGCAATTATCTTTGTGAGTTTTAGATTTGTTTTTCAGGCAATTATCTTGTAACGAGTCCTTAGAGCGCTACGCCTATAGGAGAGAGAGTACTGCCAAAAAAGTATCCCGTACTTGTCCTCCTTCTGTGTAACCTGTAGTCTGCACTTTTTAAGGTCCTTGTAACCCTTCCTGGATCCCTACTCTGCCAAAGAAATAGATAGAGATAGCCAATAGGTGAAACCGATACTTCGAAACTCGCTCGCAACGGAATCACTCGTGAGCGTGCAAGAACCTACTCGGATGCAAGACGATGAGACAGACACCCCCATGAAGGAGTGGCCTATGCTCGATACTTTGGACAAGGTCAGTGCTCTACACAATAGAGAGTCACTGTTGTCGACCAAGCCCTACTCGTCTACGTACGATAGAAGCGTCAATACTTCGAAAATCCAGGCGATACACAAGGCAACCACAGACTGGGTTTTGGGCTCTAATCCTTACGACATCGCTCACCTCACTTGGAAGGAAACCTTCCCATGCAAGCTGAAAAAAATGAGGGCTTTTCTCACCCCAAGGTAATGAGTCCAATTAATCAATTTTATTAAGGTCAAGTATTTTTAGCAGTCCCTTCCCTTTTTTAATATTTTTGTGTTATCACTTGTTTTGAGTAAATTCAATACAAGCGCCTAACGTTTTTGTCTTTTCTTTGATTCCTATTGATCCAAAACAGAGGGAGAAGGTCGGCAAAGCAATGCAAGGCGACACTTAGATGGAAATCTCACCTAGTTCCTGAATGATGAATGCCCAGTTAGAAGACTTACAATGCTTACCATCTCTCTCCATGCGGGATGCAAAACATGAATTTATAAACCTATACTATATGCCGATATGCACACGGAAATCGTCCTAAGCAGGCAATTGCTAGAGTGAAGAACCAAATGCTAAACACACAAAGGGAAACCGAGTAGTCCGGTCTTGGGGGCCGAGCGGTGCCCACCACAATGGATCCTGCACGCGCTGTATACGACCCCTCCTGGCGCGGTGGTTTTGAGTTATATGTTCAATAATTAATTATATCTAAGTCCAAACGCCAAGACTCTAGGTACATGCAATGGTTTTTAGGTGTTTGGCCTTAGATTAGACGATCAAGCAATCCTAAAGACTAAGGGCTCAATCCACAAAAGGTAAGAAAAGTAAATAAAATCGGAAAATGACAAGCGATGAAAACACATCAAAACTGCGGTGAGCCCCCAAGTGAATAAACACTTGGAAATTGGGCCCGAGTGTCCAAAGTCCAGGGTACCGGTATTATTACAACTAAATCAAAGGTCTCTCTCCCACAAAAAGACTAAAAAAACTAACTATCCTCTCTCTCTCTCTCAAGTCCTCCTGCTCTCTCCTACCGGCTAGGGTAGAATAGCCGGCTCCTCCTCTCGAGGCTGCTCAGGATCCCCTAGGCGATCCTCCTCGGTCAGTGGTCCCTCGCAAGAAAACAAGAAAGGGATGTCAGACAGTTCAAAACAATTATACAATAGAAACAGATAATCAGAAATGGCTAAGCAGATAAAAAGATACAAGTCTACTCTACAAGCCGATGCTCCCCGGTAATGATGCCATTTGAAAAACGATAAGACGAGAGCTGTTAAATTATGGTCTGACAAATCAGATTCACTATCGCTGAGGCGACTACTCAAGCCTTCACGTTGATCAACAATTAACCCACACAATTAATTAAGCTATCAAGAGCAAGGATTAAAATTTATTATACCCTACCAAAAATGTATAGTGTCAAGCAAGTAAGGGTCGAACACAAGAAGCAACGGAGTAAAGCAAGTAGACAAGAAGTCAAACCCTAGGTCTAGTGAACTACTTAGCCAAGATGAAATTTTTGGTGGGTTTTTGATTTTATATTTTTTGATTTTATTTTTAATTTTATATTTTTGTATTTTGATTTTTAATTTACTGATTTTATATTTTCTTTTTGTATTATATATATATATATTATTTTCTTTTTCGATAATAGAGTATATATACAAAGTAATAAAGAGAAAGATGAGGTGTTTATAAAAATGAGCAAAAAAGCTAAAAAATCAGGAAAATAAATGTTTTTGGTCTTTTTATAATTTTTAAATGTTTTTGTGATTTTTATAGATTTTTCTGAATTTTATTGTATTTTTAAAGTCAGAAATACTGAAAACAGGGAAGAAAATTAAAGACTGAAACTAAAATGGGAATGAAAAATAGCAAACAGTAACAAAATTTCCCAAATTAATTGTTTTGGGATTTTCTAATTTTTAGGAGCTTTCTTTATATTTTTTAGTGATTTTTGGTCTGAAATTAAAATACACTAAAATATGCGAAATATATTTTTTGGGAATTTTCTGAGGTATTTTTATAATTTTTATGGGTTTTCTAATGCAAACAGTAGCAAAATTGCATGTTTTTGAATTTTTATAAATATTAAAATGCAATAAAAATACAATACAAAAATTTAGCTGAAAATGCAATATATCAGACACACAATGACATTTTTTGGTAATTTTAGCGACTTATAGATGCATGAAATAAATAGAATCAACAAATAAAAACTACACACTAGTAGGGGCATTTTTGCGAATATATAAAAGTTACAGGGAAAACATTGCAATTTCACCAAAAAGTCACGCGCAAAGCACGTGTTCTACTGTTCTCAGGGGTATAAGCGCAAATATGAAAACACGGTAGGGTCTGAGTGCAATTTACCCAAAACATATTATAATATCTACGCACAGGGGCACATCTGCAATTAACAAAAAGCACTGCGTCTAAGGTGCAAAATACCCAGGAAATAATCGTGCGGCTGAGGGCGAGTCACTTATCCACATGGTGTATCCAACGGCTGAGGCGAAGGGGGAGACGTGCGACTGAGTTCTGATCTGATGGCAATCCGATGGATGTGACTGAGCTTCGATCCAACGGTGGTTGTATCACCTGGGATGTACCCTCAATCGGACGGTTCTCGAGGATGGTGGAAGAACACGGCTCCAGGCGAATTTCGATGGCTGATTCCGGCCGACACACAGCCTCTCCGGGCCCAAGATCGAGGGCAAAATGATCCTGGCGCCCTTCCGCATCGAGTGACGGTCTCAGCAGAGGCTAAGGAGGCTTGGCGTGGCATGACGAGGATGGAGAGCTGGGGAGGCCTTCCCTGTATTTGCGAGGCTCGAAGGAGCCTTAACTTGGGCTCTTCTCTGCAAGGTTAGCGCGAAACAAAAAGGCGATGCAGATGGGGGTGTTTTCGGGCTAAATGGAGGTGGTTCGTGGATCGGGCGTGGAGCTCCGGCGAACGGCGGAGAAGGAGGTAAGGTGGCTCGATCTGAGCAAGATCGAGATGGATTGAAGGGTGATTCGAGGCGATGGAGTGACCAGGAGTGAAATGGAGGTGATCATGGAGGGTGTGGTTCAGTGACCTAGTCAGAACGCGGAGGCGGATCTGAGCTTCGCCGTGGATTCGACGATTAATTCACAGTGCGATAGACAATGGAAATCAAACCTGCTGCTACCCTATGCTACACTAAGGCTAAACTACATGAAAAGCAAAAGAAAAGGGGGAAAGACTCAACGGAGACGAATTGTGGAACTAGGGGCGGAGCTTCGGCAAGGGGCTTGGATACACCTCAATTCGACGCCAATCTCCACACGAAGGGGTGCTCTGGGTAGCTGCTGTCACCAGGTACTCGAAGAACACTCGCAAACTCGGTGAAGGTAGAGGAAGAAGGATCAAATCCAAAATTGAGGTCAAAGGGGGTTTTTGAAGAAGTGGCGGACAAGGTCCAAAGATCGAGGCGCACGAGGCATAACAGTGATCCAAAACCCAATATTTCGTTTGGGCGTGAATCCTCGTCGAAGGCGAACAAAAGTCAAGAAGGAAAAATCGTGAAAGGAGGGTCGACGTGATCTAAAAAAATCCGTCAAAACGGACAAAAACCAAGTCTGATGCACTGGCAGACCTCGGTCAGAGAGTTGACCAAGGTCAACCAACGGCTGAATCTGGTTGGTCCAACCAGAAAAATCTTTGGAAAAATAATTCAAAAATCGATTAAAAATAACAAATGATTTTATTGATTTTTGGTTATAAAGTAAAAAATGTTCGTTATTTTATAAAGTATTTTATAGTGATTTTTAATTATTTTTATAAGGTTTATAATTACAAGTTACCTTTTTAAGCCGATATAGATATCTTTACCTATATATATTTTATTATTTCATTTTTATTTTGTATATTTAATTAATTTATTTTTATTTATTATAAATTTATAAAATATTTTTTATATACTTAAGTATATTTTTATTTTATTTTTCTGATAGATTTTATATACTTAATCAAATATAAGTATGAATTATATAGGTATGTGTATAGGTCCTATACCTATGTATTATATACAAGTATTTTTATTTTGTATTTTCTTTAGGTTTTTATTCTGGTTTTAATTTACTCATTCATTATAAAAAGTATTTACAAAATTATAAAAATATAAAATGGTAAAAATAATGAATACATAATAAAATGAATATTTTAATCTGTACAAGTATACAATATGGGTTCAAAACTCAACTTTCAAACTGCAGCTCTACCAAATGCGAAAGGGATTTTTACCCGACAGACCCTGTAATCTTTTGCAATTACCGCTACGACCTCTGAAACATCCTAATTCCTCTCTCGACCCCGTAAACTTGCTAACCCTTATCCCACAGACCCTGTGGTTAACTCCCATCCATTTAGCCGTTAGAACTAACGAATTTTGTTATCTTCTTTTACATAACACCCATTTTAGTTATCAAATTTACTACATGCGCCACTCCTCACCTCCCCCCCTCCATCCGTCCGATCGAAGCCCCCTCGCCCCGAAGCCCACCGCCTCCTCCGAAGCGAAGCCTCCCTGCCGGTTGAAGCCCACCTGCCGGTTGAAGCCCCTGCGAAGCCCTCGCGCCTCCCCTCCCCCCCCACCAACCTGGACCGGCAACCCGAGCCCCCCGCCTCCCCTACGAACTGGAAGCTCTCCCCAGGACGAGCACCCCTCACCCCCAGGATGAGCACCCCCGCACCCCCTCCGGATGATCCCCACACCCCGGACGAGCACCCCCCGTTCTTCCCCTGTGAACACCCCCCCACCTCCTCGGGGCCCGCCACCCCCCGCACCCCTTTCGGACGAGCACCCCCCCCCCCCCCCCCCACCGCGCCTCCCCTGCAAATCACACCCCCCGGACAAGCCCTGCCCCCCCGCGCCTCCCCTGCAAATCCCCCCTCCCCTCCCGGACGAACCCTGCCTCCCCTGCAAATCCCCCCTCCCCCCAACCCGGACAAGCCCTGCCTCCCCTGCAAATCCCCTCCCCCCTCGCGCCTCCCATGCGAACACCCCCTCCCCTCGCCTGCGAACACCCCCCACCCCCAACCCTGGAACCGACAAACTGGAGCCCCCCGTACCTGGCCCGGCGACCCCAGCCCTCCGCCTCCCCTGCGAACTAGAAGCCCCCCGTCTACGTTCAGGTCCCTGTGCCGTGGGAGGGGAAGATGTCAGAGGATTATTTTTTTTCTTGTTTAATTCTAACCGTCCGATTTAGGATTGGTTAGATTAACTTGTTTTAACCTAAGGAAGTTAACTTTAGATGTATCAATTTAACGGTAGGGTTTGTGGGGTAAGACGGAGCAAGTTTACGAGGGTGAGGAAGGAATTATGTTGTTTCAAAGGTCGTAGCGGTAATTGCAAAAGATTACAGGGTCTGCCGGGTAAAAATCCCAATGCGAAAACCACCACCATTAAATAGCTTATTTTAAATTATATACAATTAAGGGTGAGTTTGGTGCGTTTCGAGTTTTTATTTGCGAGATACAGGTCTGGGAAGTTGGGATTTCGGAATCTTATTCAGATCATAACTTTTTATCTGTGTATTATTTTTGGGTGAAATCAATTTTGTATTTTTATTCATTTAATTATCTACAATTTTATGTTTAAAGTTTCTTTATTTGAGATATAAAAAGTGAAACCAAAAATAGGTTCCAAAAATGAATAAAGAATGAATTCAATAAAAGTTATTTTTGTTGTATTTTGGCCCTTATCTCCCCCTACTTTATTCCTTGTCGACCTAGTCATCGAGATGCCTAGGTCTCGGGGTTTCGGGTCATAAAATATTTGCAATATTTTATTCTTTTTCTTTTCTTTTCTTTATTCTATTATTTCGGTTTTAAAACCCGCATTTTATACAATATTTACACAAATGATGCATGAATGTTAAAATGCCTAAATTAAGCCTATTTACACGCATTTACTAGGGTTTTTAAGGCCAAAATGATAGAATAAAGATGATGAAACGTAGATTCATCACCTGACCATCCCCCATCATCCGCAATACATCCACCATATTTGTCGACACTCCCAATCACCATCCCTCTCCCCAAGAATCTCCCTCTGCTCTGCCCTAACTCCCCTTCGGTTCACCGAAGATGGAGACCAGGTCTCCCACTCCTCTGCACGCACGAGACCCCCACTTTATTCGCAATCACCCCATGCGCACGCTTCGGTTATGGACTAACCATTGCTGGTCAATGCCTTGAGCAGCACACCTTTCTCCGGTCTCCAGCTCTACCATCGGTGGTGCTTCACCGGTCGTCATCTACATTATCCTCGATAATGACCTCTTCGTATTTAGAGAAAGATCCAGAGACGTGTGATTCACGTACGTGCCTGGATAAATTGTAGAGGAGCCCCTGCCGACTTCTGATTACTCCAAAATTACCCCTGCATACTTGTACAAATTGCATATGGGCCTAAGTGGTTCTTTCTAATTGTAAATAGGTCCCTTAGGGGCCTATTTTCAATATTTATGCTTTATTTTTATGCATTTTATCACATTTATGTCGTTGCATTATTTTTAGTATATATTGAGCATATTAATTCCAAATTGAATGATTTCAGTTTCATATTGAAGCTTATTTTATTGTCTTTTTAATGGAATAATTCAACCCATGATTTGACTCTTAATTAATGAGATAATTTTTGGTGATCTTTAGTGTCTCCGACTCCTTGATTTAAATGCCTTTAATCATCTTTAATACTCAATTTGACTCTGAATTTTACCCTTAATCAATTGCTCATGGATGTGATTAATTTAGGGCATATTTGTCTTTCATAAATTTATTTGCATTACAATTGTGTGCATGTATTTTATCTCATTTAATTGCATCAAAAAATCAAATAAAAATTACATCATTTTCTACTATTCTTTCATCATTGTATCTGCATTATTTTTGTATCTGTATGGAGACCTAAGACTAGAAAGTAATCACTCATTAATCAATCAACTAGTAATTTTCAATAAATAGACGAATAGGATTATGTCCCCATGTTCGACCTTGGTATACTTGCCAAGTAAAATAATTTCCACATATTCAAAGGTGTGGATTTTGCTGATCCACTCTTTCTCCTATACTACGACAATTCCTTATAATTAAAGAGGTAGATTTGTGACTCATCATACCTAGAACCATCCCATCCTCGCTACCTCCGATTCTAATCTCCACGATTGGAAAAAGGCCCAAATGAAGTGCCCCATAACCGTTAGATCATCCACATGGTGCGTGGAGGAACACTTGATCCCGATGCTTTATGGGATAAAATTCGTAGAGTCCCTTCACCTATTTTATATTTAGTAGATAATCCTATAAATATTAAGTTTTAAAAAGATTTGTAAAAATTACAATGAACCCCTTGTGTTTATTAAATATCATCTAGGTCTGCACTAGCTCACATCACTTGGTTCCACACGTGAGGCAGGAAAGTTGCAAGAGATTCCTCCTGACTTCCTTTATTTATGCTTAATATTTAAAGTTTGTAAATAAGTGTAAAATGTCATGGTATTTCATACAAAACACCTAAGCTTATTTTTTGTTGCAAATATACCCCTACTAGTAGAGTATTTATTTATTTTTCTTAAATTACCACATGTGCTTGTTAAATCTTTGAAAAGTCATACTAAACGCATGATATGATGCCAGTTCAGGACATAATTTTCATTAGCTTTTTCTTGTATTTTTCATTTATTAAAAATCAAATAGAAGCTATTTATTTCTTGTCTAGCTATAAATATAAAAAATTATAAAACCTATTTTAAACATTCCAAAAAATATATAGCATATATTACTATATATTGTAACCCAATACCAATAATCACAAAAAATATAAAAGAAAGCACTAAAAATGAAAAACCCTAAAAATCTCATAAAAATTAGTAAAAATTTCTTAAATTTCAAAAAAATAGTATGTTGCTGTATATTTTTATCTATATTATATATAAATATTAATGTTTTGGATATTTTAAGACCTATTATCTATTTTTAAAGCTCAAAACAATCCCGGCTATATATCTTATTACATGTTTTGTATATTTAAACCAATTAAAACACATAAAAATAAGCAAAAATTTTAAGAAAATAATAAAAATAGATATAAATTATAAAGACAAAAAATATATTATGTATAATTTTTTACTATATCTATATTTAAAAATATATAACCCTTTATAGATTATACATAATAATAGTTTTGTACTTATTATTATTTATTATAAATACACATATATTTTCTAAAACCTTAAAAATAAAAAGAACTATAGTTATATGTATATTCTATATTTTGGCATTTTTATCTATTATTTTTCATATAAATGTTTATAATAAATATATTATTATATAGATATATATACATATATATATGATATTCTTAAAAATAAAAAGAAACTAAAAACTGCAAAGCAAAAGCAAATAAAAATTAAAAAACAAAAAAAACAAAAAAACTATAAAATATAAAATCCATAAAAATTAAATATAATTTAGAACTTACAAAAATAAAACCAACAAGTACAAAAATAATTATTTTTTATTTGTACTCTTAGAAAATAATCAACCTATCTACTTTGCTCTTTGTGATTCGACACTTTACATACTATACACTATAAATATATTTTTTTGTAGAGTTAAAATAAAAATAAAATTCGACTCACACATTTGCATTGCATTATCATACATTGTGGGTTGAGTTCGGTGAATTAGTTGATTGACTCATTACAAAATGAGAGAGGGATGATACAACGATTGTCGGATCCGATTTGTCGGACATTGCAGGCTCCTCCAAGACCGGACGTTAGACACCTCTTATTGATCTATTCTACAAGTACCATATCTAATGTCCACAAAGTGTAGAAATGAGTTATGAGTAATGAGGATTACTGCATGATATAAATAGCTTGAGTGTGATAATCGATATATTCGACCAAAGCTCAACAAGCTGTTAGGATCAATTACCTTGATAATGATTCATAACTAGGTATGGAATATCACAAAATTATTTTTATTATAATAATGAAATGATTCATTAAATACATAAAAAATGAAAGTAATTCAAAGTTTTAAAAAATACAATAAGATCCATATTCACATCTTTATGAAAGTGACCTAAGAGGTAGGTGTTGTAATTGTTAATATTTTTTGCGAATCCGATTTAAAAAATCCAACTTTATAAATAGAATCTTATATTAACAGTCAATTACCAAATCTACCTGTTATCGCCGGGATCACCGTGAAAAGATCATTAAAAATATGTGAGTCTACGTATCCCACAGATTTCGCTCAAATGCGATGTCGTTAGCTTTTTATCTTATTGGTCAAAATTTCGTTGATTATTTGAGAAACATAAATCCCATTAAAAAAGATTCATTTGATCGTTAAAATCAAATAGGAAACGACATCGGATTTGACAGTAATTTGGAGGATATCTAGAACACTAATATAAGATTAAACCTATAAGGTTCAATTTTTGTATTTAGATTCAGAAGAAAAAACTATTAACTGACAGTAAATCAGAGGAACTGGTCCGATCAGGATGGCCAAGGAAAGATTTTCACGTTTGATCTAGACTTCACATTAGATCCCATGCTCCAAGGGCCAGTTTTATAATAGGGTTGGGTTGGAGTATCCTTAGTAGCTATTTGGATGGTAGTGAGGGTTGGAGAGGATATGAATGATAAATGTGGTGTGATGTCACATTGATTATGTATTATGTTAATTTTTTATTATTATAATACATTTTTTTATATTAATTTACTTATTTAAACATGGTAAAAAAATTATAGCAAAGAAATTATGTGGTATATATAACTAATTCCAACTCACAAATGCAAAAATAGAACCGAGGATATGACATATTACTCCAAATAACCTAACAACCAAACAAGCTCCAAATGTAACCTTAGGCAACCTCCTCCTTTAACACCCCTACTTTCAAAGCTTTCTGCCCATTTTCAGGCAAAATCTCCCCTCGATGGGGTTAGTTTAAGGTCTATTTAATCATCATTCCACATCAATGGGTCCCCAATGGATCTGGATGTCTGTCTTATTGACCAAATCCGTGAGTCCTAAACTGTGGGACGAGTCATCTTCCAACGGCGGCGATTGGTCTTCACTCATTCCCATCTCCATTTAAGTTCGCAATCAAAATTAAACAACATGATCAATCGTCATTATATCTTCTTCGTAACTTCCTCGACGAATCAGAATACTGTTTGCTCCTTCTAACTCCAAACTTAAATACCATATCGTCCATTTTACATAAATAGAAGCTCACAACAAAGGTGCGGCCAAACTTTCCTACTTCCACTGCAGGCTCGGCAATGAAGAGCCAACAGCCAATCCAGCACCATCTCCATCTCATCGCGTCCAAGCCGCAACCCTTGGTTGTCCTCCCCTACCTCCTCATCCTCGGCCTCGGCATATCACTCGGCATCGTCTCCACTTCCTACCTCAGATCGGTCCCCTTCGTCATCCCTCGTGCCAACTATTACCCCTCTGTTCCATCTCCTCCTTCGCTGCCTCCCGTCATCGCTCCAAAACCGCGTGTGGGTTTGAAGGAGTACGTGCAACCGGTTACGGTCATGCACGATATGACCGACGACGAGCTGCTCTGGCGTGCGTCCATGGTACCGAAGATCCCTGGGTACCCCTACCGTCGTGTCCCGAAGGTGGCATTCATGTTCTTGACTAGAGGTCTGCTTCCGATGACGCCACTGTGGGAGAAGTTCTTCAATGGGCACGATGGGCTCTACTCCATCTACGTGCACACCGATCCGTCGTTCAACGGATCCGAGCCCGAGGGCTCGGTTTTCCACCGCAGGAGGGTCCCGAGCAAGGTTAGCATCTCGATTAAGTTGATTGATTGAGCTGGTATTGTGCTTAATTCTTGAAATATTGATGGTAACACATGAGTGATCAATTAAACATAATTCGCCATAAATTGGAGATCGCAATGATTGAGTGGAGTGGCACCAATGGGATTTTTTTACGGGGGATAGTGGAAGGTGCAGTGGAGAGCATGAGAGTGAGAGCCACGATTCGGATCTGTGATAATGACGCCGCGAACACAAAATATTAAATACGTATAAATACATGTATTTACATAAAATATATTGTTTGGATTAAACTATCTTTTATTTGCATGCCGCGTACTCGTGCTGGCAGCCGTGTTGGACTTTTGAGAAAGAACGAGTGGAAACGCCTTATATCGTATGATTCGAAATAACTCTCCTTACTTAAAATCATATTTCTCAACCACCGACACATCCCAATCAATTTTTAATTCATAGCTCTAACGAAATTATGGTCCATCCAGGTTGGCATTTTAATTGTTCCTTGATCTTACATAATATTAGAAAAGAAAATATCATCGATCATCTTTTGTTTCGCCAGTACTTTCTTTACTTGAAGTACGTTCTCTCAAATATTCCAACTTAATCCCCACACAAAGTGGTGATTGCGTGGATTCCACTTAATAATAACATATGTCCAATGGAAGCGGATCCTCTCCCGTAATACATAGCTACTAGGATGTTGCCCGCGCTTCGCGGCGGAATAGAATTGAGTTGATCTCGTAGGTAACAAAATAAAATTTCTTCATAAGCAATTATACAAATGTACTGCATTTTTTTAGGTAAAAAAGATTTGGTGATATAAAAATGTAAACTATACTGCAAAGTATAATGGGAGAAATCTAGGACTGCCAACGTTAAAAATAGTTGAATCTTTCAACATGGATTTGAGCAAGAAGCCATGTAGCCGACCTTACTTATAGTGGGAGAAAGGCTTAGTACATTTTTATAAGTGATGACATTGATATAAATGTTGATAGACTATCGTAGGTTCTAACCACGTTAACATAATTGTGTAATTTTTGTGGACCAATGATAAATCGAAAGTGAAATAAAATAATTTTGCCTAATATGTGCACCTAAACAATAAAAGCAGAATTTATTGGTATTGTACCATAATAAGTGACTATACATGTAGCAGCAGCCAAGCAGAAAATACCTTTTAAGCATTCGGATGGGGAAGAATTGTTCTCATGCAGGTAAAACTCGAAGAAGGACAACACTTAATGTAAAAAGAACCGATTTCAGAAAGATAGTCTTGAACAATAACTTGTTCAAATAAAAATTTTCTTCACAAAGAATAGAATCAACCAAAAAAACACGAAGCGTAAAAGAACCAAATTTAGATTAAGCAGATAAAGTAAATAACAATTTAGTACATGATCTAAAGATTTGTTTCAATGTGATTGGGAACATTGAACAAAGAATCCACATCCACTACAACTTTCAACCAATGTATATACCGAGGTAATCTACTTTTTTTCACTTCAAATTCATAAAATAACAGAGTAAAAACCTAAAAAAGGATAAAATGGGAAAGGTCCAAGAACAAAGTAAATAATGAAATTAAGTTAGCTTAATACTATATGCTTATACAATCCCATACAATTTTAAAAAATATGCAGTAAAAATTTATTGTGTGGCATATAGATCTTCGTCTCTAGTACGCTCCAAAGTTGCATGCATATGCATAATTTCATTTTTTATGTTGTTATTTTATCGAAAATTTTCAATTTAACTATAGGATTGATTGTGTAAAGAAAAAACACCAATGTCCAGAAAAACTCAAAGGGCAGAAAATAAATATTCCATAATATATACTATCTATACTATTATTTTATAATAATACAAGACATTCATCATGTAAGAATGATGATGGAATTATCAAAAATCAGAGAAAAGCAAGAGCGGATAATGAAATACGTACAACCAAGAGGAAGAAACTCCAGTCTCAACTAAATTAAATCATTAATAACGTGCAAATAAGTAAATTCTTTTTTATAAATTTAGTAAAATAAACAACACCACGATAATCCATTTCTATTACCAGGTATACAAAATAGAAGAATTCGGTGTAATAAATACTCTAAAAGCAAAATAGTTAATCCATATAAAAACGAAATTAGTTTAGGCTCATGTAGACATAAAGGCAACATCAATTTTTGATTATACGCTCGAATGTCTGCAAAATTGTTTCTTTAAAAACATCTCAAATTGCTAAAATATACTGACCACACAAATATGGAATTCGTTATCTTTTAAGGCCTCTGAAATTACCATAACTATTCAAGCAAATCATCTTTTACCATTGTATAAGGTACAATAGATATAAAATATAATCATTGCCTCAAGAAAAAGCAAACACTATAAAACATTTAAGAGAAAATAAAATAAATTAAAGTCAAAATGAAAATATCGTAATGGACATTTCGAATACATAATTGTAATATGTATAAATACTAAATTAGTAGAGGCTCATGCAAACATAAAGTCAACGGCAATTTGTAATGCTAAACACGAGTGTGAGCAACTTGATTTCTTTAAAGATATCTCAAAGGGCTAGAATATTCAAACCACATAAATACGAAATTTGGTTCCGTTTAAGATATACTATTGCTACAACATTTAGAGAAAATCATTTTTTCAATAGGAGAATGCGTAACAAACATGAAGTATATCATTGTCTCTAATAAGGACTTATAGTCAAAATAGAAACAACTGGAATTAAAGGATTTAATGTAATTCGTTGGTTTCATATATGATAAAGGAAGTAGAAAAGTGAAAGAAAATAATTTTCGCTAATATGTGTACCTAAATAATAAAAGCACAATTTATCAGATATTATTATATAATTAAAAAAAGCAAGTTTAATAGAGATTGTGGTGGACCAAAAAATACACATGGAAAAATTATTTCCATCCACACTAATAGTTGTTTAAGAGAATAGTGTACATTTTATGTCAACATATTTTGAGAAATTTACGTCGTACAACAAACTCCCTTGGGTGAAACATCAGTAGACAATGGGAACTCACTTGGATGAAATGTCATCAGCCATGGGGAAGAAATCCCACATTTTCTACTACACATCAGTGACCCAAACTTCCTTTCAATAATAATATTGGAATAACAGTACTCATATAATACTCCCAAATGGGAAAAATTAGCAAATATAAAGAGAAATGAGCATAATTAGCCGATAATAGGTCTCGAACAAATGAACAGGAACATTCAAAAGGGATTGGCGGCGCAGCTTGTTGCCCGTCTCCCGTCAATTTTTATGTAATATCTTTCTATCTTGAATGGTCATGGAAAAAAATAAAATAAATAAATAAACAAACATGACACATAACAATCAAATATAGACAGCTATAAAGAAAACAATTATGTAACATGATCTATATCGTTGAACGTAATGGTGGAAATAGAGGGAAAAATTATCTGATGTATAAACTTTTAAAAATGACAATATGTAACAATGACTTCAAATTCTCGCTGGACCTTGGTAACAGAAACTAACACAAACATACATACGAAATTTAAATATAATGCATAATTTGACATCCTAATAACAACATAAGAAGGTCTTACACATGAGCTAATTAAAGTTGAGATTCACAGAAACTATAACAAAATACAGATATTTCGGAAGATATATGCACATAAAAGTATTGTTATGTACATATTTTTATCGAGTTTTAAAAGGAAAAACATTGCTTTAAGAAGAATATATTATTTTAGGTTCACAATGAAATTTGACAGGAGAAGAATATTATTTTAGATTTGACATCAACTCTCCATCATACCTACACAAATTCTCATATCCAAATGAAGGTCACACAAACAAAACATCAATGAGAGGGAGAGGGATGTGGTCTGTGATCTCACCTCTCATTACGATATATCTAATATAGTAAGAGAGATGGGGGGAGAAAATAGAACATTGCAAAGAAAGAAATGTTTTATATAGAGAGAGAGAAGGGAAGGGAAGGATATCGTCTTTGGAGAGAGAGAGAGAGAGGTTTCACGGGATAGGCGTAGGGGTGTAAGAAAATTCTCAAGTCCGATATTCGCTCAGGTTCGGCTCGCTAAAAGTCCGATTCAGATTCGGTTCGGAAATAAACGAACTGAACCTGAACACAAGTTTAGGCTCGATTAAATAAACGAACCGAACCTAAAATTCATAGGTTCGCTCAGGTTCGATTCGTTAAAAGCTCGATAAACATACACATGTACATATTTACAAATCCTTATCCGTAGAAGTGGACTTATTTTGAGATAAGTGGTTTTTATCCTAGGGTAAGTGAATTTGTCTAGAGATAACTAGATATTTACGGAATAACTAGGTTTTATCTCGGTATAAACTATCCAAAAATAAGTAGTCACATCATGTTTACGACATCTATCATATATGGTCTAGTACTTTTCCCTTCTTCATCTTCAAATCAACAGAACAAGTACAAACATTACTCATCGAATATCTCCGCATTATTCTTATTCCTTATCTCCATCTGAATAGATATAAAATATATTATAATTATACTTTTTTCAAAGAGACGAATCCTTATTAATCTAATTTTTTCAAAAGATGAAGATGGGTTAGATAAAGAAAAAACTAAATGAATATTTATTCTAACTGTAAATACACATATATATTTCCATTTCTCTTATTTTCACTCCCTCTTATTAGATAATTCTTAAGTTCGATATTCGTTAAGGTTCGATTCGTTTAAAAAGAGGTTCGATTCGGGTTCGGTTCGAAAATAAACGAACCGAACCTGAACACAAGTTTAGGCTCGATTAAATAAACGAACCGAACCTAAAAAACATAGGTTCGCTCAGGTTCGGTCCGTTTACACCCCTAGATAGGCGTGTAGGGAGAGAGGGATTGAGTTTGGGAGGGAAAGAGAGGAAGGATTACGCGTGGCATGGAGAGGGATGGAAGAGAAAGGCAGCAACACGGACCACATCCCTCTCCCTCTTACCGCTGGAAGGAAAGATAGGCAGGAGGCCTCTCCACGTGTCGAAAAGCTGGATAAAAACCCAGCTTTAATAGATGTAATAGATTCTGTAGAATCGTAGCTAGCATGAGCCGTTCGATCTTGATCAAGTAGTTCGCACGAAATCCCACGGTATGAGCCCACAAAAAGTAGGATTTCGTACGAACAGCTCGATCAAGATCGAGCGGCTCGTACTGACCGTGGTTCTACAGCAGACCTCTGCATTACTGCAGAAAATCAGCTCGCTATGTCCAATTCCATTCTTGCGCATGAAAACTTGAGCGTAAATCAACCGCGCAGTTTTAATTTTATTTATTAGCTTTTAGATTTTTTTTTTGATGAAAAATTATTTACGATAATATGAGTTACTTTTGCATGTACATCGACATCACAAAAAAAAAAAGAATGCAGTAGCATGGTAATATTAATGCATGCAGGGAGTAATTAATTAGTATAGCAAAAGATACGAATTCAAATTCTAGTTTTATGAAGAGTACGTCAACGTGACGTGTATGGAGATGATGAATTTAAAACTTGATATAAAAAGGCTCCACAATTTGATTTTAAATGTATTAAATTCTTTTTTTCAGTAATTCGCCAACTATTATTGTAATCGCTAGAATAATCTGCTATTAAATTGACATCTCTCTAACTACAATGACAAAAACTCTATGCTAGGAAGTGCAATGGGGACAGCTGAACATGCTCGATGCGGAGCGCCGGCTACTAGCCAACGCGCTCCTTGACATGTCGAACGAGCGCTTCGTCCTCCTCTCCGAGGCGTGCATCCCCCTCTTCGACTTCCACACCATCTACACCTATCTGATTGAATCGAAGACCACGTTCATCGAGTCATACGATGAACCTGGCTCGGAGAATAGAGGCAGGTACAACCCTCGCATGGCCCCCACCGTCAGACTCAGCCAATTCCACAAAGGATCCCAATGGTTCGAGATGGACCGGGGCCTAGCCCAAGAGGTCATATCGGACCGTAGGTATTACCCGGTCTTTGCTAAGCATTGTAAGCCCTCTTGCTATGTAGACGAGCACTACATACCGACGCTCGTGAACTTGAGGTCCGGTCCGGGGAATGCGAACCGGACCGTGACGTGGGTCGACTGGTCACACGGCGGGCCGCACCCGGCACGGTTCGTGCGGCCGCAAGTGACGATGGAGTTCCTGAGGATGCTGAGGAGTGGGAGCAACTGCACTTACAACGGGAGAAACACCACGATGTGCTACTTGTTTGCAAGAAAGTTCTTGCCCAGCTCTTTGGATCGTTTGATGAGATTCTCCAAAAAGGCTTTGGGATTTTAATTAAACGCGTATGTTTTAATTAGATATTGGTTCTATGAACTAATGCGAGAAATTAGACAAAATGTCTAAGGAGGAGAGGTACTTAGCGTCACTGGCAGGAAAATTTGTTCATTGTTTTGTACCATATATTTGTTTCTTGAGTTCTTTTATGAGTAGATTTTCAATAGTAATAAATAGCGGAAGGTATTTAGGATTAGTGGCTTAAAATTAATAGTAGAGTTTTTGTAACGTTCCGGGGTTAGGTCCCGGTCCGTTATCGAGAGAACTTAACATGACAACTTATTGGGTTCAGGCTCAATTGGATATATTGACAACCACCCAAAATGCTTAAGCCAAGTTGACAAGTAGTAATCTCCATCACTTATATACAACATCCACACTTTCTGAGTTTTCCATGTGATACTATATTTGGGTTGGAGTGTTACAGTTTTGCACTAGAAATAGTATATAAATTTCTTATAGTTAGGGCTATATGCGTCCTCCGTCTTGCAACCATCTAAGGACGTAGCCTAATTAAAGATAGAATATATAAATTCACTTGTTTGCTTATTTGATTGGATCCGATCAACGACACACAAGCATGAATAAATCAAACAAATCACATGAAACATGGTTTATACTGGTTAGGCAATATACATATCTCAATTGCTCAAAGAAGACTTGTTTTATTCTTTTGAATATATTTGTAACAGAATATGCGATCATCCCAATGATCAATTCCTATAGCAACAAAATGTAGTCATGATACTCAGCAATTCTTCCAGAGATGTAACTAGGAATTTTATAAAGCGTGCCACTGTGCCAAAAATTATTAAATAAATGAGAATATTTATCTACTTATTGATTATAAAATATATATTTTTAAAATAATAAACGAATATGTAATTAGAGTTTACATAGAAATTGATGGGAGACAGGCAACAAGCTGCATCACCAATCCTTTTTTCACATATTTAGGAATAATAACATTGCTATGCATAATTTTTTGGACCCTCTTGAGGAGCTCAACAACTTCACTTGCCAAGAACCCAAATGTATTAAAATCAAAGGGGATGAATACATGTTGATTGTCCATACAAGCCTTCTCATGCTTAGCCACTTTAGCTGAGGCAGTTTTTCTGTGCAGCGTATCCCTCAACAAAATCACTCCTTATAGGACCCACCAATAGAGAAACTTCAGTCAAATCAACACATGCATATTTCTCTCCAACCCATTCAAATATTAAAATATCTGCTGGTCTAAGTGTCGATCTTCCCTCCTATTGATCCGTCAGAAAATTCACAGGTGCCTCTTTCTTTGAAGCAAGCCCTGCATGCCTGAGCATATCATAAAGGACATCCCCTGACAAAATTATGCATATACTTAAAACCTGGCAGTTCGCAACAATGAACAACATGCTCCACAAAGGCATCTAAATAGGATTTATGACATACTGGACAAGCCTCATCTGCTAGAAATAGAGGAATCATGAGGCGATACTTGAGAATAGAAAGATATTCAGTGGGTGATATATGCATTGCAGGCCCCTCAATAAAAATGACAAGAAGAAATCTTGAGTATGTTCACCTTGCAAACATCGAAAAATTTTTTTTGTCTAGCAGTAATGTCAAACTCAACTTCCATTTCTTTTACGATTTTGCTAAAAATGAAATTCGCTAAAGCATTCTAGGCTTTAGGGAGGATGGTATCCTTGTTAGCAAAATATGTAAGATTAAGAGACGGAAGTGTGATACGTAGGTGAAAAACGGTAGAGCGAGAGTCGCTGAATAGTGGTCTGACAAATCAGACTCACTGTCGCTGATGCGACTACTCAAGCCCTCCCGTTCGTCAACAATTAACCCACACAATCAATCAGGCAATCAATAGCAAGGATTAAAATTTATTATACCCTACTACAAATGTACAGTGGCAAGCAAGTAGGGGTCGAACACAGGAAACAAAGGTGCAGAGTATAAACAAAAGTCCAAACCTAGGTCTAATAAACTACTTAGCCAATCTAATTTTTTGTGGGTTTTTAATTATATATTTTTTTAATATATTTTTTTTAAATTTTTAATTTTGTATTTTGATTTTCAATTTTCTGATTTTTTTATTTTTTATTTTATTTTTTTTTTGTTCTTTTTCAATATTGGAATATATAAGCGATATACTAAAAGAGAAGATAGAATATTTATAAAAAATATGCAAAAATAGTCAAAAATTCAGAAATAAAATCTTTTTGATCTTTTTGTATTTTTTTACTATTTTCTGTGATTTTTGGGTATTTTTCAGAATGCTTTTGGTATTTTTAAATAGCACAATAAAGGAAATTAGGGAATTAGCTACTGGTTGGGGGGAAAATGGGATTTAAAAATATCAAACAGCAACCAAAATTTTCCAAACTAATTTTAAAATAAAGATAATAAAATGTAGAACCTACAGAACTTGAGTTTCCATTTTTCTGAGTTTTCTATGATTTTATATATTTTTTTGAAGTTTTTGTGTATTTTCAAATTTTTAAGTTTTTTCTTTTGAGATTTTTTGTGATTTTTGGACTGACACTAAAATAGATTAAAATACATGATAGGTAATTTTTTTGGAGTTTTTAGAGGTATTTTAATATTTTTTGATATTTTCTAAGCTAGACATTACTGAAATAACATGTTTTTAATTTTTAATAATTTAAAAATGCAACAACAATAAAAAATAAAAATATGCCTTAAAGTACAAGGTAACCGGAGCTTAAGTTTAATTTTTGAGAATTTTTGGCACTTAAATGATGCATGAAATAAATAGCTCAAACACACAAAAATCCTAAGCTTGACAGGGGTATAAAAGCAATTCTAGAAACATCCAAGGGCTTAAGTGCAAATTTCACCAAAATACACGTGCAGAGCACGTGTTCTGACGTTCACAGGGGCATATACGTAAATACAAAAACCTGCAGGGCAAGCATGCAATTATCCCAGAAATATATTTAACTCACTACGCACAGGGGTAGAACTGCAAATACATGAAAGTTTGGGATCAAAACTGCAAAATGCCTAAAAGGCACGCGCCCCAGTCACGTTAGGTGACGTGGCCGAGGACTGATGTGCAAATAAAATAATTTGGGGGGCCTAAGTGCAATTATTACAAAAACTTTTAAACTGCAGATGAAAGTTTTAGGGCTAAAACGTGAATACAAAAAGACGTGGGTTTAAGATGCAAAATACCCACGGTGCTGATCGTGCGGCCGAGGGAGGTTCACTTGGACACGTGTCAGCTCAAGAACGTGCGATGACGCTTCGGCCGGGACGGCTAGGATTAGATCTGGCGATGCAATCGGACGGTGATGAGACGCCAAGATCCAACGGTGACTGTGGCGTCTGGAGGGGCTTCTGATCCAACGATGGAGAGAGGTTCACGAAGAACACTCCCCCCGGCGAGCTTTGACGGGTGAATCCGGCCGACATACGGCCCCTCCGGTCCTAGGATCAAGGGCAAAATGATCCTGGGGCCTCTCCGCATCTGAAGGTGGTCTCAGGCGTGCCTGAGGTGGCGAGATGACGGTAGATGGAGGCGACAACCTGGGCGTTGCTTCTCCGAATGGTCAAGGCTTGATAGAGCCTCCTCTTGGGCTCTGACCTGCAGGTAAGACGCGCAACAACCAGGCGAGGAAAATAGGGGGGTTCTGATTATGCGATGGAGGTTGAAGGTGGCTCGGGCGAGGAGCTCCGGCGAGCGGCGGAGAGTGGAGCTCGGTGGCTCGATCTGGGCGAGATCGAGGGAGATGGAGGGGTGAAGCGTGATGACGGAGCGACGAGGAAGAAGATGGTGGTGACCTTGGCGGCTATCGAAGATGGAGGAGGCTGGAAAGTGGAGGCGGAGCTAAGCTCCGTCGTGATCTTTGATCAGGGATTCACGGCGATTTACGTGAGGAAAATCTAAACTGCTGCAATGCTAATCAATACTACGCTAAGGCTACAAGAAAATGGAAAGAGAAGGGGGTGAGACTCACCAGTAGGTCACGGCGGAACTCCAGCGAGGGCTGGATCAGCTTCAATTCGACACCAGATGACTCGAACCCCGGCTCGATTCGCCTCCTGCTGTCACAAGGAACGCGATGGGCTATGGGTTTTCGGGTGATTTTGGCGGAAGAAGGATCAAATTCGAATCGAAGTCGGGGGGTGGCTTTTGAATGGTGGTCGGGCGGCGTGAAAGACGAGGGTCAAACACCTCGATCAGCGGTCCGCAACCCCAGAAATCCCTTGGGCGTGAATCACCACTAATCGAGGAGCAAAAACAAAGAAGGCATCGACATGAATTGGTGCAAGGTCAACCCTAGAAAATGGCGAGAAGAAGAGACAAAATGCTTCTGACAA
This sequence comes from Ottelia alismoides, assembly GCA_037367405.1. Classification (NCBI taxonomy): domain Eukaryota; kingdom Viridiplantae; phylum Streptophyta; class Magnoliopsida; order Alismatales; family Hydrocharitaceae; genus Ottelia; species Ottelia alismoides. The sequence continues at coordinate 159,818 of JAZKJV010000557.1, forward strand.
TAGGCACAGGGGGTGGGTCAGACAGTTGACCGGGGTCAACTGTCCAGGCCCTCTAGTTGGTCCACGTGGACCAACCAGAAAAACCCCCTGGAAAAAGATTTAAAAAATGATTTAAAAATACTAAATGACATTATTATAATTAGGTTATAAAATAAAAAATGTTTATAAATTTATAAATTATTTTATTATGAATTTTAATTATTTTTATGAGATTTATTTTTATAAGTTACTTATTATAGCCTATATAGGTATAATACCTACATATTTTGTTCTTTTATTTTTATTTTGTGTATTTTATTATTTTTATTTAGTATTTTATAAAATTATAAAAGACTTTTATACACATAAATATATTTTTTTATTTTTCTGATATGTTTTGTATATTTAATAAAATATAAGTAGGTATTGTATAGGTATGTCTATAGGTATAATACCTGTGTATTTTATATACATTTATTTTTATTTTGAGTTTTAGTTGGGTTTTTATTCCTGTTTTAATGTTCATAATTATTATAAATAATATTCACAAAATTATGAAATTATGAAAACACGAAAATAATGATTAAAGAATACATTGAATATTTTAAGCTGTACAGGTATACAATGTGGGTCCAAAACTCAACTTTCAAACCGTAGCTCTGTCAAATGCGAAACCACCACCATTAAATAGATTATTTTATTATATATACAATTAAATGTGAATTTGCTGAATTTGGAGTTTTCATTTATGAGATACAGGTCTGGGAAGTTGGGATTCTGGATTTTTATTCCGACCATAACTTTTTATCTGTACATTATTTTTCAGTGAAATCAATTTTGTATTTTTCTTTATTTACTTACCTACAACTTTTGTACAAAGTTTCTTTATTTGATGCACAAAAAGTGGAACCAAAAATAGGTCCCAAAATGAATAAAGAAGGAATGAAATAGAAGGTATTTTTATTGTATTCTAACCCTTATCTCCCCTACTTTTTTCCTTGTCGACCTATTCATCAAGATGCCTAGGTCCTGGGGTTTCGGGTCATAAAATATTTACAATATTTTATTCTTTTTCTTGTCTTTTCTTTATTCTATAATTTTGGCATTGAAAATAGTATTTTATACACTTTTTACACACATATGCATGAATGCTAAATTGCTCTATTTAATGTTATTTTCAGGCATTTGCTAGGGTTTTTGAGGCCAAAATGATAGAATAAAGATGATGAAATGTGTATTCATCATCCCCCTATACTTTACCTTCGCTAGTCCTTAGCAAACACTTATGCAATAAGTGCAAGAAGAAAAAGAAAGAAAAGAAAAAGAAGAACTTGGATTTAGTTTAATCATCAAACTTGTCTTCACAATATCAAAGTTTGGAGCTTAAGTCGGACCTATGGAATTTTAGTGCGGGCGGAACCTTAATGAGAACCGAATTTGAAATCCAACAGTCCTTGAGAATCCCAAAACTCTGCTCAAGTCTCCTCAATAGCCAGGTCAAAAATATCTCAATTCATACACAAACCCTTACGAATATGAGTCTGACTCGTACAGTGTAAGTGATGGTGGCTCTCCCCAACTGAAATGGCAAAGAAACTGACTTCTCCAGTACGACAACCCAATGATTCTCAATCCAATGACTCCATCCTCGAGGAGCGGGGTATTCCTTCTAAGTTCAAGTGTCAACCAGCTCAAGAGGAGGGGGTGAAGAGAAGAATGGACAGTAGCCAGTGTAGCTACCTATCCTGGGATGCAAGACCAGTGTAGTCAAGTCATCCAGCTGCAGGCTCACATATTTGACTTTGGAACTCAAGCTTGCTTATTGACTTAATACTTTGCAGGCTTTTTATTTTTGTACATGCCTGAACTTCTTTTTTTTTGAATACTATATACAACAGCATTTACATAAGGAGTTTTTTTTCCTCTTAGCCAGTAGACTATCCCTCTTTTTAAGCTTTATCGCAACCCACAGCCTCCTGTCTTTAGACTTCCTAATCACTGTACGGGTTGGGGTGCACTTCCCTCCCTAGAGGAGGACAAATGTTTCCACTTGTGTGCGTCTCATACCAGCAAATCCAATCCCCTCACCACTCCAACTGAGTTGAGCCATGTGAAAGGTGCAGGTATCCAAGTTAGGTCATTATCAACAAGAGTCGTGCGTGTGCTCCGAAATACTCTACTTAGGAAGTCAAGAATCCATTGAACCAAGTCCTGTGATCCTCAAAGAATTAAGTCAATTAGACCTGAAGTACCTCAAACCTAGTTCCTATAAGGTTCCTTTTATTAGGTAGATTATAAGGTCCAATCAAGCTCCAATCTCCGGATTTTACTTAGACTTGTTCAACTATCAAACTCAATCCGAAAAATGCGAATGGTATGCAATGCCATGCAGAAAATATTTTTGTGATGCAATTTTTCAAAATTTTGAACTTTTTATGGATTTTTGAAAAGATGATAATGATGCATATGCATTTTTTTGTATTTTTCAAAAGATTTTTCAAATGTTTTTGGATTTTAATTTTGCAAATGTTTTTGGGGTTTTTGAAAAGGAAAAGTTTTTGGCTGAAACCTAGGTTAAAATATTTACACGGGAATGCTTCTTATATTTACAAGAAGTGGATGTTAAGAATTTACAAAGGTAAGTGATCAATTTTATACATATATATAGTGGATTTTGGTGTGATGTATATATTCCTCAAACTTATTTTACACGGGTTTTTCAAACAAATTTTGAAAACTATAGTCCAAAATAATTTTTACAAATATTTTACAAACATGTGCACATATTTGAAATTCATTTTGCAAAGGTTTTCCAGACAGTATATATAGATTTTTCAAAATAATTTTGCAACCATTTTTCAAACCGTTTGCAAATCATTTTTCAAACATTTTATTTCACACAAAAAAATAAGTTTTTACAAACCACACATTTTTACAAAGGTTGAAAACATGTAACACAACATTTTCGAAATAGTTTTCAATAGATGTTCACAAAGATTTTCAAACTATTTTTCAAACATTTTGCAAAAAACGTTTTCACCTGATTTATTAATCAGTAAATACAAAAGAATTTGAGGAACAAAACAACTTTTTATGAGGAATTTTAATGAATTTTAATGAATGAGTAGCTATAATATTAGGAAGATACGAAAGTACGAGTTATGGCTAAAGTATATAAGCAGTATATACGACCCCCCTATACTTAGCTTGAGCCATGTCCTCATAGATCAGAGAGAAAAGAGAAGACATAACTCGTACTAAGTATAGGCAAGTCTAAAGAATAAAGGAATACAGAGATGAATGAACGAATAAGAAGTTGACCGTCCCCCCTATACTTGGGATCAAATAATCCTAAGTATAGCAGGTTGTACACAAAGTAGGGAGGATCAAGGGTGGGAATGAACAGATCATACTCAGATTGTCTCCCCCTATACTTAGGGTAAGGTATCCCTAAGTATAGACAAGAAGAGGAGACAATGGAGAGGATCGAAATGAATGAAAAACTCGGGGTACACACCCCCCTATACTTAGGACACAGTACGTCCTAAGTATAGAAGATTGTCTACAAGGGGCGACACTTTTTGGATAGATACAGAAGATCAAAAAGGAAAAGAAGAAAAGGGATGAAAGTGGATATGAACAAATCAGGATGCGCATCCCCCCTATACTTAGGATAAAGTACATCCTAAGTGTAGAAATGATGAAAGGGATGGCATCAATCAGTAGAAGAGGATAAAAGAAATTGAAAATAAGAAAAGAAGAAAAGTCATTCAAAAATGTTTTGCTGTGCTTCGCCTTCCTCTGCCTCTTTGGAGATATTCAGCTCATCCTCATAGATTACTTGAACCGAGTCAACGACAGCCATGAACGTATCATGTTCAAGGTATGGCTTCAGAAGCTGTCCATTGACTACAAATGGCTGTGCGTCAGCTGACAGATTGGATATCAATACACTTCCGTTGTCACGCACCTACCTAACCATAAACGGCCCAGTCCATTTACTCTTCAATTTGCCTGGAAAGATCTTCAATTTCGCATCAAACAACCACACCTTCTGACCTGGATCAAAGGACTTGCAACGGATATGCTTGTCATGCCATGTTTTAACCTTCTCCTTGTACAACAGGCTATTGTCATATGCATAATCTCTGAATTCCAGTAATCTATTCAGATCCAATTTTTTGTTCTTTCTTGCTTGCTTGGAGTCCAAATTACATATGTTAATGGCCCATAAGGATTTGTGAATTAGTTCGACGGGCAAATAGCATGGCTTGCCATATACAAGGTGGTAGGGAGACATTCTCAAGGATGACTTGTACGCTATTCTATAAGCCCAAAGAACGGAATCAAGCAGCTGAGACCAGTTCTTGCGATCCGGACGCACAAGCTTCTGTAAGATTGTCTTGATCTCCCTGTTTGAACATTCAGCTAAGCCATTGGACTACGGGTGGTAGGGTGAAGCAACACGATGCTCAATGCAGAATTCTTGGGTCAGCTCCTTCACCTCTTGATTTATGAAATGACTACCCCCGTCAGATATGAGAATCTTGGGAATCCCAAACCGTGCTATGTTGTGATCTCTCAAGAATCGACAGACAGTCCTACTATCGGCGGTTCGGGCGGGAATAGCCTCCACCCATCGACTTACATAATCGACAGCAAGCAGAATGTATTCATAACCCTGGCTATTGGGAAACGGGCCCATAAAGTCGATGCCCCATGCGTCAAAGACGTCTGAGATCTGAATTTATTTCAGAGGCATCGTGTCTCTCATTCCTATGGTTCCGCCCATCTTCTGACAGTCAGTGCAGCCTTTGACATAATCGTCTGCATCTTTGAATAATGAAGGGCACCAGAGGCCACTTTGAAGAAAATTTGTTGTCGTTCGTTTGCCTGAATGATGTCCTCCAGAATCTTGGTCGTGACATAAAGCGAGGACACTTGGAACTTCCTCCTTAGGAATGCACCTTCTCCAGATACAATCTGCTCCCTCACGAAACAAATACGGGTCTTCCCACTGGTAGAAATGGATTTTAGACAAGAATCTGTCTATTTTCAATTTAGGCTAGTCCTGTGGGATTTTCTTGGCCACCAGGTAGTTCACGATGTCCGCATACCAAGGAAGTGAGGTGACAGACAGAATTGCCTCATCTGGAAAGGTCTATGTGATCGGCTGCAGGTTCAGCTCAGGAGATTTCAGTTCAGGAAGCCTTGACAGATGATCGGCCACTACATTTTTTACCCCAGGTTTATCTTTGATTTCCAAGTCAAATTCCTGGAGGAGAAGGATCCACCGAATGAGACGTGGTTTGGCGTCCTTCTTTTGCTGTAAGTACCGAATGGCCAAATGATCAGTGTAAATGACTACTTTAGACCCAAGGAGGTAGGATCTGAACTTTTCCAAGGAAAAGACTATCGCTAGCAGCTCCTTTTTAGTAACAGTGTAGTTTCTCTGGGCTTCATCGAGCGTTCGGCTAGCGTAGTGAATAGCAAATGGTACATTATCTTTCTTCTGTCCCAATACAGCCCCCATGGCATAATCTGACGCATCGGTCATGATCTCGAAAGGCTGAGTCCAAATCGGTGGCTGTAAGACAGGTGCCTGCGTGATGAGTTCTTTCAACTTATTGAAGGCAAGGAGCATACGATCATCTACAATGAATTCATTGTCCTTGTCGAGCAACTCAGTCAACGGTCTGGCCAGTTTACTGAAGTCTTTGATGAATCGTCAATAAAAACCGACATAGCCCAAGAATGACCGTACTTGCTTGATGTCTGTAGGTGGCTCAAGTTTGGAAATCACGTCCACCTTGGTTGGGTCAACCTCCATATCACGTTTAGAAACAACGTGACCCAGCACAATTCCTTCGGTCACCATGAAGTTGCTCTTTTCCCACGAGAGCACAAGATTGACTTCGCAGCACCTCCATAAGACTCGGTCTAAGTAATCCAGACATTGGTCAAATGAATCCCCGTAGACCGAAAAGTCGTCCATAAAGACCTCGAGAAAGTTGCCCACCATATCAGCAAAACATGCAAGCATACACCTCTGAAATATGGCTGGGGCGTTGCATAGCCCGAACGGCATCCTTCTGAAGGCATATGTGCCAAAAGGACAGGTGAACGTGGTCTTCTCTTGATCTTCATGAGCAATAGCAACTTGATTATACCCAGAGTAGCCATCCAAGAAGCAGAAATATTCCTTCGCGGCCAATCTCTCCAAGATCTGGTCGATGAAGGGTAGAGGAAAGTGATCCTTCTTGGTAGCGAGATTAAGTCTTCTGTAGTCCACACATACTCGCCAAGAAGTTGGCACTCTGGTTGCGATCTCTTCTCCTTTGTCATTCTTCACAATGGTGATCCCTGATTTCTTGGGCACCACGTGCAGAGGGCTCACCCATTTGCTGTCAGAGATGGGATAGATAAATCCCGCATCACACCACTTTTGGATCTCTTTCATAACGACATCCCGCAGATTAGGATTTAATCTTTGAAGTTCCCGGGAGGGCCTGCAATCTTCTTCCAGAATGATGCGGTGCGAGCATAATGACGGATTAATCCCATGGAGATCGGTTGTTCGCCAGCCTATCGCCTTGCGGTTGCATTCAAGAACCTCCATCAGACGAGATTCTTGGTCTTCGGTCAGGTGTGCATTGATGATCGGGTACATGTTTGGTTCTCCCGCAAGGAAGGCATACTTCATGTTGGAGGGCAAGGGTTTTAGCTCTGGCGGGGTCTGAGCTGCTTCAGAGGTGACCTCAGCTATTAGTTAGGTGGTGCTTCTTTCAACGGTTCGGTGTCCACCGTAATCTGTTCTGCTTCTTCTCTCAGTTCTTGACAAAATGTCTCGATAATTTCCTCCTCATCAAAAGATTCTTCAGACTTCACCTCTTGGTTTTGAAGGCACATCACCCCCACGACGGTCTCTTGCAGCACATCAGCAAGTTCCTCATCCTGATTGATAAGGGGAAATTCAACTGCGGTCTCCACTTCCTCCTCAGGACAGAGGAGTTCATGGATTTCATTGTCATCCAGAAATAAGTTGGTATCTTGAATTTCTGCTAGAAAGTCGCAGTCGTCAACATACTCAATCACCCTTGCACATGATGTAGATGTCTGTTCGGCTGGTGTTCCCTCAGACAGGGTCTCTACTCTGATTATTTCATTGCCAGTGCCAAAAGTGATTTCTCCCGTCCCATAATTCACTACTGCGTTTGATGTCCGCAGAAATGGTCTTCCAAGTATGATTGGGGTAAGGAGCAATGGAGAGGGGATGTCCATATCTAAGACCACAAAATCAGTCGGGAATGACTTCCCCTGAACCGTGACGATCACGTCCTCCAACAGGCCCCTAGGCCGCCTGACTGATTTGTCTGCGAACTGCAGAATCATCTTTGTAGGCTTGAGCGGTCCTTGCCTGAACTCCGTGAGTAGCGAAGCTGGCATCAAATTGACAGAAGACCCGCTGTCGAGAAGTGTTCGTTCAAACTCCTGATTGAACATCTGACAACGAACAAGAGGTGCTCCCATATCTGACTTTTTACCTGGGAGGTTGCTGATGGCGTTAATGGTGGCCATTGTGAGGATATGCTTTTCAGACTTGCCACCCTTGCTTCTGGAGTTGTGGGGATGCGGTCTGCGCTTGGTCGTGCATGCCTCTTTTAATCCTTTCTTCACGGCTGGCATGTACTCAAGAGCTTTCATCAATGGCATATTCAGCACCAAATTCTGGATGATTTCTATGATGGCAGGATCAGACAAAGCATTTTTCAAAATTTTCATTTTTTTGTGTTTTTTCATTGCTTCAGGAAAAGGAATATTTACAAAATCTTCACCAATTTCATTCAAAATAGTGCCCATATTGTTGTGTACAGGTATATGGCAAAAAGGAATGGATTCATCTACAATTTGTGGACCAAAAATGATAGGCTCGGCTTCTGGTGCTGGCGTTGGACTCGCTACAGGTGCAGTGCTCCTCCTGTCAGGAACTAGCTAAGGCAGGTGCAGGTGTCTCCAATGCTGGCCGATCTCCACCGAGGTTGCTGCTATCTTTTTGTGTTTTGTCATTTTCTTCATTTTTTGTGATTTTCTGAATGCTGGTGCTGCTCCTAAAATGCTGCTTGGCCCTGGTGTTGGCTGGACTGACGATTCTCCGTCAGATGCAAGATGCTTTCCCTTTGTCGTCGCCGATGGCTGGAGTGTCCTACCTCTCCTGAGAGTAACAGCGTTAGATAAAAAAACAATTTAATTCACCTGATTCGGGTTGGACACTGTCGGCTACCTGCTCCTTGCGTCGGAAGTTGTTCGGGTTGGCTTCGACCTGGGCTGGTATGACGGTCTTGGCTGCCATCAGGTCGTCAATCTTCTGGGTCATCTCAGCCATGTTCTTCATTGACTGCTCTAAACAGGCCAGGGCCGGATTAACCGGCGCAATCTCAGAGGAGTCCCCCTGCTGGGGTCTAGAATGTTGATATGGTGGCTGAGATTGCGACTGATAACCTTGAGAGAATTGGTGAGGAGGAGGGTTGGAGGAGTACTGTGCATTCTGTTGATTGTATTGAGCAGCCGGCTGCTGAAGATATCCCTGTCCGCGATATCCGAACTGCTGAGGACCGTGCTTGTAATTCTGCCTCCAGGTGTTGCCGTGAGATGGAGGCTGGAATTGGTAGGAGGGCTGGAAGGGTCTCCCACCCTGCGGCTGCTGATGATAGGGCATGTTGCCCATATTCTGACCCTGAGAGTGTCCCTGAGGACGGGTCAGTTGTGCTTCATTGTTCCATACACCATTGATCTTCTGAATCAGTGGCGGGGACTCAGGTTGGTATACAACCATCTGTGACTGGTGCTGCGAGGGCTGCTCCGGAACCTGCACGTAGTACACGTGCTGGACAGGCTAGGGCTGCGGTGGAGTCGGCTGAGGGTTTTGCTGCATTGTAGGCTCCTTCCTCTCAGTGTTCGGCTCGGCAGACGTAGACACAGCGTTGCACATGTTTGCATTCAATGCACGAACGAGTTGCTCTAGCTGCTGCGAAATCTGGTCGAGCTTTTCCAAACCCTGAGTCCTCTTCTCAATGATCGATAATTTTTCGAGGTCCTGCGACCTCTTCTCAATGATGTCCACCTTAGACAGGTGGCTCCCAATGATGCTCAGGTTGGAGCTCTCATCCTTGTCCTCGGTGTGAGAAGCCATGTTTACTGGCTTGCTGATGGCGGTTGGTAGCTTTAGGTATGCTCTGGACGAGGATTGAGCGGCTTTTCCTTTAGCCATTTCCTCGAAGATGTTCCATACCACATCCTCGTCCTTGTTGAAATGCGAACCGCCACAAACGACATCTACAAGCTTTTGGCTCTCAAGTGATAACCCCCCAAAGAAATGCTGCACGAGACTAGTCTTTGGAATTTCATGGTGGGGGCACTTTTCTTGAAGATCCTTGAATCTCTCTCACGCTTCATGGATGGTCTCGTGAGGCTGCTGGCAGAAACTGGAGATCCAGGCACGCATCTGATTCAATCGCCCGAGAGGATAGAATTTATGGAGAAATGCCGACTTCAGCTCCTCCCAAGTCGTGACGACTTTCCCAAGATGGTCGACCCAATATCGGGCCTTGTCTTGAAGGCTGAAGGGAAAGGAGGTCATCTTTACTACCCCCAGAGGGATTCCAGGGTAGTGAGCAGTGGAACAGATGCGGCCAAATTTCTTGCGAAAGATATACGGTTCCTCAGTGGTATTCCCATGAAATGTGGGAAGCAGGGACAGAAATTGCGGCTTCAGCTCGAAGTGGGCATGCATATGTGGAACTTGAATCCATTCAGTGATGCGTCCCGCTCCTAGGTTGTAGGTTTCCTTGAGCGTAGGCTTGGGCTGCGGTGGATCTGCTTCCGCTGCGTCGAATTCTGGTCTTCCCACTGAGAACTCATCTTTGACTTCTTCAAAATCAGGCTCTTGGTTCGGATCATTCTCCCTCCGATCGTCTCTGGCATCGGTTTTCCTCCTCAAATCGTTCAGCATGTCTTGGAAGGTGGTCTGGGCCAGGGTTTGATTAGTCAACTGCTGCTGGATGGCTTGAATGGAAGCCAGCAGCTGACTGTTAACCTCGTTCTGCGTGGTGTACTGCCCTTTCCCCGGGTTGACTTCAGGTTCAGGTGGGGGCTGTGGTCCTTTTCCTCTTCCTCCTGCCATCTCGGATTCTGCTTGGTTTACTGGCTCTAAATCGGGCTCGAGGTCTGCACAAGGAAGAATGCCCCGATCAGTCTGAATTGCAGCACCAGATAGAGAGATGTGGTCTGTGTCAAGGTCAACACAGAATTTTGTTAAGGACGACGATGTGTAAGGAGTGAAATCAATTGCCATCCAGAACGGACAGAGTTCGGGACGAGAGTGATCCCTGTTTATTAAAGAGGACAGGGAGTACGGAGATCGGTCCACGGAGTCTGAACCGGGTTCTCAGGAATCGCCCTGAATTATTGGAGAGGGAGAGCAAATGGAACAGATGTGGGTGTCGACGGGCTCTCGACTAAACTGCCCATTCGTCGCCATCTTGTAGATCAAGAGGAAGATCGATGTGGATGAAAGATACGGGGGATCAACAAGAAACAAATGAAGTGTAAAACAGTAGAAGGCTCACAATGAGCAAGGGTCAAATAGAAGGAGACAAAATTAGCGCAAAGGCACGATATTTTTGATCTTGACCTAAATGCAGCTAGCAATCAAACACAAAACAAGGGAGTTCACCAACTCAACGCGTGAAGCCGTGAAGGTTCGGCTTTTATCTTTGTAATTTTTTCTTGAATTCAGGAAGTTATCTTTCAACGAGTCCTTAGAGCGCTACGCCTATAGGAGAGAGAGTACTGCCGGAAGAGTATCCCGTACTTGTCCTCCTCCTGTGTAACCAGTAGTCTGCACTTTTTGAGGTCCTCGTAACCCTTCCTGGATCCCTACTCAGCCAAAGAAATAGAGAAAGGAAGCCAATAGGCGAAACCGATACTTCGGAACTCGCTCGCAATGGAATCACCCGTGAGCGTGCAAGAACCTACTCGGACGCAAGACGATGAGACAGACACCCCCGTGAAGGCGTGGCCTAGGCTCGATACTTCGGACAAGGTCGATGCTCTGCACAATAGAGAGTCACCAATGTTGACCAAGCCCTACTCGTCCAAGTACGATATAAGCGCCAATACTTCGAAAATCCAGGCGATACACAAGGCGGCCACATACTGAGTTTTGGGCTCTAATCCTTACGAAGCACTCAACTCACTTGGAAGGAGACCTTCCCATGCAACCTGAATACAAGTGAGGGTGTTGCTCTCCCCAATCAATGAGTCCAATTACCAATTTTATTTAGGTCAATGTTTTCTTAGCAGTCCCTTTTTTAAATTTTTTGGTGTTATCACTTCTTTTGAGTGGATTCAAACAAGCGCCTAATGATTTTGTATTTTCTTGATCCTACTTTGTCCAAAAACAGAGGGATAATAGAGTCGGAAAAGCCAATGCAAGTCGACACCGAGGTGGAAATCTCACCTTTGTGCCTAAATGATGGATGCAAAGTAAGAAGACTTACAGCAAATCCCAGCTCTCTCCATGCGGGATGCAAAGCAGAAATTTATAAACCTAATGTATATGCCGATATGCAATGCAGAAATCGTCCTAAGTAGGCAATTGCTAGCGTTAAGAACCACAAGTTAATCACCAATCCTCGATCATAAGAGTCCGGTCTAGACCCACCCCTCATCTTCTCGACAAATCGAGTTCAGGAGTAGTGCTTGATGGGGTGGGCTCGTGACGCGGTGAATCTAAGAAGATGATTTAACTGTTTAATTAAACTAAGTCCAAATACGTACTATAGGTACAAGCAATGGTTATTAGGGTGTTTGGACCTAATCTACTCGATCAAGCAATGCCTAAAATCTAAGGGTTCATTCCACAAAAGAAAGGGAAAAGGAAAACAAAACCGACAAATGACAGTCGAGAAAACACGAAGAAAACCGCGGTGAGCCCCTGGGTGAACAAACACCCGGAAATTAGGCCCGAAGTGTCTGAGTGTCCAAGTCCTGTATTATTACAATTTAAGTGACTCTCTCTCATAAAAATACAAAAACTGACTATCTCTCACTCTCAAGCTCTCCTGCTCTCTCCTGTCGGCTAGGGTAGAATAGACGGCTCCTCCTCCCAAGGATGTGCAGGATCCCATAGGCGATCCTCCTCGCTCAGCGGTCCCTCGCAAGAAAACAAGAGAGGTGTCAGACAGTTCAAAACAAATTATGCACGAAAAACAAATAATCAAAAACGGCTAAGCAGATAAAAGACACAAATGTACTCTACAAGCCGATGCTGCCCGGCAACAGCGCCATTTCAAAAACGGTAGAGCGAGAGTCGTTGAATAGTGGTCTGACAAATCAGACTCACTGTCGCTGATGCGACTACTCAAGCCCTCCCGTTCGTCAACAATTAACCCACACAATCAATCAGGCAATCAATAGCAAGGATTAAAATTTATTATACCCTACTACAAATGTACAGTGGCAAGCAAGTAGGGGTCGAACACAGGAAACAAAGGTGCAGAGTATAGACAAAAGTCCAAACCTAGGTCTAATAAACTACTTAGCCAATCTAATTTTTTGTGGGTTTTTAATTATATATATATATATATATTTCATTTTAAATTTTGTATTTTGATTTTTAATTTTCTGATTTTTTTATTTTATATTTTATAATTTTTTTGTTCTTTTTCAATATTGGAATATGTAAGCAATATACTATAAGAGAAGATAGAATATTTATAAAAAATATGCAAAAATAGTCAAAATTTCAGAAATAAAATCTTTTTGGTCTTTTTGTAATTTTTTACTGTTTTTGTGATTTTTGGGTATTTTTCAGAATGTTTTTGGTATTTTTAAATAGCACAATAAAGGAAAACATGGAATTAGCTACTGGCTGGGGGTAAAATGGGAATTAAAAATATCAAACAGCCACCAAAATTTTCCAAACTAATTTTAAAATAAAGATAATAAAATGTAGAACCTACATAACTTGAGTTTCCATTTTCTGAGTTTTCTATGATTTTATATATTTTTTGGAAGTTTTTGTGCATTTTCAAATTTTTAAGGTTTTTCTTTTGAGATTTTTAGTGATTTTTGGATTGACTCTAAAATAGATTTTTGGTATTTTCTAAGCTAGATAGTACTGAAATAGCATGTTTTTAATTTTTAATAAATATAAAATGCAACAAAAATAAAAACTAAAAATATGGCGTTAAAGTACAAGGTAACAGGAGCTTAAGTTTAATTTTTGAGAATTTTTGGCACTTAAATGATGCGTGAAACAAATAGCTCAAACACAAAAAAATCCTAAGCCTAGCAGGGGTATAAATGCAATTCTAGAAATATCCAGCGGCTTAAGTGCAAATTTCACCAAAATACACGCGTAGAGCACGTGTTCTGTCGTTCACAGGGGCATATATGTAAATACTAAAAACCGGCAGGGCAAGCATGCAATTATCCCAGAAATATATTTAACTCACTACGCACAGGGGTAGAACTGCAAATACATGAAAGTTTGGGATCGAAACTACAAAATGCCTAAAAGGCACGCGCCCCAGTCACGTGAGGTGATGTGGCCGAGGACTAACGTGCAAATAAAATAAGTTCGGGGGCCTAAGTGCAATTATTACAAAAACTTTTAAACTGCTGATGAAAGTTTTAGGGCTAAAACGTGAATACAAAAAGATGTGGGTTTAAGATGCAAAATACCCACGGTATTGATCGTGCGGCCGAGGGAGGTTCACTTGGACACGTGTCAGCTCAGGAACGCGCGATGACGCTTCGGCTGGGACGGCTAGGATTAGATCTGGCGGTGCAATCGGACGGTGATGAGACGCCAAGATCCAACGGTGACTGTGGCGTCTGGAGGGGCTTCTGATCCAACGGTGGGGAGAGGATCACGAAGAACACTCCCCCTGGCGAGCTTTGGCGGGTGAATCCGGCCGACACACGGCTCCTCCGGCACTAGGATCAAGGGCAAAACGATCCTAGGGCCTCTCCGCGTCTGAAGGTGGTCTCAGGCGTGCCTGAGGTGGCGAGATGACGGCAGACGGCGACGGCGACCTGGGCGTTGCTTCTCCGAATGGTCGGGGCTCGATAGAGCCTCCTCTTGGGCTCTGACCTGTAGGGAGACGCGCAAAAACCAGGCGAGGAAAATAGGGGGGTTCTGATGATGCGATGGATGTTGAAGGTGGCTCGGGCGAGGAGCTCCGGCGAGCGGTGGAGAGTGGAGCTCGGTGGCTCAATCTGGGCGAGATCTAGGGAGATGGAGGGGTGAAGCGTGATGACGGAGCGACGAGGAAGAAGATGGGGGTGACCTTGGCGGCTATCGAAGATGGAGGTAGCCGGAAAGTGGCGGCGGAGCTAAGCTCCGCCGTGATCTTTGATCGGGGATTCACGGCGATTTACACGAGGAAAATCTAAACTGCTGCAATGATAATCTATACTACGCTAAGGCTACAAGAAAATGGAAAGAGAAGGGGGTGAGACTCACCAGAGACGTCGGGAGGGAGGTCGCGGCGGAACTCCGGCGAGGGCTGGATCAGCTTCAATTCGATACCAGATGACTCGAACCCCGGCTCGATTCGCCTTCTGCTGTCACCAGGAACACTATGGGCTATGGGTTTTCGGGTGATTTTGGCGGAAGAAGGATCAAATTCGAATCGAAGTCAGGGGATGGCTTTTGAATGGTGGTCGGGCGGCGTGAAAGACGAGGGTCAAACACCTCGATCAGCGGTCCGCAACCCCAGAAATCCCTTGGGCGTGAATCACCACTAATCGAGGAGCAAAAACGCAGAAGGCATCGACATGAATTGGTGCAAGGTCAACCCTAGAAAATGGCGAGAAGAAGAGACAAAATGCTTCTGACAATAGGCACAGGGGGTGGGTCAGGCAGTTGACAGGGGTCAACTGTCCAGGCCCTCTGATTGGTCCACGTGGACCAACCAGAAAAACCCCCTGGAAAAAGATTTAAGAAATGATTTAAAAATAATAAATGACATTATTATAATTAGGTTATAAGATAAAAAATATTTATAAATTTATAAATTATTTTATTATGAATTTTAATTTTTTTTATGAGATTTATTTTTAAATTTACTTATTATAGCCTATATAGGTATTATATCTACATATTTTGTTCTTTTATTTTTATTTTGTCTATTTTATTATTTTTATTTAGTATTTTATAAAATTATAAAATACTTTTATACACATAAATATATTTTTGTTTTTTTTCTGATATGTTTTGTATATTTAATAAAATATAAGTAGGTATTGTATAGGTATGTCTATAGGTATAATACCTATGTATTTTATATACATTTATTTTTATTTTGAGTTTTAGTTGGGTTTTTATTCCTGTTTTAATGTTCATAATTATTATAAATAATATTCACAAAATTATGAAATTATAAAAACACGAAAATAATGATTAAAGAATACATTGAATATTTTAAGTTGTACAGGTAAACAATGTGGGTCCAAAACTCAACTTTCAAATCGTAGCTCCGTCAAATGCGAAACCACCACCATTAAATAGATTATTTTATTCTATATACAATTAAAGTGAGCTACATTTGGAGTTTTCATTTGTGAGATACAGTTCTGGGAAGTTGGGATTCTGGATTTTTATTCAGACCATAACTTTTTATCTGTACATTATTTTTCAATGAAATCAATTTTGTATTTTTCTTTATTTGCTTACCTACAACTTTCATGTACAAAGTTTCTTTATTTGATGCACAAAAAGTGGAACCAAAAATAGGTCCCAAAATGAAGAAAGTAGGAATGAAATAGAAGGTATTTTTATTGTATTTTAACCCTTATCTCCCCCTACTTTTTTCCTTGTCGACCTATTCATCAAGATGCCTAGGTTCTGGGGTTTCGGCTCATAAAATATTTACAATATTTTATTCTTTTTCTTTTCTTTTCTTTATTCTATAATTTTGGCATTAAAAACAGTATTTTATACATTTTTTACACACATATGCATGAATGCTAAATTGCTCTATTTAATGCTATTTTCAGGCATTTGCTAGGGTTTTTGAGGCCAAAATGATAGAATAAAGATGATGAAATGTGGATTCATCAGTAGGCCATCCAAAGCATTTAGAAAATCAGAATCCATATCATGTATCCCATTGTCTCGTAATATGTGGTGTTGGAGCACCCAAAATTGAGCTCTAGAGGCCACAAAAGCATACAAAGAAGACTCAATAGTCGAGTGCAGACTTAAACCACCGAGTCTGATTGGTAACGACACCAATCGCCATTGAAGATCATCAAAGAAAGGACTTCCACAAACCACAAAATCCTCAGCAACTCCATGTAAACTTTTGTCAAATCACGTAGCAGCACGCTCCATGTATGCGAGTTGGCACATCCTGAAGTCAACCATGAGCTTGGCAATACAAGACTGTAATAAAAGTTGTCAAGAACTTAAAATATATTAAAAGTTGAATATGACATAAGTTTTCAAGAACTTAATTAGATGATATTCTGAAATTTTAACAAGTTTATGTATTAAAATTTGTTATGGTGATTACTTTTGACATATAAATCAAATGAGTTGTAAAGTTCTGTTGTATATGAACTGGTAGCATGAAAAAAATGTAAAAAACAAATCTAAAGGATACGTAAGATAAGACGTCTTGCAAACACATTCAATGAAATAATGCAGTGGATTTCTTATAAATCAATAGAAAGTTTACAACACTGCAAGTGGATAATTTGAGTACTCGTAGTCATATCTTCCGATAGTTACATCGAACACTAAATATTATTCATTGTTAAAATGTCTCTTAATCTTGTAATTATCAGCGAATGTAAATTTCATTATTTAAGGTTCATATAATAATATTTTTTTCTGTTAGTTTATTCGTTAACTTTTATATCAGGCATTGCTAAATAACAATTATTATAAAAAATCAGTGATTAGCCGTTGTTATGTGATTTTAACTACATAAATTTAACTACATATCAATTTAAAGAATCAAGAAACAAATAATATTCATTGATATTTTTTAATGACATAAATATATACTAGCAAATATTGAATTATTTATTGGCTTAAGACAATTTTCTGATTGTGAAATTACATTACATAAAATATTCCTTCACGTTAATGTGGGAGAAAGAGATATATAGATGCTACCCAAACAAAACCATGATTCTCGTATATAATTTAAAAAATATAGTAGTAAATACTAAGAAAAATTCAAAATGATGCTATAAAATATATTGAAAAATATATTATAGGAAGAGAAACGGGAAGCTGCTCCTTGGATCAGCTAAGTTGGTTACTCGACAGAGAATTTTCCCCTTTTTTTTGAGAAATTTCACTATATATTTTCATCACTTTCATCTGTCTAATATTTCATTCTAATTTTGTTAGAAATAGAGACTCATATGCCCTTCATCTGGAACAAGAAATTTTAACGATCTTAAATTTCCTATAAGCAATCTGTTCTGAAAGGAAGGCATAGGAGTCATTGTTTCTGATGCAATTGGAATTATATATTAGAATGATATAATGATGAAAAATACATGACAGAATTCTTGAAAAAAATAAAAAAAAACGGGAAAAAGATCCGTAGAACAACCAATTTAACTGATCCATATAGCAGCCTCCCCGTACTCCTATAGGAATATAATCACCTATATACTCCTAAATAGAGCTGAGTATCTCATCTCTGGTAAATAATATTTAATTGAATGATAGAAAATCGGACGGTGGAGATATGGTACCAATTCCAAAAATACCGAGACTTAGATATACATGACGACCTTGTATACGTGAGAAATAAGATCAACAAAAGCCAATCCTAATCACGAATAGAAAATATTATTTCATTAGAATTAGATTCAAATAAATCAAAATGTGTGATTCAATATTAAATGTTTTCTATTACGATATATTCAAAATAAATCAAGTTGTACGCATCAATATAAGTAATTACTTGAACGATCATACATACATACACACATATATAGATAGAGAGAGTTTAATGGGGCTGCCCCTTTGGGGCAATCAACATGGTTGCCCCCGCATCGTTTTTGGCATTTTTTATTTTTTTTGAAAAATATCGCAATGTATATTTATCCCTATATCCCTCCTATGTGCCATTCAAATTTCTTCAGAAACAGAGACTCCTTCAGCCTCCATCGAGATAGTCATTTTTTAACGGTAACAGGATTTGCCGTAGGAGTCTCTGTTTTTGACGAAATTCAAATGGCACATAGGAGGGATATAGGGATGAATATACAAGGCGATATTTTCAAAAAAATATAAAAAAACCGCTGAAAACAGCGCGGGGGCAGCTCCATTAAACTCATATATATATATATATATATGGAAAAAATGGGGCTGTCCCCTTTTTTCGGCGTTTTTTTTTATTTTTTTTGAAAAATAAAACCATGTATATTCATCCATATATCCCTCCTACATGCCATTCGAATTTCGTCATAAACAGAGACTCCTACGGCGTCCATCTCGATGGTATCGATTTAAAAAAATCCTGTTACCGTTAAAAAATTACTGTCCGGATGGAGGCCGTAGGAGTCTCTGTTTCTGACGAAATTCGAATGGTATATAGGAGGGATATAGGGATGAATGTAAATGGTGTTATTTTTCAAAAAAAAATAAAAAATTTTCTCCAAATAAGGCGGGGGCAGCCATGTTGGCTGCCCCTAGGGGGCAGCCACATATGACCCTATATATATATATATATATATATATATATAGGGTGCCTTTCAAATAGGATGCAGTCCTTCCTGAGTTCAGGAAGGCCGCCCATTTTTTGTATAAAAACGAGCACTTTAGTAGAATACGTATACAGTTTGTATTATAGGTGCACGTTATAAATACAAAGCCATATACAAAACTGCATATTATAATACAAACATTAAAACTGCACATTATAATACAAAACTGTGTATATATTCTACGAAAGTCATCATATTTTATACAAAAAAGGGGCTGACCTTCCTTAGCAATGGAAGGACTGCGTCCTATTTGAAAGAAATCCTATATATATATATATATATATAGAGAGAGAGAGAGAGAGAGGTAAATGGGGCTGCCCCCAGGGAATAGCCAACTTGGCTACTCCCACCCCTATTTTTCCCTCATTTTTTTATTTTTTTGGAAAATAAAAATTTGTATATTCATCATTATATCCCTCTCATATTCTATTAAAATTTCGTCAGAAACAGAGACTCCTACGACCTCCATCCAAACATGGTCGATGTAAAAAATCCTGCGACTGTTAAAAAAATGACGTCTGGATGGAGGGCTTAGGAGTCTCTGTTTCTGACGAAATTTTAATAGAATGTGAAAGAGATATAATGATGAATATACAAATTTTTATTTTCCAAAAAAATAAAAAAATGAGGAGAAAATAAGGGTGGGAGTAGCCAAGTTGGCTACTCCCTGGGGGCAGCCCCATTTTATCCATATATATATATACAAAAAAGGGGCGGCCTTCCTGAACTCAGGAAGGACTGCATCCTATTTGAAAGGCACCCTATATAGGATTTCTTTCAAATAGGACGCAGTCCTTCCATTGCTAAGGAAGGCCAGCCCCTTTTTTGTATAAAATATGATGACTTTCGTAGAATATATACACAGTTTTGTATTATAATGTGCAGTTTTAATGTTTGTATTATAATATGCAGTTTTGTATATGACTTTGTATTTATAACGTGCACCTATAATACAAACTGTATACGTATTCTACTAAAGTGCTCGTTTTTATACAAAAAAGGGGCGGCCTTCCTGAACTCAGGAAGGACTGCATCCTATTTGAAAGGCACCACATATATATATATATATATATATATAGGGTCATATGTGGCTGCCCCCGCCTTATTTGGGCAAATTTTTTTATTTTTTTTGAAAAATAACACCATGTACATTCATCCCTATATCCCTCCTATATACCATTCGAATTTCGTCAGAAACAGAGACTCCTACGGCCTCCATCCGGACAGTAATTTTTTAACGGTAACAGGATTTTTTTAAATCGATACCATCGAGATGGAGGCCGTAGGAGTCTCTGTTTCTGACGAAATTCGAATGGCATATAGGAGGGATATATGGATGAATATACATGGTTTTATTTTTCAAAAAAAAATAAAAGAACGCCGAAAAATGGTGTGGGGGCAGCCATGTTGGCTGCCCCCAGGGGGCAGCCCCATTTTTTCCATATATATATATGGAAAAAATGGGGCTGCCCCCACCCCATTTTTCGGCGTTCTTTTATTTTTTTAAAAAAAATAAAACCATGTATATTCATCCATATATCCCTCCTATATGCCATTCGAATTTCGTCAGAAACAGAGACTCCTACGGCCTCCATCTCGATAATATCGATTTAAAAAAATCCTGTTACCGTTAAAAAATTACTGTCCGGATGGAGGCCGTAGGAGTCTCTGTTTCTGACGAAATTCGAATGGTATATAGGAGGGATATAGGGATGAATGTACATGGTGTTATTTTTCAAAAAAAAATAAAAAAATTGCCCAAATAAGGTGGGGGCAGCCATGTTGGCTGCCCCTAGGGGGCAGCCACATATGACCATATATATATATATATATATATATATATATATATATATATATATATATATATATATATCATTTTTATCTAGAGGGCCTTGTGACCATTTGCGATAAATTGAGCCCATATTATCCACCGTTAGATTAAATCATGCACTCCCATGATTGTAGGAACCACAATGGTAACTGCAAGTTTCTTAATTTTGAATATTAATGAGTTTCCGTAAATAGCAATAGAATCCTTCGTTTTAGTCCGATATTGTATCGAGTAAAAAATCTTTTTATCACAATTGAGAGGGCATCGATCGATCGTTCATTCGGAATTCGTAACCAAAGGTTTTTTTATTGGTTTTTTTTATATTTTTTTATTTCGTTGCTAATATTTTTTATATAGGTTCGCTCATGGTTAATTCGCGAATAGTTTGTGATCGGAATATTTCAGAAGCAATTATGAAAAAAGACTTCCTCGAAAGTTTAGAAAGTGAAGATTATTGTTGTGAAGTCGACATTAAAGATAGTCATATCGATTTGGTCGATGACAACAAGAACTCTGAATGTTCAGGTATCTTTTTTATATATGTATATATATATATGTCAATTTTTTTTTCATGTTATTTGCAAAATAAAATAATGAGATTGTGACCAGTTTTACGTCTATTAAATAAGTTTGCTAATAACATAAGAAGTAATTTTTGTAATGCATTTAGTAAATTTTTATATTATATTAATAATTATCTATGCTGCTCAAGTAATAAAAAGAATACAATAGTATTAGTATTATTATGCATTATATAAGTAAGTTGGTTATACAAACATTATATTAATAAGTAATAAAAGGACTGTGACAAGTATTATTTTTACAATTATTAGTAACATTCAGTATATGCTTTAGTAATTTAATTTATTAAGTAATGAAACGATTTGTAACTTTGGATGCTTTCAAAGGTATATTTCTTATTTTATCAATATCTTCGATAGCTATCAGAAGTAACTGTGATAGCTATCATAACCAATTGCAACTTCGATAGCTATCAGAAGTAACAAGTAATATTTGTTATGTTATCAGTAACTTCTTTTGACGTATCAGTAAGTCTCAAGCAATATAGTTGTAATAAAATGCAAGATAATTGTAGTTTTGAGAGTGTTACCGGTAATAAGTGTTAAAGGATTCGTAACTTCTGCATGGCTTTAGTAAATTATTTTAATATAAGTTGTACTCATTTTAAATTTGGTAACTTTCTTCAGCGTATCAGTAAGGTACTAGTTAAAACAAGTAAAAAAGTTCAATAAAACGGTGATAAAATACAATATAATAGTGTATCAGAAAAAAACAAATATAAAATCAAATAATATAGTAAATAATATAGAAGTCACTAAGGAAATTTTGAGATCTGTATTAGGAAGTTGTTTTTACAAGTTAGTAAGTTTGCTTAAGTTACTGATGTCTCTTCAATTTGCTAATTACTATTTTTTATTGTTTATTTCTTTAGACATTGATGAATATGAAACGATTTGTAACTTTTGATGCTTTCAAAGGTAATATTTCTTATGTTATCTGTATCTTCAATAGCTATCAGAAGTAACTTCGATAGCTATCAATTTAATTTATTAAGTAATGAAACAATTTGTAACTTTTGATGCTTTCAAAGGTAATATTTCTTATGTTATCAGTATCTTCGATATTTATCAGAAGTAACTTCGATAGCTATCAGAACCAATTGCAACTTCGATAGCTATCAGAAGTAACAAGTAGTATTTGTTATGTTATCAGTAACTTTTTTTGATGTATCAGTAAGTCTCAAGTAATATAGTTGTAAAAAAATACAAGATAATTGTAGTTTTGAGAGTGGTACTGGTAATAAGTGTTAAAGGATTCGTAACTTCTGCATGGCTTTAGTAAATTATTTTAATATAAGTTGTACTCATTTTAAATTTGGGAACTTTCTTCAACGTATCAGTAAGGCACTAGCTAAAATAAGTAACAAAGTTCAATATAACAGTGATAAATTACAATATAATAGTGTATCAGAAAAAACGAATATAAAATCCAATACTATAGTTAATAATATAGAAGTCACTAAGGAAATTTTGAGATCTGTATTAGGAAGTAGTTTTTACAAGTTAGTAAGTTTGCTTAAGTTACTGATGTCTTTTCAATTTGCTAATTGCTATTTTTTATTGTTTATTTTTTAGACATTTATGAATATGAAAGTTTTAAAGAATTAAGTGATGAAGATTCCCCTATATCAGCTATAGATCCTGCAATTATTCCTCGTGACGGTCTTTCATTCTCAAATCTAAAGGATTGTGAATTGTTCTATGAGAAATATGCCACTGAAGTGGGATTTAATATTAGAAGGAGCAACACAAAATATTGTTTTGATCGGAAAAAACAAAATTAGGAATCTTTCTTTCAAAAACTTTGTGTGTTGGAAGGAAGGACACTATGTTCAAATTCAAAAAAAAAAGAAAAATATCGTCGAGTCGGGCATTGGTTGATGTAGAATCTAATCTAGAGGGAATAGACAGCGAGGGAAGAAGATGTAGAATAAGCCGTTGTGGATGTAAAGCAAAGTTGTGTGTGAAGTTAAATCAGATTAAAACAATGGGATGTTGTTTCATTTTTTGAGGAACATAACCATAAACTTGTTTCTCCAAGCAAAAAGAAATACTTAAGACCGAACGGAAGAATAACTAAGGCTATAAAGAATTTACTATCTTCTATGTCAGAGTTTAACTACCTACGGCAAAACAAATTGCGTTTTTGGACAAACAAAGTGGCCCTGATGAATGTATTGCCTCTATAGCTAGAGATATCTATAATTTGAAGCGAGATCAGAAGAAAAAAATCGATGGTCACGATGCGGTTATGCTCTTGGAATATCTTGAATACTGCAAAAGCATAACACCTGAATTTTTTTACGTGTACAAGAAAGATGAGGATTCGTGTTTAACTCATTGCATGTGGATAGATTCTTATTCTATGGAAGATTATAGATTGTTTGGTGATGCAGTTACATTTGATACAACATATGATACGAACAAGTACAAGCTAATTTTTGCTTCTTTTTGTGGGTTTAACAAGCATAACAAGACTGTATTTTTCTGCAATCCATTCTTAATGAATGAGACAAAGAATTCTTTTGTATGACTTTTCCAAAAAAATTTAATGGCTGTTAAGGTTGCTCCAAGTCATTGATTACTGATCAGTGCCCATCCATTAATATGGCTATAAGAGAAGTTTTCCCCTCTACGAAACATTGTGGTTGGCACGTTACGGCTAACATGAAGAAGAGTACTGATTTAACCTAAAAGCTGATATAGCAATTCCATCATTGAATAAGATTATCTAGGGTGCAAAAAGTGAAGAAGATTTTGAAACTGAGTGGCACAGAGTAGTATCAGACTGTAATTTAGAAAAAAAAACAGATGAATCAATGCTATGTATCGGATAAGGAGAAAGTGGGGGCCTATTAAATGAGAAGATATTTTTTTGCTGACATGTATACAACTCAAAGGAGCGAGAGCATGAATTCTTTCTTGACTAACAATGTCAATCAGTTGAATAGTTTTTATAAGTTCATGATTAGATTTCAAACTGCAGTTGAAAGAATGAGAGGGCATGCTAATAAGATGGACAATGATAATGAAAATAAAGTTCCGAAGTTGACTACGTAGTAGAGCATTGAAAAACAATTTTCTGAGCATTTCACAAAGACTTTGTTTTACATGGTTAAGGTAGAACTTTAGGAAGGTATTGAACTGAATGTTATTTCATTTCCAATAGTTGATGACGTTATTCAATTCAGAGTATACCCTATTGGGAAGATTGAAGATTTTAACAAAGTTACTTTGCATGCTCGTTTTAACAAATTCCTTTGTGATTGTATGAAAATGTAATCAATGGGTATTCTTTGTAGACACATCATTAGTGTTTTAAAACATACAGATGCGTTAGAGGTTCATTCCTCTCTTTTATTGAATAGATGGAAGAAAGATATTAAGGAAAATGGCTATTATCCTCTTTATAGGAAGAGAACAGTACAAGACGACAATAGTCAATTAAGGGTATTGGTAAATGAACTTATCAGTAAAGCTGACGGCAACCAAAAAGCATACGATTATATTAAGAAGGCTCTTATAGATGCATCTGAAGCAGTCGAAGCTATTAAGAGTAAAAGGAAGAATGTTAATGTTGAGGATGTGCATGATGCCAATGAAAAATGTGATAAGTCAGTTATTGTTGTAAAATATCCCAATGTAGGAAAACCGAAAGGTTCTGAAAAAAGTAGAACACCAAAGGGAAGCACAAATAAATTGAAATCAATTAGTGTAGAGAATTCATTAAGGCGGAGACAATACAAATTATGTCATAAAGTCAATGCCGGACTTGATTCAATGAATTACCCTTCAAAATCTGCAATTAATCATTAAAGGTAAGAGAAATTCATTGATTGATATGATTCATATTGTATTTCCATTATATTAATATTATTTTAACATTATCTATATTTTTTCTCTTCTTATTATATATTAAATGCAGCTGATATTCAGATGGAATAAAGTCGGATGATACAACAAAGGAAAGAGAAGAGTGAAGCATAATTTGACATACTCAAATTCAATTTATAGATGATTTTCTTTTTTTTCATATTGTTTACTTTCTTTAAATATTCAGTTAATTGAGAACTATTTATCAAGGTTGAAGTTGTGTAATTTTTTTATCCTTTTTTATGCAATTAGAATGTTAATGATATATATCATGTTATTGATCAGTAAATTTCTTATGATGTATCAGTAAGTCTCAAGCAATATAGTTGTAATAATATGCAAGATAATATTAGTTTTGAGAGTGTGACAAGTAATAAGCATTAAAGGATTCGTTATCAGTAACTTCGATAGATATCAGAAGTAACTTCGTTAACTACAGAACAATTCGTAAATTCGATAGCTATCAGAAGTAACAAGTAATATTTCTTTTGATATCAGTAACTTTCTTATGATGTATCAGTAAGTCTCAAGCAATATAGTTGTAATAATATGCAAGATAATAGTAGTTTTGAGAGTGTGACAAGTAATAAATATTAAAGGATTCGTAACTACAAGCAACACATTTGAATATCAATGCATCGACACTTGGTTTCTATTGGTAACAGATATGATTCTCTTTGTATCTTCGTAATTTTTCACCAAACTCTTTTCTTAATTATTTTTAAAAATGTATATAAAAATAAGTTAAAAATAGTATCCTGTATATATGCCAAGAACGCCTACATTTAAATTGCCAAAATCTCAACTAACTTCTTCATACGAACTCCAATTTCACTCTACTCACATTTAAAGTTCATAAAATAATATTCTCTAATTAATAAAGGCAATTTTACTAAAATCAGAGTCTGTTTGCAAAAAGTTTATTTTAGGATCTAATGACAATGGGGTTTCTAGGCTATTTATTTTATTTTGAATAAATTATTTATAGTTTTATTAATTTTATAATTTCTAATTACTTTCATGATATTGAATTTTCACCATGATTTATTTCATATTTTTTGGAGCTTATGTATTATTTTAATAAATCCGAAACCTTAATTTATAGATGAAATTGAACTATCTAATTTATACCTCTATTTATTAATATATCTAAATTATTTTATTAAAATCCACAAAAATTCATAATGACATTATTTATTATTCTAATAATTAATAAAATATAAAATTAAATAATAATTAATTATTTATTGAATTAAAAATTCAGTACCTATTTATTAAGTATTATTTATACTTATTTTTTAATATAATATTTATATTTCAAATAATATTTATTATTTACAAAAATTAGTTATACCATAATTTAGATAATTTAATTATCTATAGTTTTTGTTTTTATACATATTTAAAATAATGTCATTTAGTATTTATTACTTAATTTATAAGCATTTTTCCATATCTGGCCAACCAGGTGCTGACACGTGTCAGCACCTGGCTCTTCTTCTTCAAGAAACTGGTATGGAGTCTGTTCTACCCATCCTTCTTTAACAAATTATCGAGCTCGACTTCTAACGCCCTTGCTCGATCTAAACCCTCCATCCTATCCTCCTAACTAACACCACTCACGCCCGCCATTAGATCAACCTTGGACCTTCTCCATTTCACCTATAAATCTACCTAAACTTGGCACGAGCCAACTAACTCTCCCCAACTGATTCAAAAACACAGTTCATCAGCCGACACTCCTCCTTCCTCGCCTCGTTCCGACCGCTTCTCAGTGGTGACAGCACCCAAAAACCGCCTTGCGTGGAAGAGAGACGTCGGAGGAGACGTTCCAAGGTACTCATCCACCTTGCACGTCGTCTTGCGTGCATCGAGCTCCGGGAAGCTGCCCAGTCGGGCTATCACTAGAAGGTCTTACACCTTCTATCCCCACGTAAATCACTTCATCTTGTACCTTTATTTCTCGATCTTTGTGCCATGATTAGCGCGTAGAATTATATCATTCGAGAGATTAATCAACATCATTACACACCCTATCAAATTCACGTCTCCAAACAACTCGAATCGAATCATTCCCACACCTCTTCCATTCGTACGTTATTCTTAACTTATGGAAACACATATTTTAAACTTGCAATCCATCTAATCCTTGGGCCGATTCTCGCATGAATCGAGCATATTAATATTGTTTGCATGCTTATCTTTCATTTGGAGCCATTCAAACAACTGCTAGAGCAACAAGGATCCAAAGAGAAGTTCAACATTATCATCATCAAACACTTCCAGGACAGTTCGATCGACCTTCTTCCTCGAGGATTTCCCGCCATCACCAACCACCTCTAGTCATACTCACCCGCAGGAGAGCGCGAGGGGTGAAGGAGTCACCCCTCTGGCCCTGTCGGAGGCCCCATATAGTTGTACACCAACGGCGATAAATCGGAGAAGCAGCCCCGTCGTCAGCTGTGAAACCAACCTCAAGAATAGTTAGAACAACCAGAAGCTACAAGTGTGCGACGCGTGTCACATTTTGACGGTCCTGATCGAGCACCATCATTTAATCTGAGCCATTCAACATGAAACGGTGGAAAATTTGCATCTTCAACCCAGCCAGCTCCTAAAATTCAAATGCATCTCCAGAGTTTCTATAAACTACAATTAGGTCCCTGTGTGGGGACCTAATTGTAATTATTTTATTTTATTTTTCATTTTAGTCCCTACAAGGACCTTTCTAAAATAAAAACTATAACCTTTCTTTATAGTTAGACCCCTGGCTTGTAGGGGCCATTTGGACCTCGTATTTTTCACATTTTCCACGATTTTTCTAAGGTAGCTCGATAACTATCCAAGCTATTTTTCGAGTATTTTTCCCGTGTTGTTTTGATTTTCATAATCTTGAGTTTGTTTTGAGTCGAGTTTGTTTTAAATTTCTTTCATCAAGAATAAAAGAGGATTTTATTGGAATTATTTCCTTTTCTCAAAAACCACCGTTTAAACATTCTGCTTCCTTGAGTTCGACCTAGGCACACTCACCTGGTTAAATTAGTAGTGAACGATAAAATAGGATTTTTCTCCTGTTTTATCATAATTTTTGTTTGATTCAATGTAGTTCCCTCTTTTTGTGGTTATCTCTCTCTACAACCGACAACCTATTAAATCGAAGGTCAGGACCGTGTTATCAGGCATCTCACCTTAGAGCCTTGAGGCGTATGTTGATGTCTTTCCGTCGGGAGGCTAGGATACTTCGGGAGGAGAGAAGGACCTCAGCCTAGGCGGAGGTGGTAAGACTAGATGCGTTGGAGGACTCTCGTGAAGTATTGACCGAGGAGAGATGTTTAAGGGAAGAAAGCCAGAAAATTCTGATGGAGGGAGATCACAAGCGAGAGGTAGAGTGGAGACAGAGATTGAGGCAGGAAGATGCGAATATCCACTTCTTTCATGTTGTTGCTAGTGGAAGGAGGCGGTGTAACCTTATTAGAGCTATTGAGGTTGGAGGCGTTAAGGTAGAAGGGGAGCACGCCATTGGGTCAACAGTGGTTGACCACTTTCGAGAGAGAAGTAGGAGAATTCGAACTGGTGGCATGCGGTGGGTTGATAGGGATATTCCTGTTCTTTTTGACGTCCAGTGTGCCAGTTTAGTTCGTGCATTTACACTTGCAGAGGTTCGAGCTGCTACTTTGATCTTAATGTAGATGGGTCGCTACGAACAGATGGTTTTCCAGTCTTCTTTTTCTGTGAGTTTTAGGATTTAGTAGGGTAGGATGTGTTGGTTGTGGTGGAGGAATTGAGGAGGGAGAATGAGGGTTTTGAGCGGTTGAATCGTTCACTTAACTTCCTGCTTCTAAATAGGGATGTAGCTCGTTGTATAGAGGATTTTCCACCGATTGCCCTATCAAATGCCATTTATCTCATAGTGGCTAAGGTACTCTCTAATCGGCTACGTAAGGTGCTGGATTCAATTATTGTGGATTTACAGACTGCTTTCATTCCTTGAAGGCATATGATGGATGGGGTCGTCACTGCTTCAGAGATTATTGCAGATTGGAAGCGGAAGAAGAGCAAGGGGATGCCTTGGAAAGTTGACTTTTCAAAGGCTTATGATTGTGTTAGTTGGAAGTTAATCTGGGCATCTCTTTCGAGATGGAGATTCCTGGATGAATGGATTAAATGGATGAAGAGATGTATTACTACAAGCTCTTTCTCAATCTTGGTGAATGGGCAGCAGGAGGGTGGATTCTTCCAACCTCAAAGAGGAGTCAGGCAGGGGTGTCCTCTTGCTCCCTTACTCTTTGTCTTAGTGCTGATGCACTGTCATAGATGGTGTCTAAAGTAATGGATGGGAACTTATGTGCAAGGTATCAACTAGATGGCCTTTCGATTCCGATCCTTCAGTATGCAGACGATACAATTTTGTTTGTGGAAGGGGCTGCTCGGGAGGCAAAGGGGATCGCTACCATGATGAATATATTTGGAGAGATCTCAGGTCTCGGGATTAATGGTGAAAAGTCTGTTTCGCCCCTTTTAATATAGCAGAGGAGGAGGTAGTGGAGTGTGGACTTTCATTGCAATCCTAGTGTGGGGGTACTTCCTATCAACTATTTGGGCTTGCCATTGGTGTATGGACGACTTCAACAATCTGATTGGATGCCCTTGGCGGAGCGAATGGAGAGAAAACTTGCCGGTTGGTGTGCATCTTGCCTTTCAGGGGAGTGTTTGGTCCTTTTGATGGCAGTCTTATCTACCATCCCAATCTTCTTCATGTCATCTAGGCTCCGTCTGTGGGGATTCACAAACGTTTATTCCAAGGGAGTAACCCTGGTTGGATGGAAGGTGGTGGTTCATTCAGAGGAGGATGGTGGGCTAGGTACTTTTCTTGATCTTGAAGTGATGAACATGGCTCTTTTATCAAAATGGGTGGTCCGTATTTGGGGCAATGACTCTGACCTCCTCTGCTCTTTGTTGCGAAAAATATATGGGCTTTTAGGTGCCCTCTCCTAGAGACCTAACCATGTGTCGATATCCTCTAATTTTTGACGGGGGATCTGCTCCATGTTTCCTCAGATTTATTCATCGATGCGACCATGTCTGGGTAATGGCGATGCTTTTTCTTTTTTGGATAGATGATTGGTCAGGCCTCGAGACTCTCCGTGACCTTTTTCCGAGGTTGTTTGGGTGGCTAAAGATCGAAGATTACGGGTGTGCGAGGCTTGGATTGGGAATACTTGGTCACGTCCTTTCCGTTCAGAGTTATCAAATGAGAATTTTCAGATTTGCAGTGTTTGAGAGAAATGCTTTCTCAGGCAAAAATTCCATCTGATGGGCATGCCCATTGGGCCTGGTCAGATGGTCGATTCTTGGTTAGGAAAGCTTATAAAGTTCTATACACATCCTTTGCTTTTGATCCAGGGATTGTTATGAAAACTTTGGGACATATTTGGAAATGGAGGATCCTGCGATGAATCAAAATCTCCATGTGGTTGATGGGCAGAGAGAGGTTGCTGACTTGTGCTAGGAGAGCCAGGTTGTTCCAAAGTTCTGATGTACTATGCCATCGTTGTTCCGAAGCTATGGAGGATATTGACCATCTTTTCTTTGCATGTCCAATGTCAAAAGAAGTTTGGAGGGAGTTAACTCTCAGGGGAGTTGCAACGAAGAATGTTCATTCTTTCTGGAATTCAGTTGAGACGCCGGGAAATGATGAAGCATCTGTAAGTGTTCTGACGACTGCAACACTCTGGGCGATATGGCTCGCGAGGAATGAGGTATTATTTAGGAGAGAGAGATTTTATGTGGAGAATGTTGTACATCATGCCAAAATCCTTTGAGATTCTTTGTCTTTGTATTTACGACCTTTAACCAGTGAATATAAAGTTTTTTTGGGTGCTTGCCTCTACGGCTTTGCACCCTTTTTCCTTTAAAAAAAAGTTCCTACTAAACATGTTATACATATGCATACATACACATATGTAGCATGTTCAAATATCTGCTACAGGGCATGTTCGCACTAAAGTGTATACAAACTTCTAGTGTAAATTCAAGAACCTGCTATATATCTCAAAACATAAGTTTTTGCACGGTGACCTAAGATGTGCAATTTTGAGTACCTTTGGATTCCAGAACCAATGTTCCTTTATCTCAAGCACACATTTTTATAGCAAACCTTATGCGAAGATACATGGGTACGTAAAAACCTCTTCCTCTTACATGATTGACAGCGTAGGAAGGAATCTTACAACAAAAGAATCATATATTTTCATATCAAATCACAACGAACAAATTCATGATATAATATATAATCACAATGAACATCAACGCACCTTACTTTTGCTGCTCACAACCAAAATGTGCGAGAAATCTCAGCGATGAGTGGGCAAGGAGTGATGGATTAAGTGGTGAGCATGGCTGGCAAGTAGTAAGACCTGGCACCAAGGACGCGTGCCTTCGTGTCCAGGTAAAACTCCATCCTCGGAGCTACGACCACCGTCCCATCGTGGGTTACCACGATGGGATAAGGAAGTAGGTGTCCCGGGAGATCTTGCTCGAGCGTGGAGTTCACGTACATTCCCCAATTCCTCTCCGCAAGTGAAATCACTTGCCGCACACAATCCAAGCTCTCCGGCTGGTAGAACACCACGTCGAGGACGCCGAGGTGCTCGTACCACAGCGCCATTCTAAAGCCATGGATCTGACCCCTTGCGGATCCTGCGGCGGCTAGGTGGTGCGGTTGGAAGGCTCCCACCGCGATCTCAGTGTCTCTTCCTCCATCCATAGACCTCTGGTTGATGTTCGCCGATCCTACTATGATGTACTCATCATCCACTGAAATAGATGTACAAAAGATTAAGATCCGAATCTTACATATCTGATAGCAGAACTGAAATCGAAGAGAATTAAAACTCTATCTCACCGATCATCATCTTCGTATGGACGTAGATCATGAACCGCCTAGCTCGTTGCGCCCTGTCGTAGTCCGATCCGG
Source organism: Ottelia alismoides (assembly GCA_037367405.1). Taxonomy (NCBI): domain Eukaryota; kingdom Viridiplantae; phylum Streptophyta; class Magnoliopsida; order Alismatales; family Hydrocharitaceae; genus Ottelia; species Ottelia alismoides. Next base: position 191,859 of record JAZKJV010000557.1, read on the forward strand.
GCTTGGGCTTCTCCGGAGGCACATACTCGCCTTCCTTCCTCGTCTCGCGATTCCCCAAGCAGAAGAAGCTCAGGTAATCCCTAGGATCCTCCTCCAGACCTTCCGCCTGCAGCGCCCTCGCGACATCCCCATACATCATCTCCATGGTCCTCCTCTGCCAATCGAGCATCGCTTGGATCGATGCGCTCTCCGGTACACCCTCAGTCCACATGGGTATAACGATATAAACCGCAAACCTCTCGCCGGCCTTGATCTTGCTCACGATCTTCAACGACAGCTCCTTCGGTATCAGATGCAAAGCACCGACGGCTTCCACATCAACGTCCCCATCAGCCTTCCATCCAAATGAGCTACCCACAAAGCATTGATTCTCTATATAGATAAACCTCTTCGCGCGACGTATTGCGCTAATGTACGCATCCTGAATGCTCCTGTCGATGACGTAGTCCTTCCCGTAGACGAGCCCCGCACGGCTCACCTCTGCGGGGGTTGCCGGGAAGCCGTAGGTCCCCCCGCCGTCCATGGATCTGAACTGCTGCACACTCCAGCTTCCCTTGTCTCCCACGGGAGAAGGCGGGAACCCTAAGCCCATATTTTGAACAGGGACAATTACATCCTTACCCCCCTGCTTTTTCCATCTCTGCTCAAACTCGTACAGCACGTCTCCAACAATGGGACCTTGGAGCTTCACATGCACGTCGTGGAAGGGCATCCTCGGCCCACCCTTCTCCACCTTCGCATCATCGTAGCTCGGCTGGTAGAAATCCACGTGGTGCTCCTCGCCAAACCCCAAGGTTCCAAACAGTGAGTGCTCCGGTGTATCATACCTCCCATCGGCCAAATCCATGCCTCCTACGAAACTTATGATCTCACTTCCATTATCCACCACGATGATCTTCTGGTGGTGGGAGAACATAGTTGCAATCTTCACGCCTTCCACAATGGTTGCAGCATCGTCGGGTTCCCTCTTGCAGAGCACACAGTTGACTCCACTGTTTCGGAAGTACATCTCCGTCTCTTCGTCGTGGGTGTGCATAAGACCGTCCTTCTTTAGCATCCCAACAGAGGTTCTGTCGTCCCAAATGAGCATGAGGACCTTGACGCCCTCCTGTGCTTTCTTCTTGAGGAGCTCTCCAATGGTGAGGTTCCCATGGGGCTTCTGCCTTTGTGGGTCACGGATTAGGGTTATCTCCGGATAGAACGACCATCCTGCAATGTAGATCAGGCGTTTGGCGTTGGTTATGGAGTCGAATACGTCTTCCCAACATCTGTGAGCGGCGTAGTTCTGGGAATCCGAAAGTGCTATATTCGGGAAAAACCCATCGTGAACGTGGGCGTCTTGGTAGAGCGTGACCCCGCAGCTTTCCCGTTGTGGGAAGAAGGTGTGAGGGACGCCATGGAAGTCGGGGGAGGAGATACCACTCCCCCAGGAGGGGTCGAGGGAGACGTCGAGGAAGCGGATGTCCACGTGGATCATGGAGTTGACCGACGGTGAGAGAAGTGGGATCCACGTGTCAAGTTCCTCGCCGTTGACTATGTTGCTGACCGGGATGCTAATGTTTCCAACGACTGTGGTGGTGATGCAGCGGTGGAGGTGGATGGTCAAGATGAGGTTGGAAGCCACGTGGGCGGTGTTGATGCGAAGGGGGTCGTAGGGCCAGGTGAGCTCCGGCTGGAGGGCAGTGCGGGCGATCCACGTGTTGTCTAGTTGGATGGACGCGTAGGCCTTGGATAGCCCCGGTCCAGGATCAGAGCCTCCGGGGAACTGCTGGTAACAGAAAGAGAGAGTAAAGAGTGATCGATCAAATCAAACAAATACTCATACATAAATCGCAATCCTAAAGTAGGAAGTATTATTATTATACTATATATAATAGCCCGTGGAGTAGGCTCTGTTCATCCCTTTCTCTTTTTTATTTGTTATATTTAAAATTGCATTGGATGTCATCGTTTAAATTTGCAGTGGATGTCACCGTTCCGCCTCAAATTTTGGAGTGATGACACGTTCCGGCTTATCTTCCTCCACCTGTCAAGATCTGCAACTCCCACGAAACTGCCTCTGTCACATGCCTTTCTCTCCGTCGTCCGCACAACTCTTTCTATCTCTCATTCCCTCTCGTGGAATAACTTCACCAAAATTTTAATTTGAAATCGAAATTAATTTGGATGGATGGGTTTAATGTAATAGCTGGCATGCATTAAGCTATACCTTCGGTTGGTTGGAACTAAGGTAACAGATGACATGCAATTAAATCTTATCTTGAGTTTTTCTCTTCGTTTAGCCCCTGGCGTTCGGCGAAGGGAGTTTTCCATCTACGGCAACATGTTTCCTCCGTCGAGGGCACAAGGATATGCATTCCACTGAATAGCCCCTCAATCGTTTCGCCTGACCCTTTTCATTTCTTCTTCGAACTCTTCCTCTTCGGTAGCACGATTTCCTCTCGTCCGTTTCCTCTCACGATCAGTCTCCAATTCAGATACGGAGATCAATTACCGAAGAAGGATAAGGTTCCCCTGCAGACTACAGTCCTTTTCTCTCTTTTTGTTTTACATTTTGTTGATAGGTTATTTCTAGGATTTTCTTAGATCCATGCTTTCCGGTCGCAGTGTGCAGGGTGTCTCCTTGTCGCTTGAAGTTTACAATCTTTTCAGCTAGGTCAGGCATGTATGTTGTATCGGTTAGGATTTGCGGGGATATCAACACCAGGAGTTCTCTGGGGTATGCATACAGTCGAGAGTTTCTCTAATTTGTTGTCTTCTTTGAGATGATTTGATTAGTTTTTTTGGAGTTTTGTGTTTTCTCAGACTCTTCCATGTAGGAATAGCTTTTTTAATTATTTGAATCGATATATTTTTTTCAATACTATTTGAGTGTTGTTCTTGTGATGGGTTGTTTTGGCGGAATGTGTGGATTTGGAGGATTGTTTCGGCGGAAAGTATGGATTTGGACGACACGATGGTATTGTTGACTATTGTTTGATTTTCTTGATTTTGTTGTGATTGCTTTTGTTTGAAGCTGAGAGTTGAGATTATTTCATGTGCAAATGATGTTTCTGAACGATCCAATTTTTTGCAACAAGTTGGAGTATTTAAAAATCAAGAAACACAAAATTATTATAGAGAGATTGATGGGAGACGTGAAACAAGCTGCGCCGCCAATCCATTTAGAGTGTTAAACTGACTATATGGGTTGTCGAGTAACATTATGGATCCAAGGAGTAACATCTGATGTGCGAAGTTGACATTTCCTTGATAGGAATTAGTTTTGTCATTTTCGATTCTGAGATGATGTGAATCTCAATGTAGTGATATTTTATCTTATAACTTATTATTTATAGTGGAAAATGGTTGTTTATATAAGCCCTGAACTCAGGAAACTCTGGTTTTGTGGGTTATTATCAACTATGGCATTGAAAAGTTAAACTGATATTATGGATTTAATGCACATTATGTGTTAGTATTTGAGGCTGTACTTTGTGTGTTTATGCATTGGTGTCAAAGGTAATTGAGACTTTCATCAGTTCGTTTGACAGCTTACTTCTGCATGCGTTGTTTTCCTATTCTATACCTAAACTATTTTTGCTTTACGATTTTGTTAACATCATGTATAATATATCATTTCCCTTATTTCTCAATTGTTGAAGTAAAGGAATGATTGGGAAGGGCAAGTTTGTTCGGTCTTAAAGGCTTTTCTACCTCAGGTACCTAGAGATAAAATAATTAAAATCTGATGTTGCTTTGTTCCAAAATTTCTTTTATTATTTCATTAATAAATTTATCATAAATCAAAAGCAATTGTTTTTCTACCGAATTAATGAATTTACCTCAAGTAAAGAAAAAAATCTTTGTTATAATCATTTTTCGTACTTAATAATTTGATACATGGCAAGTACGTGGAAATTAATGATTATCTTGAAGATTTGGTTTCCTGGTACATACATTTGAATGTTCGAAATGTTTAACTTTGTTAGTAAAAAAGAATATTAAATCATGCACTAAGGAAATGTATCAAACATAAGTTCAATGTTCAATGTAATACACAAAATTACATTGTAATATCCGAATTTTTTGTTCTGTGCGCTTATTACATGTGTTTCCCAACATAGAAATTGTGTTTCCCAACATAGAAATTATATTCCGATAATACTGTCTGCTTAAACTTATTCAATAAGAAATCCTTTTTGAGGATGAGGTGATATGAATAGAGTTTTCTGGTCTTTCTGAAGGAAGCCTTGAGTGCAGGTATAAGAGTTCCACTAACTACTCTCTTTGTGACATATATGCTTCATCAGTTAAAAATTAGCTTTGTCATTATAGGTTTTCAACAATCGTTTGTTAGTTGTTGAGATTTTACGATTTTGGTTTACGCTGCAACGAGTTCATGTGCTAAGAAGCGACTGGATAATATGTTTTAGATTTTTAAACATCAATACCGGACATCACGATAATTAAAGCTAACGTGTAAGCCAAACATGAAACTTGATGGAGACCTTGAACATGATACAAAATAAGTAAGATGTGGTGCCGAGGTCATTGCAATGAATCTAACTTTAGTTTCATAATTGATTGGTAAGAATACAGGTCGTGCAGATCTGAAATCCGTAGCATGTTTGCAAATGCTGGCAGTATCGAAGCCTATTTTCCCGTACAAAGCACGGGCTTCCCACTAGTATTAATTAAGTTTGATTTTGTAACGATTCTATAATCTTGATATAAATAGACGTGGTGAGCACAAGGATCTCGAAAATGGGAACGTTTCCCATTCCATAGTCAAACCACAACAAAGGATGCTCCGCACAACCCTCGGATTTGTGCTGATCATTATAGACTTCCGATGTCCATGCGGGGCACGATATCCTCGATTGTGGTTTGACCGTAGCAGAAGAGTCGTTTCCTTCAAGGTTTTAATAACCGGACCGGACATTGAACCGGTCAATCTTCGGTTTGCTCCAACCGGGTTGAACCGTCGGTCCAAATCCGGTCGGACCGGTGATGACGTCATCATGACGTCATCAGTCTCATCGCCTCGGAAAAAACCGGACCGGGCTTAATTTACTGGTCAGACCGATCGAACCGGTTTTTTGAACCAATAAATCGAATACATATATATAAGTATGTATTTTATATATCAATGAAATAATCGTTAGAAATTTCAAATCTTTAAATAGAATAATATGATTGCCTATTTCGAGTAAAATTATACATAGTTAGTCGAATTTTCTAGAATTATATATGAGTATAATATTGTAATAATTTATTTATAGTTATTTTAAGAAAATTACTCTAAGAATGTATTGACATAATGTATATTCAAAAAAGAGAGGAAAGTGCCTTATATCGCAGAAGTTAAGAAGGGCATATATGATAAAAATCCCATTATTTCATTATTTAAACCTTTATTTTTTTTTGAAAATTACCAAACCATCAAAACTGGTTCAACCCGGGTCAACCCGGTCCGACCATCCGGATCAACCCAGACTGACCACTGGTCGGACCCGGTTTTTTATTTTTTATTTTTTTTGAAATTAATTACAAAGAACCGGCTGAACCGACCGGGTCGGAGCCGGTTCTCGGTCCAACCGGTCCGACCGGCCGGTCCGGTCCGATTTTTTATACCCTGGTTTCCTTCGAACATGATCCTCCCAATTGCTAATTATACCGTTAATTACCTACTTAATTCTTATCTAGAAGTCATAACAATAAAATTCACATATGCTATTGAATAATTAGAATATTTATATCTTTTATTTTAAAGGAAAGTTTTACAAAACAACCGTGAGACCTGCTATGCTCTATGGATCTGAATGGTGTCCTGTGAAACATAGACATGTGCAACGAATGGCTGTAGCAGAAATGAATATGCTAAGGTCGATGTGTGGATACACGCGTAAAGATCGGATTCGAAATGACACAATCAGAAAGAAAGTTAGTGTAGCGCCGATCGAGGATAAGATTCGAGAAACTGCTTAAGATGGTTTGGTCATTTGCAAAGAAGATCAGCTAATGCACCAGTTAGTAGATGCGAGTGCTGGGATGTTGAGCCGGCTAAGAGAGAACGAGGACGGCCCAAGAAGTGTTGGAAAGAGACTATACGAAGGGATCTTAGTTTTGTGAATATAAGCCTGAGATTGATCCATGACAGATCATAATGGAGATGAAAAATCCATGTAGCCGACCCTGCTTAATTTTGGAAAAAGGGCTTTTGTTGTTGTTGTATTCTGATATATTTTATTATTAAAATTCACAATGAATGTTAGATGGTTGCAAATTGTTCAAATACCGACGATAGCATGTTGACATTCCGCTGATATTTTCATATAAATAAATAAAAATAATCATTGTTATATGTTTCACATTTACGAGTATAGTAACAATACAACAGTTCTTGTGAATTTTAAAATTGAAAGTTAATTTTGAAAATATGCTTTTATACCGCCGGGGCTGCCGCACACACCCTTCGTAAATCCACCTTGCAGGCTATTATCTTCTTTTTTTTCCAAGTTTGACCCTTCATCAATGGACTCGTGACGTATACGAAGGACTTCGGTTCGTTCGAGAATATTTCCGAATCGAAGATGTCCAATAACAAGTTGATCGATTAATTCAATTCCATTTTGCTACAGTTAGTCGCCACACTCGAATCAAAGAAAATGAGTCGCTTTTATATTTCTTTTATTTAGTCAATAAATTGCGGATCATATATGTTTAATGATAGGCTTAAGGTCTGGCAAGCAATGTTTTTAATCCGTATAATAGATTGACATGATATTTTCAAGGAAAAATTCAGGACGGATTGAACTATGATACTCAAAACAGTTCAACCCAATGACGGAGCCATTAATTTTTTAAAATTGGATTCGATCGGATGACGAAGTCATTATTTTCTAAAAAATAACTGATCAAACTGGATTTAGTAAGAAAACCTGAATAAACTGGCTCATCAAACTGTATTTAGTCTAAACACGTGTAAAATATATATTCGAATATAAATGAAATAATTAAATAATATGCAACCTCGATTGCTGCAAATAATTGTACAAAGCATTTATAATTTATAAATATTACTGTATACATAAATTATTTTTGCATATATAATGTAAAAATATAGATAAATATAATATTTAACTTAACCCTTTATGCCTCAGTAATAGAATGATAATTTATGCCTCAGTAGTAGAAGAAGCTGTACATTAATTGATTAGCAGCTCGTGTTGGGTAAGCAAATAAATATTGTAGCTTCTATTCTACTGATATCATTATTTTTGAATAAATTAAAATTTAAATTGTGGTTTAATTTCGGTTAAACATATCGACGAAAATTGATTGATTGTACTAGTCTGAAGTGCAATAACACTGCGGGCAGGATTTTTATTAATCATACGTAAAAATCAGAGGTTAGAGAGAAAAATTCCACGAATTTATATGAATATAATCTCATATTCTGCGTAAAGCTTGCATTTATATAGAAATTAAATTAAAATTAAGCTGGAATTCTATCCAATGACAGCTGACATATATATAGTTTATAAATTAACAAGTCCTGAAGACCTTCAGGTTGATCATCTGGTTTTCCCCATCCAACACATTGTCATGTTATCAGCCAAAAATTCGCAAAACCAAACCCAGTTCGGAGCTCAACGAAATCGATTTTGCGATAAAAAGAGCTCGATTTGTGCATTGCAACTAGTACGCTAAGAGCGGAATGCAAGAATGTAGAAGCGAACGCGTACCATGGTGAAGAAATTCGGAGGCTCGAATACGGTGATGTAGAGCTCCCCATGAAGCAACGTCGGATTGTCGCCGCCGGTGTTGGCACCAGGTAGGAAAGGAGAAGGTGAAAATTCTTCGCACATGATGGATCGGAAGAGAAAGAGACTGCACGCGATATAGCATCCGAGCGACAATCCAAGCACGAGAGGACTTCGGGTCTGCATTCTGTTGTTCTCGCACTCCGGCCCTCTCCTCACCCAGCTCTTCCTATCTATGATTCATCGAACTTGTACATATATACCTGATGTATCAATGTGATTTGAGCCTCCTGTTTTTGTAATTAGCATCAATTAAGAGTTAATTAATCATCAAGCAGCTGCTGCCCACGTTTCGTACGATCTTAATTTGTTTTCTTTCTTTTGTATTAGATTTGAATAAGAAGGTGAGATGGCAATTGGAATTTATTCACGACATATGTCCCACTACTTTGAATATTTTATTAAATATTTGATTTGACGGGTTTGACTGCTACTTAGTCCAATGGTACCTTTGTGTACATTGCCATTTTTATTTAATACACGTATCATAGTTATTTGGGCGTAGCTTAAGTGCAAGCTAATTAACTAAGAAGGTGTTATATTTATCATTCATCTTTTATTCTATACTCGAATTGTATGTATTTTGTCATCAACTTCTCAGTAGATATATAACTGGTAAGGAAAAGGTGATTTTCAATAGAATGAGGTAAATTAAGAAACCGCCTAAGATTAATCTCATTAATCTGAATGGACAGCAGAAGATCATATATGATTACAATATATATGCAAAATATGAATATCCAAAGACCATAGCTTTGCAGCTATAGGTCAATCACAGACTTGAACAGTTGTTTCTTGCAGGAGAGCTCGTCTTTTGTTTTGCCAGAATTTCTAATAAACGACTCCTTTATTTTTTCAAAAGCTCATATCATTCGTCAAAAATAAAAATGGTAGGCGATTGAAAATAAAAGAAAATTATTTTCATTTGAGTTATTTTCTACTTTCCATCAAAATTTATCCATGTTTCGTATGTTTAATTACCTGTGGCGAACATAAGATTATACGATATGCATGGCAAAAACTAAGAAAACAATACAATACGATAAATAGGGTCTATAGCAACGTTTATGTTAAATCTGTCATCAAACCATCCGTTGTTAAATGTACAATAGCCAAGATTATCAGTTGTTAAATGATTTTTTATATTAGAAATTAGCAATGAAAATCACAACCATTGATATACCATTAGTAATGCTCTATGTATAAACGTTTATTTTTCATACTTTTCAAAATTTGAGATAAACATCGTTAAATTTGTAACTAAAAAAATAATAACGACTAACTCAGTTTTTGAAAAATAGCAACATATGTTTTTTTGAAAAAAAGTTCAAATTCATTCATGAGCACTAAGGCTCCGTTTGGTTGCAGGGTTGAGTAGGGTTGGGTTGGCCCAACCCGGGGTACCCCTCCTTCCAACCCTCCCAATCCTCCTCACAGTTTACTATTCACAAGGGTACCCCAACTCAACCCAACCCTGCAACCAAATGAAAAGGGTTCGTTTGGTTGCAGGGTTGGACAGGGTTGGGTTGGGTTGGGTGGGCTGAGTGAATAGTAAACTGTGAGGAGGGGGTACCCTTGTGAATAGTACTCAACCCAACCCTGCTCAACCCTACAACCAAGCGAACCCTAAGGGTACATTTGGTTGGTGGGTTGGGTTGGGTTGGGGTAAACCTGTGAGTACTAAATTGTGAGGAGGGTTGGGAGGGTTGTAATAGTAGGTGTTTGGTTGGGAATGAAATTGGGTTGGAGATGGATGTGACATGATGCGATGTTTTGATTTGATGTATTGTCAGCTTTCATGATTGAGGGTTAAAATTCTTTTTCTTATTGGAATCAATATAGTGAATGATTTACCATATTTAAACAAGCAGCGCAATTCCTTGATTTGCCAAATTTCCGTGATTTTCGAAAATTCCATGAATGTAATGTCAGGTTTCATGGTTGAGGGTTAAAAATTTTATCCTTGTTGACAGGAATAGAATGCATGACTTTTCATATTAAACAAGTAGGGAAAATCCATTTTTTTACAAAAATTCCTTGATTTGGAAAAATTCCAACGTGATGTCATGTTTACTGATTATGGATTAATATTTATTTCCTTATTGATAGTAATCGAATGTATGAATATTTTCATTTAAACCAGCAAAAAAATCCGTCTTATCACGACAAACGATCATAAACAGTTTTCTGTCGCAACACGAAATTCATTACCTGAAAACATTCGCTTGTTAAGTTAACGGCTTTGGTAAAAACGTTCTCCACACTACGACCAGAAATTGATAACAAAACATCACCTCAAAGCCATTTCATCACGACAACCCTGTTCCATCAGACGACGTATTTGTCCACCACCTTCTGCTCATCAACTTCCGCCAATCCAGTGTCCCGAAGCTGCAGTCGAAGTGACTCCACCGTTTCCATCAGGGAATTTCTCTGGCCTCCTTCATCATCTAGCATCGAGTAAAGCTCACCCAGTTCAATCTCCTTTTGTTGAAGCTCTCGCAAGGTGGATTGAATCTGCTGATGCAATTCTCTATTCTCAGCCTCTTTCTCCAATAGATGTTGCACAATGAAGAAGAACTCATCCGCCAAATTTTCCATCGTCCGCGAAGCTCGCGCGTACGGCTTACTAGTTCCGCATCGATTAACCGAGCAGACGTAGAATAACCGTCTCACTGGATGTTCCGACCCCTCCTCATACCGAAGATGCAACGGATATCCACATCTACACCTCTCATCGACAGAATCCATCTGGGGCGTGCGGTACACTAGAAACCAAAATGAACATCACAATCTCATAAAGAAAGAGAAAAGTAAATAGAACGTGTCTCCAACGGATACAAGTTAAATATTGCTTAATGACCAACAAACAACATTAACAAACAAGCATGACACATTTCTGTAGAGAAGATGACACAACATCTTCTGCCTCTAAGATTGGCTTCTGCGTCTGTTATTCCACATAGCAGTAGCAATTCTATCCCTCAACACCTGCCCCCGCTGTATGTCGTCACGAAGGATGCCCACGACCCTGTGTTGCTCCTCGTCCGGCTCCTCTGGCAGTATCTCCTCGTTGTCATCATCAGATATGGAATCCCCACCGTTGAGCCGGATGAAGTTGTGGATTATACACGTGACCCTCACGACATCCCGTTGAATGTTGTTTGGATACGCAGACATATCCTGAAGGCAACGAAATATTTTCTTCCACACCCCGAAGGTACGTTCCACCACATTTCGCAGACAGGCATGACGATGGTTGAATAAGTCCTTATGATTATCGTAAAGACTCCCACGAGCCTTCAAGGCAGGGAGATGAAATAGGGAGCCTCTATACGGTGCTAAGAAGGTATCAGTATTGGCGTATCCACAATCCACCAAATACTTGCAACCATCCGGGACAACGAACGACCTGCTCTCCACTGAATGGCGCAGTACAATCATATCTGTGCATGAACCCTCCCATCCTGTAACCACGTACGTGAAGCAAAGGTTGAAGTTCACCGCGGCCATAACATTCTGGGCCGTGAATAACTTCCTACACATGTAAGCTCCTTGAACCTCTGGATCGACTTGAGCCGGGATGTAAGTTTCGTCAATAGCTCCTATCACTCCCTATGAATTGAAATGTAATGCAATAACCAAACTATTAACGGCCTAGCAATCCATCGTAGACAAATAAGCTTTGTAAAGTAATAGTTTTTTGATAAATTTACTTTGAAGTATGGGTAGTAGCATGGATTGGACATGATTATCTCTGATGTGACAGGCGGTGCGAGTCGGATATATTCTGATTACATAGTGAGTATCTTCGCGAGAATATTTCTAATGTGTCGCGAGATAGTCTCGGCACTATGCTGGAAGGCCTCCTGAATGACTCGGTTCGAATGAGCATTTGTGAATGCATATAAGAATATGCAAATCTGCTCATCGACGTCCACGTTCCTTGTGGCTTTTAATCCATGTTCGGTTAAGACACGAACGAACCTCCTTAGCACCGTATATTTCATTCGGAAGTTTTGGAAGGCACGATCGTCGTGTCCTTCGAGCATCTCCTTCACCCATTTCTCTGCCGGAAAAAGGCCGTGTATGCAACGGTCAGGGGATGCGTCGACCTTCTTCCACCCACTCCTCTACTGCCAAAGCTCCTACTACGCCAGCACATGCGAGCAAGATCGCATCCCCTATTTCCGCAAATGGGTTGTAACTACGAAGCGACATCCCTGGAAATGGTATACGAAATGGTATAAAACAAAGACTTCCGTTTACTGAAAAAAAGATTAGACGTTATTATAATTGTGTATGGCCACATAAAACACATGTAAAACAAATACTATAATTGTGTATGGCCACATCCCCCCTGCAAGTGTATGGCCACATCCCCCTGCAAGTGTAATTTGAAACACATAAAATAAAGATTATAATTGTGTATGGCCACTGATGAAGCTACGTTTCATCATCTTTATTCTATCATTTTGGCCTTAAAAAACCCTAGTAAATGCGTGTAAATATTGTTAATTCATGCATTTTAGCATTCATGCATATGTGTGTAAATATTGTATAAAATACGGCTTTTAATGCCAAAATTATAGAATAAAGAAAAGAAAAGAAAAAGAATAAAGTATTGTAAATATTTTATGACCCTAAACCCCGAGACCTAGGCATCTTGATGAATAGGTCGACAAGGAATAAAGTAGGGGGAGATAAGGGCCAAATACCTATAATTATTAATTCATTCTTTATTCATTTTGGGACCTATTTTTGGTTCCACTTTTTATACATCAGATAAAGAAACTTTGTACATGAAAGTTGTAGATAATTTAATAAAGAAAAATACAAAATTGATTTCACAGAAAAATAATGTACAGATAAAAAGTTATAGTCTGAATAAAAATCCAGAAACCCAACTTTCCAGACCCATATCTCAGAAATGAAAACTCCAAATGCAGCACACTCACCTTTAATTGTATATAGAAGAAAATAAGCTATTTAATGGCGGTGGTTTCGCATTTGGCGGAGCTACGATTTGAAAGTTGAGTTTTAGACCCCCGTTGTACTGATTAAAATATTCAATTTATTATTGATTCATTATTTTTATATTTTTATATTTTTATAATATTGTAAATATTACTTATAATAATTATGTACATTAAAATAAGAATAAAACCTAAATAAAAATAAAACTAAAATACTTAAAAATAAAATACATAGATACGTTACCTATATATATACTTATACAAAACACACTTGTATTTTATTAAATATACAAAACATATCAGAAAAATAAAAATAAAAATATATTTATATATATAAAAGTATTTTATATAAGAAATAAAAATAATAAAATTAAAATCACAAAATAAAAATAAAAGAATAAAACACATAGGTATTATACCTATAAAGGGCTAAAAAGTGAACTTGTAAAAATAAGCCTCATAAAAATAGTTAAAATTCGTAATAAGATACTTCATAAATTAATAAACATTTTTGTTCTTTTAACCAAAACGAAATTCATTAATTTACTATTTTATTTCGATTTTTGAAATATTTCTTTGAGGATTTTTTCCTGGTTGGTCCACGTGGACCAACCAGGTTGGTCTGACAGTTGACCGGGGTCAACTGTCTGACCTTCTCCTCCAGGCCTGTCAGAGAAGTTTTGTCCCATCTTCGCGCCATTTCCTAGGCTTGGCCTTGCACTAATCCATGATAAGGTCTTCTGCATTTTTGCTCCTCGATCAATGGTGATTCACGCCCTAGTGAAATCTGGGGCTGAAGACCACTGATCGAGGCGGTTCGAGCCTCGTCTTCCACGCCATTCGTCAACCCTACAAAAAGAACCTCCCGACTTCGATTTGAATCTAATCCTTCTTCCGCGATTTTCATCCTCAAACCCCGAGTCCTTCGTGCTCCTGGTGACAGCAGACATCGAATCGAGCCTGGGTTCGAGGTATTTGGTGTAGAATCGAAGTGATTCGACCCTCGCCGGAGCTCCGCTCGAAGTCTTCCACTTCCATCTCCGGTGAGCCTTTCCCTCTTATTCTTCTATTTTCTTGTAGCTGTAGCGTAAATTAGGTTAGATAAGTAGCAGCTTTGCATGTCGTTCGTCCATTCGCTGTGAATCGTAGATCGAAACCACGGCGGAGCTGAGCTCCGCCTCCCATTTCCGGCCACTCCAGTTGATTATCACCGCCCAAATCACCTCCATCCTTCTCCCCTTCACTCGGTCGATCCGCTCCACCCATCATCTCACCTCGATCTCGCTCAGATCGAGTCGTCGGGGCTCCCCTCTCCGTCGCTCGCCGGAGCCCTTCGCCCGCACCACCAACCGCTTCATTCAACCCATCAGACCCCACCATTTTGCTTGTCTTGTTTTTGCGCACTTAACCCTGCAGGTCCGAGCCCCAGAGAAGGCTCCATCGACCTTCATCGATTCCAGACGTCTCCGCCCAGGTCGCCTTCCTCGTCCGGCCACTCCACGCCTCCTCAGCCTCGCCGGAGGCCATCAGTTGACGCGGAAGGGCCCCAGGATCCTTTTGCCCTTGATCTGGGGGCCGGAGCGGCCGTATGTCGGCCGCAATCGCCGCTCGAACCTCGCCGGGGAGGTATTCTTCGTGAACCTCCCCCTGCCGTCGGATCAGCCGCCACCTCCAGACGCGACGCCAGCCGTCCGATTGCCTGCTACTCCCCGCCATTGGATCGACCACCCATGATCTAATCTCAGCCGTCCAGGACAAAGGGGTATCAACCGCTCGATGCTCGCCACGTGTCCAAGTGGAACTCCATCGGCCGCATGACGACACGAAAATCACACGAACAACTGAGGTAGAAAATAAATCACAATGTCGTTGTCCTCAATCGCTCAGGATGTGTCAATCAAGAAAATGAACCACAGATGAAGATAAATCAATAAAATACAGAGAAGTGGTCCTGCTATAAGATTAACCTGGTATAGCTCCCAGGGTCGAACACAAGGAGCACAGATTGGCCTTGCGGCCTACGATGTAGTCAAATTGCACTAAAACACAGAGAACATATTTTTGTGGTTTTTTTTAATGATTTTTGAATTTTTTTAGATTTTTTAAATGATGAGAAAATTAGAGAAAGTAAATACAAGGGGACTTCAACAATTTATTAAACACACCAAAAATCAAATAAAAATTCCAGAAAATTAGTTTTTATGTTTTAAATGTTTTTTACTGTTTTTGGTGAATTTTTGGAATTTTTCTAATGGGTAAATTATTTATTAAAAATCAAACAATGCGAAAAACAAAGGGGACTGTCCAGCAAGGCTTAAGACCCAAAAATAAAATAATTTTGGATCTCAAAAAGCCCTGAAGGTAATTTTCCTATAAACTATGAAGAATAAGGAAAATTTAGGCACCCTAATTATTGTTTTTGGATTTTTAGTTTATTTATTATAATTTTTATGGGTTTTTAGGGGTTTTTCAATTTTTAAGGTTTTTGAGTGATGAAAAGTAGCCAAAATTGGCTAGAAAATCAATCAGCAAGCAAGAAACACTATCCAATTTTTTTTTAGAATTTTTAGTGGAGTTTTTATATTTTTTTGGTATTTTTAAAGTCAAACAGTAGCAAAAATAGTGGTTTTTGAATTTTTAAAAATAATAAATGAAATCAAAAATGTCCCCAAAAATCATAGAAATTCCTACACCATGGCAGGAGCCATGTGTCAAAATCTCATTGGATTTGGAGGTCGTTTGATATTTTATTCAAAAATAAAGGTGGGGCACTATGCACAGGGACCTAAGTGCAAATACCCAAAAGTTCTGGGGTCCTGGTGCAAAATACCCAAGAAGTCACGTGCCAAGCACGTGCCTGGGGCACTCAAGGACCTAAATGTAATAAAAATAAGTTCCAAGGACCTATTGATAACTCATATCAAAAGTCCAGGGGCTTATATGCAAATAACCCAAAATAAAAACGCACATGCGCATATAAAGTGTTCACAGGGGTATATATGCAAATAAACAAAACATTTTATTCAATGAATAACATCCAGAACTACAGGGCATATATTGCAAATATCCCAACAAAACACGTGACGAAGCACGTGGGTCTCTACTGGCAGGGGTATAAATGCAAATAAAATAAAGCGCGAGGTCCAGAATGCAAATAACCCAGAAAATAAACAACTTGAATTGAAAGTTACAGGACTAAAAAGAAATGGAACAAACAGAGGGGGGGCCTACGATATTTACCCCTTTATTAACCGACGGTAGGATGTGCGCCACGTGGGTGATCTGACGGCTGGGATGTGCGGGCGCTTCTCTTCTCTTCTCCTCTTCGGCTCGATCGACGGCGGAGAGAGGTCCACGTGGAAGATCAAGCGGTGCTGGGCTGTGGTGCCTCTCTCCTCGGCTGCAACGGTCCAGATGAGAACCTCAGATGTATCGACGGTCACTGCTCCTCGAAGGATGGACGGCTAGGATTAGAACTGGAGCGAGGGCTGCATCGGACGGCTCTGGAAGGTGGAGGAAGAACTGATGGCCGGCGAACTTCGCCGGCCTCCTGCGTGCACTCCGGTCCTCCTCTGCTGCGCCTGAAGGTCGGAGAAGATCCGGCGTGAGGTTGCGCAGCTGCTGCGGGTCTCCTATGCCTCGGCCGAGCCCTGGAAGGCTCCGGCGAGGTCGACGGGGAAGAAGCTCCTGGCTTGAAGTTGGGAGGCCTCAGACGCCTCCCTTTGGACCTGCAAAGAAATCAAGAAGCTTCGCGGGTCGAGGGCAAATTGCCTCGACCCAAGAAAACGGGGTGAAGGTGAACAGTGCGGTGGGGCGGAAGAGCTCCGGCGAGGTGGGGACGGTGGAGCTCGACTCCCAGATCCTGTGCGATCTGGGTTGAGTGAAAGTGCGTAGAAGGTGCGTGAGGGTACGGCGGAGATGATGATCGGGTCGGAGGGTCGAGATGTCACGCGAGGTGGACGGAATCAGAGAAATGCGGCGATGGGTCGATTTGGGCGAAATCGGAAATTGAACGGAATAAAAGATCTAATCGACTACCTGGTGGCTGAAGTAGACTGTGCTGGAGCGTGGCTAACTCCGGGTCGTAGCTTCGAAGGGCGTCAAGGCCTGAAGCTCGATGCTCAACGCCGGCGGCGGAGCAAGGACGGCGAGAATCGCCGGATCAATGGATTCGCTTCCTCGCCTCACTGCAACAAGGGCAGACGCTTGCTGTCACTCTCGCGAAGCCTATGGAGGTCACTGGGAAGGAGGAGAAGGGCCAAAGATGGGGCGCGGAGGCGGCGGAGGTCTGGATTTAAATGGTGACAGGGGCGTTTAGGGTTGAGGCTCGACGGCTAAGGAAGGCGTGGATTTGATGGCGGAGGATCCGGCGAGGGAGAGGGATGAACGGCGAAGAATCCGGGCATGGGATGTGCGTGGGAGACAGCCTGGAGGCGCGTGGGAAATTCGGAGAAGACGGGGTGGCGCGCCTCTTCCAGAAAAGGAAGGAGTCCGCGGGGGAGTTGACCGGGGTCAACATTCCCCCGTGGACCAATCAGGAGCGGCCACGTGGACTTGATTTTTGTTTATTTATTTTAGGGTAGAAATAGGCCGAATTAAAGAAAACTCAAAACATGAAATATTTTTCTTTTATTTTTTTCTATTTTTTGGTGATTTTTAATTAATTTTTGGAAATAAAAATAGGGTAGCTCTATATATAGGTATATGTACACTATATGGATTTTTATTTTTGATTTTTTTTATTTGTTATTTTTATGTATTTTTATGCTCATTTTGTATTTTATTTATTTACACCATAAAATAAGGAATAAAAGAATATTTTTATTTTATTTTTATTATATATATACAAGGGTGAAATAAATGTTTGAATACATTTATATACATGGTATTTATACAATGTATTTTTGTATTTTAATTTTGTAATTTTTATTTAATTTTAGTTTTGTTTCTTTTTATTTATTTTTAATAGCTTTTACAAAATATATACAAAATATTTACAACATATTTTTGGGTGAGGAAAATATAATTTATTGTATTTACAAAAGTATATACACAAGTGAGCCCTATCTCCCTCTACTTTGGCTTTTATGCGGTCAGGCCCATGCTGAGCCCTCCCTTGGGTTAGGTTGCTCAATATTTATTCTAAATATTTCCCTCTTTTTCTTTTTGCTCTTTATTCTTTTATTTTGTGCACAAAAACATGCTAATTATAGGTTTTTACACAATGCATGCTTTTGGTATTTATTTGTATTTATACATATCTACATGTATTTGCAAAGGTTTTTGTAGCTAAAATAATAGAATAAAGAGTGATGAATGGGTATTCATCACCCCCTATGCTTTAACTTTGCTAGTCCCTTAGCAAACACTTATTTGAAAAAGAAGTGAAAAAGAAAGAAAAAGAAAAAGAAAAAGAGGATGTACATGGATCAAGGTTGACTTATTAAATTTTCCTTCATTAAATTGAAATATGGAGCTTGATCAGATCTTTGGATTATTAATGTGTCGGAACCTTATTTGGACTTAAGCCTAAAACTCAACAGCCTCTAAGTTCCACCAGTCTATGGACAAGACTCCTCAATAAACCAGATCAGAACAAGTCTACATACGCAAACTCTAATGACCATGAATCTTTCCATGCAGTGTAAGTGATATGTGGCTCCCCACCTCAGAAGTAACAAAGAAACAACCTCCCTCAACCTGGTAACTCTAATGCCTCAGTCTAGCAACTCCTTCCTCGAGAAGCGGGGTATTCCCTTCTAAGTTCAAGTGCAACCGGCTCAAGGAGAGGGGGTAGAAGTATAGAGTTTTGGAAGCTTAGCCAGTGTAGCTAAGTCTCCCGCTGCAAGCTTCATGAGATGTAACATGGATACCATAAGCTTTTGCTTTATACTCCGGTGGGGTTATTAAATTTTCAATCCGACCCACCACTTCTTTTTTTTTTTTTTTTCAAGAACTTCTGTACAACATATCTACATGGTGCAGCATATAAGAAATTTCCCCTTGAGCCAGTAGACTATCCCTCTTTTGAAGCTTTATTGCAACCCACAGCTTCTGTCTTTAGCTTTCAACACCACTAGACCAAGTTGAGGTGCACTTCCTTCACTATAAGAAGAAGAGAGGTTCCGCCTAGAAGTACTACCCTCATATGCTACCCCAAGCCAAAGGAAACTGCCTCCTCACCACCTCATCCGTGGAGAGCCATGTGTAAAGTGCAGGTGCAAGTGAAGCCATTGTCTCTGAGAGTCATGCGTGTGTTGTTAAGTGCTCTACTTAGGCTCATCAAGATGACATATGCTCATAGCCTAGTGGACTCAAAGAATTAAGTCCGTATGGACCTGAAAAGCCTTAACCCTAAGTCCTATAAGGTTCCTCTTGAATTAAGTGGATTAAGATCTTATTCAAGCTCCATTTCTCAATTTAATTCCAGGCTTAGTTTAAATGTCAACTCTTATCCAGGAAAAACTATATACATATATGTACACAAGATGCTATTTACAAATGTTTTACAATTATGCAAAATTTTTGAAAAATGTTTTGAAATCATGAATGAATGGTGCATGAAGTGCAAGTTTTGCAAAATGATATTTACAAACATTTACACAAGATTTTTGCAAACTTTTGATTTTCAAAACATTTTGGAAAAATTTTGTACTATATACATAATTTTGATACAAAATATTTACACAAGCTTTACACAAAAGATTTTTGAAATCATTTTTACAAAAATACTTTGTACACTAGCTATGTATGTGCAAGAATAAAAGAGGTTTATGTTCATGAAAATTTTTTAATTTTTGTGATTTTTAGCCATTTTATTTATTAACACACTCACACAAAGTACGAGTTATGGCTAAAGTGTATATGAAATATATACACACCCCCCTATACTTAGCTCGAACGATGTCCTCAGAGTGATCAAGAGCGATGAAGAAGACATAACTCGTGCTTAGTAAAAGGGAAGTGAAAAGGAATGTCTAAGTACAGGAACGAATAAATGAATAGAATGAGAGGAACTCGGTGGTCTCCCCCTATATTTAGGATTAACTAATCCTAAGTATAGAAAGTTGTACATGAAGGGAAAGCCGAGTGAAGAATATACAGAATCTGCCCCCCCTATACTTAGGGTAAAATATCCCTAAGTATAGGCAGCAAAAAACAAGAGCAGAAAGAATGAAAAGAATACTCACAGGTCCGACATCCCCCCTATACTTAGGGTAAAGTACACCCTAAGTATAGCATAATCATAAGATGAGAGACGGGATGTGGGACTAAAGAATAGAATGATATGGACAGCTGGATCTATACAGGCGGAGGAACAGTGAAAATCAGGCGTGAGATGTAAAAGATGTGAGTCAAAAGACCACATCTCACGCAAAATGAATAGCAGCAATAATAACGTCCCACAGCTCATGATCTAGAAATGGTTTGAGCCGCTGGCCGTTCACTCGGAAGGTACTCTCAGAAGATAACTCAGATATATCAATGCTACCGTTATCGTGTACCTTTCTGACCAAGTAGGGTCCTTTCCATTTGCTCTGTAGCTTCCCTGGAAATAATCTAAGCCTTGCATCAAACAGCCATACTTTCTGTCCAATCTCAAAATGCTTGTGGCTGATATGAGAATCATGCCACTCTTTGACTTTCTCCTTATAATGTAGGCTGTTTGAGAAAGCTGCATCTCTAAGCTCTTCCAAGGCGGCTAACTCTGCCCTCCTCTGGTCTCCTATACCACCTGGATCCATAAGAATTTCTGTGACTGCCCAAAGTGACTTGTGCCTCAGCTCGACAGGTAGATGGCAAGGTTTGCCATAAACGAGGCGAAAGGGAGATGTACCCAATGGAGTTTTGAAAGACGTCCGATATGCCCACAAGACCGAGTCCAAAAGTTGTGACCAATTCTTTCGGTCAGGGCGGACGACTTTCTGCAAAATATTCTTGATCTCCCTATTCGACACTTCAGCTAGACCATTCGTCTGTGGATGGTATGGTGTGGCAACACGATGGTCTATACTGAACTCTCTAGCAAGTGCCTTCACCTGGTCGTTGATGAAATGAGATCCCCCATCAGAAATCAGAACTCGTGGAACCCCGAACCGCATGATGATGTGCTTCTTCAAAAATCTGCAAACTGTCTTTGCATCTGCGGCTCGGGCGGGGATAGCCTCAACCCAACGACTAACATAATCTACGGCCAACAGAATGTACTCAAATCCCTGACTCTTAGGGAATGGACCCATGAAATCGATGCCCCATGCGTCAAAAACCTCACAGAAATGAATGGGCTGCATCGGCATCATATCACGTTGTCCACAAGTCCAAAGTTTGAGTCCTAAATTATTACAAAAATATTGTTCTCTCTCTCTCTCAGAAATGAAAACTCCTTCTTCTCTCTCTTCCTGCTCTTCTTCCCGTGCGGGCCCTCAAAAAGTAAACTCTAAGTTCTCCACGCAGTACCTCGCACAAAAATTAGAAAGAGAGAGTGTCAGAAAACAGTTATAATGTAGAGAGACAATATGCAAAAAAAAAAATGACTACAAAGCCGTGCTCCCCGGCAACGGCGCCATTCTGACGACACGAAAATCACACGAACAACTGAGGTAGAAAATAAATCACAATGTCGTTGTCCTCAATCGCTCAGGATGTGTCAATCAAGAAAATGAACCACAGATGAAGATAAATCAATAAAATACAGAGAAGTGGTCCTGCTATAAGATTAACCTGGTATAGCTCCCAGGGTCGAACACAAGGAGCACAGATTGGCCTTGCGGCCTACGATGTAGTCAAATTGCACTAAAACACAGAGAACATATTTTTGTGGTTTTTTTTTAATGATTTTTGAATTTTTTTAGATTTTTTAAATGATGAGAAAATTAGAGAAAGTAAATACAAGGGGACTTCAACAATTTATTAAACACACCAAAAATCAAACAAAAATTCCAGAAAATTGGTTTTTATGTTTTAAATGTTTTTTACTGTTTTTGGTGAATTTTTGGAATTTTTCTAATGGGTAAATTATTTATTAAAAATCAAACAATGCGAAAAACAAAGGGGACTGTCCAGCAAGGCTTAAGACCCAAAAATAAAATAATTTTGGATCTCAAAAAGCCCTGAAGGTAATTTTCCTATAAACTATGAAGAATAAGGAAAATTTAGGCACCCTAATTATTGTTTTTGGATTTTTAGTTTATTTATTATAATTTTTATGGGTTTTTAGGGGTTTTTCAATTTTTAAGGTTTTTGAGTGATGAAAAGTAGCCAAAATTGGCTAGCAAATCAATCAGCAAGCAAGAAACACTATCCAATTTTTTTTTAGAATTTTTAGTGGAGTTTTTATATTTTTTTGGTATTTTTAAAGTCAAACAGTAGCAAAAATAGTGGTTTTTGAATTTTTAAAAATAATAAATGAAATCAAAAATGTCCCCAAAAATCATAGAAATTCCTACACCATGGCAGGAGCCATGTGTCAAAATCTCATTGGATTTGGAGGTCGTTTGATATTTTATTCAAAAATAAAGGTGGGGCACTATGCACAGGGACCTAAGTGCAAATACCCAAAAGTTCTGGGGTCCTGGTGCAAAATACCCAAGAAGTCACGTGCCAAGCACGTGCCTGGGGCACTCAAGGACCTAAATGTAATAAAAATAAGTTCCAAGGACCTATTGATAACTCATATCAAAAGTCCAGGGGCTTATATGCAAATAACCCAAAATAAAAACGCACATGCGCATATAAAGTGTTCACAGGGGTATATATGCAAATAAACAAAACATTTTATTCAATGAATAACATCCAGAACTACAGGGCATATATTGCAAATATCCCAACAAAACACGTGACGAAGCACGTGGGTCTCTACTGGCAGGGGTATAAATGCAAATAAAATAAAGCGCGAGGTCCAGAATGCAAATAACCCAGAAAATAAACAACTTGAATTGAAAGTTACAGGACTAAAAAGAAATGGAACAAACAGAGGGGGGGCCTACGATATTTACCCCTTTATTAACCGACGGTAGGATGTGCGCCACGTGGGTGATCTGACGGCTGGGATGTGCGGGCGCTTCTCTTCTCTTCTCCTCTTCGGCTCGATCGACGGCGGAGAGAGGTCCACGTGGAAGATCAAGCGGTGCTGGGCTGTGGTGCCTCTCTCCTCGGCTGCAACGGTCCAGATGAGAACCTCAGATGTATCGACGGTCACTGCTCCTCGAAGGATGGACGGCTAGGATTAGAACTGGAGCGAGGGCTGCATCGGACGGCTCTGGAAGGTGGAGGAAGAACTGATGGCCGGCGAACTTCGCCGGCCTCCTGCGTGCACTCCGGTCCTCCTCTGCTGCGCCTGAAGGTCGGAGAAGATCCGGCGTGAGGTTGCGCAGCTGCTGCGGGTCTCCTATGCCTCGGCCGAGCCCTGGAAGGCTCCGGCGAGGTCGACGGGGAAGAAGCTCCTGGCTTGAAGTTGGGAGGCCTCAGACGCCTCCCTTTGGACCTGCAAAGAAATCAAGAAGCTTCGCGGGTCGAGGGCAAATTGCCTCGACCCAAGAAAACGGGGTGAAGGTGAACAGTGCGGTGGGGCGGAAGAGCTCCGGCGAGGTGGGGACGGTGGAGCTCGACTCCCAGATCCTGTGCGATCTGGGTTGAGTGAAAGTGCGTAGAAGGTGCGTGAGGGTACGGCGGAGATGATGATCGGGTCGGAGGGTCGAGATGTCACGCGAGGTGGACGGAATCAGAGAAATGCGGCGATGGGTCGATTTGGGCGAAATCGGAAATTGAACGGAATAAAAGATCTAATCGACTACCTGGTGGCTGAAGTAGACTGTGCTGGAGCGTGGCTAACTCCGGGTCGTAGCTTCGAAGGGCGTCAAGGCCTGAAGCTCGATGCTCAACGCCGGCGGCGGAGCAAGGACGGCGAGAATCGCCGGATCAATGGATTCGCTTCCTCGCCTCACTGCAACAAGGGCAGACGCTTGCTGTCACTCTCGCGAAGCCTATGGAGGTCACTGGGAAGGAGGAGAAGGGCCAAAGATGGGGCGCGGAGGCGGCGGAGGTCTGGATTTAAATGGTGACAGGGGCGTTTAGGGTTGAGGCTCGACGGCTAAGGAAGGCGTGGATTTGATGGCGGAGGATCCGGCGAGGGAGAGGGATGAACGGCGAAGAATCCGGGCATGGGATGTGCGTGGGAGACAGCCTGGAGGCGCGTGGGAAATTCGGAGAAGACGGGGTGGCGCGCCTCTTCCAGAAAAGGAAGGAGTCCGCGGGGGAGTTGACCGGGGTCAACATTCCCCCGTGGACCAATCAGGAGCGGCCACGTGGACTTGATTTTTGTTTATTTATTTTAGGGTAGAAATAGGCCGAATTAAAGAAAACTCAAAACATGAAATATTTTTCTTTTATTTTTTTCTATTTTTTGGTGATTTTTAATTAATTTTTGGAAATAAAAATAGGGTAGCTCTATATATAGGTATATGTACACTATATGGATTTTTATTTTTGATTTTTTTATTTGTTATTTTTATGTATTTTTATGCTCATTTTGTATTTTATTTATTTACACCATAAAATAAGGAATAAAAGAATATTTTTATTTTATTTTTATTATATATATACAAGGGTGAAATAAATGTTTGAATACATTTATATACATGGTATTTATACAATGTATTTTTGTATTTTAATTTTGTAATTTTTATTTAATTTTAGTTTTGTTTCTTTTTATTTATTTTTAATAGCTTTTACAAAATATATACAAAATATTTACAACATATTTTTGGGTGAGGAAAATATAATTTATTGTATTTACAAAAGTATATACACAAGTGAGCCCTATCTCCCTCTACTTTGGCTTTTATGCGGTCAGGCCCATGCTGAGCCCTCCCTTGGGTTAGGTTGCTCAATATTTATTCTAAATATTTCCCTCTTTTTCTTTTTGCTCTTTATTCTTTTATTTTGTGCACAAAAACATGCTAATTATAGGTTTTTACACAATGCATGCTTTTGGTATTTATTTGTATTTATACATATCTACATGTATTTGCAAAGGTTTTTGTAGCTAAAATAATAGAATAAAGAGTGATGAATGGGTATTCATCACCGCACGATCGGGAGCTTGGGTATTTTGCATCTTCAGCCCAAGCATTTTTGTTTTTACTTTTTAGTCTAGTAACTTTCGTTCGAAGTTTAAAAAGTTTTGTAATATTTGCACTTAGACCCTCACAGTTGCACTACTTGCACTTCGGTCCACGCCACGTCACCTCACGTGAGTGGGGCGCGTGACTTTTGAGTATTTTGCAGTTTTGGCCCTAAACTTTTCGTTATTTGCAATTATACCCCTGTGAATGGTGTTTCACGTGTTCTGCGCGTGCTTCTTTGGTGAAAATTGCTGCTAAGCCCCTGGATGTCTCTATAATTACAATTATACCCCTGCCAGGCTTAGGATTTTTGTGTGCTTAGCCTATTTTTCTCACGCCTCATTTAATAGCCAAAAATTCTAAAAAAATAGTTTTAAGCTCCTATTTGCCTCTACTTTTACGCCATATTTTTAGTTTTTAATTTTATTGTATTTTTATATTTATTAAAAATCAAAAACATGTTGTTTCAGCACTGTCTAGCCTAGAAAATACCAAAAAATATTAAAATACCTCCAAAAATTCCAAAAAAAATCCATAGTGTCTATTTAATCATATTTTAGTGTCAGTCCAAAAATCACTAAAAATCTCAAAAGAAAAACACTAAAAATTCAAAAACACTCTAAAACTTCAAAAAAAAATCTACAAAATCAAAGAAAACTCCAAAAACCTCAAACTCAGTTCCTGTTTGTTCTTCATTTTGTTCTCTTTGTTTGAAAAATAGTGTGAAAAATTTTGGTTGTTGTTTGCTATTTTTAATTCCTATTTTATTCACAGCCAGCACTTATTTCACTATTTTGCTCTATTTCAGTATTTAAAAATACCAAAAACACCTTGAAAAATCCCCAAAAATCACAAAAACAGTAAAAAAGCCTAAAAATATCAAAAAAATTTTATTTCTGAATTTTTGGGTTATTTTTGCATATTTTTATAAATAGTTTATCACCCTTGTTATTACCTTGTCTCTATTTTCCAATATCCAAAAAAGAAAATTAAAAAAAATATAAAATTATAAAATTATAAAAATCAGAAAATTAAAAATCAAAATACAAAATTCAAAATTTAAAAAAAAATATTAAAAAAAATAAAATTAAAAACCCACAAAAAAATTAGATTGGCTAAGTGATTTATTAGACCTAGGGTTTGGATTTTTATCTACACTCTGCACCCTTGCTTCCTGAGTTCGACCCCTACTTGCTTACCATTGTACGTCTTTAGTAGGTATAATAAATTTTAATCCTTGCTATTCATTCCTTGATTGATTGTGTGGGTTAATTGTTGAAGAACGAAAAGGCTTGAGTAGTCGCATCAGCGACAGTGAGTCTGACTTGTCAGACCACTATTCAGCGGCTCTCGCATTCTCGCTTTTCAGCCACATCCCCCTGCAAGTGATTATGTTTATGCTGTAGTAGGACCTGTATGCAATGTAAAAAGCGTAAACCATGTAAAATGTACAACCATCAATTAACATGCCGAGCAAGTAACACACGCAACGAAACACCTGCACATGCACGAATAAACAAGTGTGTGCTTAACCTGCACCTGCTAGAAAAAAAGGAATCGATCCAGACCCCTGCACCTGCAACAAAAATAGGTTATCCTTACGCCTGCACCTGCGATAAAATCAAGCATGGGACCTACTTCGAACCTGCAACCATTACGTTAAACATAAATCGTAGCACCTGCTCCTGCGCATATGTCCTGTTCGGCCTACACGGATTTGGAGGAAGTAGCGATATGTTTGATTTATTACAAATTATGTCATCCGAAAATGTAATGTAGACGAATGAGTTGGGATGCTGAAGAGGCAGTCGGAGTTCATGCAGAGTAGTCAATGCGAGATGGTCATTTCAATCCATTCGTTCAACTTTGCAGCGTCCCCTCGAACAAGGATGTATAAGTTCCGCCCGTTTGGGGTAGCCAAGCTGTAGACAATCTTCGCTAGTTGCTCTACTGTAAGGTCAGGTCGCATTGCGCCTATTTCAGTGCAGGCCGCATGTGCAACTTCATCAGCACCAGTCCTGGTATCATTAATCTTCTTCGACAATTTCGTCAAAAAATTCTCAAGCATCTCCTAACCTACTTGGGCCCTGGAGCCCCCACTCCTTGACTTCTTTATGTTGCTTCCTCCGACGCGTGAAGTTCTCTTCCTTGACGAAGGAGTGGGGGTAAACTCCTCGCTATCGTCTGCCTCGTCGTCGGGTTCTGGCATACACTCGTCTAGTTCCTCGTCAAAATTAAGCTCTCGCAGGCTTGAAGGAGGGCGTGTCGTGGACGCTCCCATCGTCGGATGGTCAAAACCTGAACGAGAGGCGGTGGCATGCACCTCGGTGGCAACGTCTTTACAGAGAAACCTCTATATGTCACCAAAGTGCAAGAATGACTTGTTGCGATATTTGTGGTATCTATCTGCAAGCTTTATAATAAAAAATAATAAGTGGACTCATAATTAAATAAATTATCTCTTAGCCATGTCACATGAAGTACCTCAAACGAGGCTGAGTCGGATGGAGGAATAAATCTGTTGTAAACGGCATCCCATCCCCATCCAGATTTGTTGCGTAGGTATGTGTAAGTTGCGTAGTCCCTTTTCAAGTTCTTCCATCTGCAAAGGAGTTGGGCCTTGTTGTAATTCAGACAACTGATGTCTTTGAACCGGTCTACAATCATCCGCCAGCCGGGCACTGTGAACGTGCTACCCGCCCACGATGAGTCGAACTCTAGCAGGGTGTCTACGAAAATCCTGTCCAACTCTGGATTCCAATGCGCAGTCTCCGAAGCCACTGCGTCTGCGCACTCGGATGGACCCCCGGCAGCTCTCTGCGCACTGCTCGCCTTGGGTGCCATCGTGCTTATTTTTCAAGGAACAATTTAATATTAATGATTATAGGTGTAAAAGGAACAGTTACAATTTTTTTTGGCAATATCGTTTGGGAAGATCAATATTTTTGTCTACCTGACTAGTTGAAACTGTGGATGACGATTATATTAAACCCCATCTACGTACCTCCAGACGACCCCCGCCGTCCACCACAACCATATACGCACCCCCAGCCGACCCCCGCCGGCCACCACAACCATCTACCCACCTCCAGCCGACCCCCGCCTTCCACGTAACACCAGTCCCCACACCTCCAGCATCCCAGCCCCCCCCAGAACATTTCATGGATGCGAAACACCGCAAGGCCGAAGTGTGATTTCTACTCACCAAAATTCGTACAGACATCGCAAGAACGAAGCTTCATTAAACTACACCTCAACATTGAACAAGGACGAACAAGCCAATGATCAAGATTGAGCAAGAAAGAAGGAAATGTCTATTATGGTTACAAGTATTTTCCAGTCCGATTAATAGGGTTGAACTCACAACGTAAATACTACAACTTATTACGCCTAATTCATACATGTGCCATGGCAAAAGTAATGACAAAAATCGAAACCATGAAGTGCTGCCAAAGTGGGATCTGCTGGCAAAATAAAACATGTATACTCAACAAATTGGTATACCCGACTAATTTCTTTACCATGAATATGTATACCCAACGAAAAAAATGAAATTTGAAAGATGATACGCGTCAGGGGGAAAATACCAAGCCAACGCCATCAGAAAATGCAAAAGACAAAACCAAGACGGATGGTCGTTTTGTTAAAGATGAAACCAACGCGTTTGGAAAAAACGAAACCCACATCCCCAACGGAAAAGAGAGATAGGAAAAAAGCAAGAAGATTACATGACAAAGTCGAAGACTCACAAGATCATCCACACGCAAAGAAGGAAACCACCTCTGTTCATATACCCAGGAGAACATCATCAAAGAACCAGAGGAGAGTAGGGACTGAAATACCTTCCAACAACCCGGGCGATGCTCCTGGCAAAGGCGACGGTCTCCTCCTCTCCGAGCTTGATCCCAGCGCGCGTGATTTTGAACACCACCGGCAAGAAGGTGGCGCAGTACTCATAGGCGAGGAGCTCTTCCTCGTCCTTCGTCCTCCTTCCACCCCTCAATGGTCGAGGGGACACGGTCGGGGCTATGGACTCGCAGGACTCAGCCTTGTGCTTGTTGGAGGACATCATCCTTCCACTTTTGCTCGTTGGACGACCCAAGCTCCCATCTCGTGTTGTCAAGTAGGGGGCGGCAGACGTGGTCGGGGCAGAGGAGGATCGGGTTCTGTGGGAGGAAGATGACATGCGAACGAGGACGAAATCATCGGGAGGACCTCCTGCTGTTGGCGCGCGCGATGAGGAGGGATGGGACATGTCTTGTTGACCGTAGAGAAGTGATCAGGGAAGGTGCGGGTGAGTAAAGGGAAACCCCGCACCGCGCCTACCAACCTGTTCGGCCAAGGGACCAAACGCGGGTTGCAAGGGGCTGACCCGCTCTGACTTGGGTCACCCCTGCAACCAAATGTACCTTAAGTTTCAAACCATCAGTTAAGTTCAGAAGAGCACCGCTTAGGGGTTGGTAGGGGCCTGCACAGATGCATAAATGTTTTTTTCGAAAACTGAAAGGGTGGCGTCTCAATTAGGGAACCACCTCACAGTATATTTATATAAATTATAGGTTATAAAAATTTACATCCTGCTACATTGGACATGAATCGCACAACGCCCTACAATGCTCGATCACATTATATTATGTTCATTTTCTTGATGATGTCTTGAGTAAGTATCTTTTTGTGTGCAAGTAGCCAAATAAAATACGAGACCCGAGGGTCGAAGGATTTCTTCAGAATTTGCCATGTAAGTTCAATCTAAAACCCCCATCAGCAAACATAATATATAACAGTTTACGGGTGGACTGTCCGACCGAGTTTCCATCTGAAGAAGTCCTTATCCTGCGAGTGGGGTGCCCCAAAGATCTCGTTTATGGTTCTTTTTAATCTTGTCGCCAAACTCCACAACCCAACCGATAGTTGATTTTAAGAACCTTTAAACCAATCGAAACGAGAACCCCATGATTTCAGTCCCTCTTCAACATTTGAGAAGGGACGAGTTAATTTAGACCACGTCACTTTTGGGATATCTTCAAGCGTTGAGTTGCTCGTCCAGAGGAACTTAGGCCTTCTCTTATCTATTTTATTAATAATTCCAGTGGGTATATTTCAATCATGATATGACATGGATGATGAGAGGTGAGGGAAGAGGTAAGAAGAGTAACCCTCACCGATTGCGGAAACAATGTCTTTCCGACTCTGAAGCTTTATCAAGAACTTTGTTAATATTATAACAGAAGAAAAGATCCCTCGCTCCATCCAAGAAGCTCCTTAATATGATATGACCCTGGTTACTATTCACAAGGGTACTTCTTCCTCACAGATTACTATTCACCCATCCCAACTCAGTCCAACCCAACTCAGTCCAACCCAGCAACCAAACAGGCCCTAAAGTCAACTTTTTGTATTGATCTCCAATGCCGATAGTCCTGGAGATCTTTATGGCCGTGTTGTTTGGATGCCATAAATTCCCCCCCTCCCCCCAAAAAAAAAAGAAAGTCGATTGTATATCATTAATAAGTGACATGAAATTATTTTTCACTGAATGAACTCAATTGTGCGTGTTGTAAACAGGAACATTAACGCATACATTAAACATCAATTACCAAGATTAATATGAATCAATGTATTGCAGATTAACACGATTATAATCAAGCATATCCAATTCATATAGTAATTACAAGATGCATGTAGGAACCATTCTAACCATTTAAACAATATTTTAAGGCGAGATCCAAAAAAAAGCAATGTAATAAATAATTTGCAGCAAATGAAACAGTAAATAAATTAGATAAGAGATCACTGAAGCGTTCATCAAATGGATCATCCTTAGAAAAGATATCACCCCCACAATACCGGTGTGAAGGGTGCTGGTGATCCGCTCCAAGGATACAACAGCACATGATTTGCGTCCACGCACACCGACGATATTGTCCTCAAAAGTACCTTAGAGAACTTGCAGACGTGAGAATTTTCTTGCGAGTGAAGTAAACAACGTCCAGAAAGGGGTATATGAAGAGCTACGACACGAATTTTCACTTTTCAAAAAAGTCCTCCAACAAACGCCTCATTGGATTTTGAAATGGCACCCAGATCAAACCGTTGAAGACAAATCAAATTCCCTTAATACGGTCGAATCACAATTAGTTCATACAATTAATTCATTCGACCTGCTAATGAATCCCGTAGCAAAAATATCAATATCTGAATTGAATTTCTCAAGCCCGAGCCGGTGGTGGTGTCGGTGCTGGAGATGGAGCTGAGTGTGCGCGCGTGTGTGATCCTCCATTCCTCCTCTCTATTATTTCTACAAGAGCTTTGGTTGTAAACTCATATATACGTTTGCCAAAAGTTAAATAACACTAGATGCGGTGCTAAACATCCACCCAAACTCCATCTTGTTTTAAATTTTAGAACTTCCAACTTTTCCTCCAAAGTCATTTGATTTTCCAATTGAAACTAAATTAAAGTCAAGTGTAATTGCATCAATCTCACTCCGGTTAAATGGATTAGTAATCATAGAATGGTCTTGAAATACCAACGGATAAGTGTTGCTATAAAGACTAGGGATTTTTACCCGACAGACCCTGTAATCTTTGTCAATTACCTCTACGATCTTTGAAACATCATAATTCCTCCCTCAATCTTGTAAACTTGCTAACCCTTACCCTATAAACCCTATGGTTAACCCCCATCCATTTGACCGCTAAAACTAATCAGATTCTGTTATCTTTCTTTACATTATACCCATTTTATTTATTAAATTTACCATAAGTACCACTCCCTCACCCACGTCACCCCGCCCCTGCCCTCGAGCCTCCTCCACCTCCCCTGCTTGAAGCCCCCCGGCGTCGCTGGCAACCCTGTTCGAAGCACCCCCGACCACCTTCCCGAAGTCCCCCCTCCCCCACACATCTCCGATCGCCGCCTCCCTCTGCCCCAAGCCCCCTCCTGCGCGTTCGAAGAACCCCAACCACCTGCCCGAAGCCCCCCCTCCCCCACACATCTCCGACCGCCGCCTCCCTCTGCCCCAAGCTCCCTCCTGTGCGCTCGGAGCCGCCCGTCCCCTGCCCACTTGAAGCCCCCTCCCCCCTCTCCTACCTCGCGTGCTCGGAGCCCAGCTTGAAGCCCTGCGTAGGGGTCCGGATACGAAGCCCCCCGGCTCCGCACCCTTGTCGTCCTTGCTCATAGCCGCCGCCCCCGCTCGTAGCTCCCCCCTCCCGTCCCGCACCCCTGCCTCTCGAACCCCCCCCCCCCCCCGGGCTCCGCACCCCTGCCGTCCTTGCTCGTAGCCGCCGCCCCCGCTCGTAGCTCCCCCTCCCGTCCCGCACCCCTTCCTCCTTTTCTCGATCGAATCCAACCACCCCTCCCCCCCCCCCCCCCCCCCCCGCCTCTTGAAGCCCTCCCTCCTGCCGGCGCCTCCCTCCAGCCCAGGCCGCCTCCGTGACCCTTGACCCTTGTTAACCTCTTCCCCTCCCCGCACCACCTCCAACCCCCTCCCCCGACCCACCTGGAAGCCCACCTCCTCCAGGTCGAGCATGACCCTCCCCTCCCTCCCCCCCCCCCCCCAGCCCAGGTCGGGTCGTACAGTTGCTGTTGAGAAAGGAGGGAGGACTTTTTTTCCTCTTGGTTATCCGATCCGGACTGGTTAGATTAACTTGTTTTTAACTCAAAGAAGTTAACTCTTGATGTGTCATTTTAACGGTAGGGGTCGTGAGGTAAGACGGAGCAAGTTTACAGGATTGAGGGAGGAATTATGATATTTTAAAGGTCGTAGAGGTAATTGACAAAGATTATAGGGTCTGCTGGGTAAACATCCCTAAAGACTATTATTAATGATAACAAAGGATATGGCATTAATTACTAATTTCTACCGTAAATAATCATTTAGTAACTGGTAACATTCGATATTTTATATTTAACACAAGACAATTCAATAATAGATTAAAAAAATGTCACTAATACCTAATTTGTTGTAGTTATAATAAATAAGAGGCGAAAGAATGGGAATTTGAGGCGAGAATTTTTTTATTGGATTTGAGTAATACCGTATCCCTGAAGTTTTTCTGCTTGATGATTTGGAAGCGGGGATAAAAGTTAAAAAAAACGGGGACATGGGGGAAATTTCTAAGGTCTGTTCGTTTCGGGGATACCCCCATTTTGTAACCCTCAAAACCCTTTTCTCTAACTTTTTTGTGGGCCCGCTCCCTCTATCAAAATATATATATATATATATTGGCTCATTATATTATTTAAAAATTATAAAATACTAAACTTTTACTTACTATTCTAAACTTTAATACTCACGTTACAACAACCAACCATTTTTTTCAAAATTCAATATTGTAATATCACAATAATACTCATTTTTTGAAATTTCAATACAATTACATCACACAAATCCTTCCAACTCTAAACCCATCAACCAAACACCAAAAATAAAAAAATCACTCTTCCTTAGATAACACACAAACCAAACGCATTTTAAGGGATTTTTACCCCATGAACCATGCGGTTGATCTGTTTGAAGCTACTGAGGATTCTTGATGTAATTTACAAGATCAACGGGATAACTACGTTGTGCAAAAAAATCGTAGAGAAATTTTAACAAGTTTCTAAAGTTCTTGGGGGTAAAATCCCAAATTCTAAAGGGGAATAATCACCACTTGTGTTGGATTACTATTCAAAATAGAAAATGAGGAGGAGGATTGGGGATTTAATGGTTGTTGTTTGGGGAGAAGAAATTGGGAGGGCACAACCGTACAAAGAGGATCTAACTTTGACTACTTCACAAATCAAGAAATGGGGAGGGACTAGGGGCTCGGTTGGTTGTTGGGTTGAGGCGGGTTTGGGCGAGTTGGGGTAACCTGATGGGAATAGTAGCTGTTTGGGATGGTTATGAAAGTTGCAGAGGGTTGGAATAAAGAATGTGATGTGATGTCACTATGATTTGTGATAGAATTCCATCCCAAGATAAGAAGAGGATAAATCGAATATTCCGTGGATAACCCGGTTACCAAACGAGCCCCAGGGGTGCAAAAAAAGTTGGACATAGTGTTAACATAATTTTTTTTCTAATTTTTAAATACAAATACGGACACTGATATGATATTGAGAGATATGAAATCTATGTTATCATATCTTTAAAAGATAGATATAGATGTAAAATTGATATCGACCGTAAATGAATAATATTAGAAATACTCTACAGATTAGTTAAAATATACACGCATTAGATGAACATGATATAAATATATTAAATGTATTTATATCATGATATAATATTATATCAAATATAATGAAAGGATGTGAGAAATTATGATATATATGGTTTTAGAATAAAATTTGTAACAATATATATATATATATAAATGGATATACAGATACGGACCAGATATCCGATTGATATATTGATCCGTATCTATTTTAATACGTATGTCAAAATTTGTATGAAATGGATATGATGATGGATCCAATACATATATATCTTATTCGTTTGCATCCCTAGAAGGGACACAATATCATCCTTAGGAGGGACACAATATGATCTTGTACATATGCATGAAATTACTTAAAAAAATGAAAATAAGAGTGTGGGGAGGGGGAGGGGACTTACCGGAGGTCACTTATATGTAGCTGTCCAAAAAAGAGCATGGTCATAAATTTGATCAACGGAAAATCCTTTCTGATATCAACAAAATTATTCTATGCTAGCACATAACTTGAACAGTAGTTACCATATTTTCCAATATCAACTTGAAAACGACTTGTAACAATGGATAAATTTCATAGAGAAATTCATCTGTTGTTCTACAATCATGCTTTTCTTGAAATCTGGACTAAGTTAACAACAATAAGAAGATTTTTCTGATGAAGTTTGTTGGGATTTATCTTGTGAAGACTAATTGGCTAAGAACTGATGGAACGGGATGTTAATGTAGCTGATCTCCCCCATTTCTCCTGATTGACAGAGAGTTGATCATGTGGATTGTATAGAGGCATAATCTCCCTCATGCATCTTGATTGGTTGAGAGCTTGTGGGTTGGATTGCTGAGGCGCATGATCCTCCTCCTATATGTTGATTGGGTTAGAGCTATTCGGTTGGATTGTTGAGATGCACGATCCTTCTGCATTCTAATTGATCAAAACCTGTTCGGTTGGATTGTTAAGATGTCGTATGCTTCTCATGCATTCTGATTGACTAAAAGCTGATGATGGAGATGGCTAAATACAATTGGTAGTCTTTTGTTGCAATATAAAATAGGCTTTGGTGCCATCACATGTTGTATTTCTGAAATCAATCAAACAATGATAGAGAGAGTCTGGTGTGAGCAAGTGAAATAGACACATTGTCGAACCACTATAAAATACGATCTTATGCGATTGTGCATGCTTTTGCTTCCTTAATTGTGATTCTATTTGTGCAGTGCTTGATCGGATCTATCTCAAACAAAGTATATGAAAATTCATCGTTGAGGTGGAAAGTGGGTGAAAAGTTTGTGTCCGGAACTTTGTCAATGAACACTTAAGCCCCAGATTTTTTGTACCCGCACCATCTTTAAAAATTAAACGATCAGTGGCATAATACCGATGGATCTTAAACATTAATCATGACCCGGAATAATTACTAATTACAAAACCACTAATCAATTAGGGTATTTACAGATTCCTAATTGATTAGGATCCATGGTATATCACCAAAGTGCAAATCTCTTAGGCAACAAACTTTCATTTTAAAACAAGCTCTTTTGATTAAAATCTATTGCACACACATTGGTTCCCTCCTTCCCAAATAAATTTCAACCCTATCTAATAAGCTCTCGAAATAATTAGTAGTCTCTTTCATCAACTTGACTTTCATTTTGAGAACATTTTAACATGCATCCATGTTCTTTAACGACTACCTATATAACTTTTTTATTACACGTCCAAATCACCCTTCTTCATATGCTTTTGACTATAAAATCCTCACTATAATCTCACGCACGTACCGTTTGAGCTCTTACGAAATTGAATTGGCTAACAAGACGATTATGGTTAAGTTTTCAAATATTGGCAAATAAAAAATAACTCTAGTCCGAAAATTATATTGAGAAGATGTAGCGTTAAATTCATTAAAGTAGACTTCGAGAGGAAACATAAATTAATAAAGTACGAATTTCAGACATCGTATTCAAAGAATGCCAAGTTCGTATTCATTGTCAAATGATGCTCTAAAATGTGATTTGTAGTTTAAATAAATCTCCAACTTAGTGCTGAATTTGTAAATAATTTCGCCTCGACTCCTTGTTGAAAAAAGTTGGGAAAACTAGGAGAATCTTTTTTTAAGAATAGAAAGCTACAAAAAAATCAATCTTTTTAAACGATCCCTTCCAATAAGCTGATGGTCCGAGCTCTTCCAATCGTGATTAAAGGATGCCTTGGAGACCTCAATCTCAAGAACTTCATGGCTTTGAGAATTCAACAATGAGACATCAAAGACAGCATGGTTTAAAAAATCGGATTGGACCGGCCATTCAGACCGGTTGGATCATGAATCGGCTCCGATCCGATCGGTTCAGTCGGTTTTGTATAATTAATTTTAAAAAAAAATATAAAATAAAAAATCAGGTCCGACCGGTGGTCGGATCGGCACTACAAGGAAAACACGTTGTGACTACAGAACTATGCCCACGGAAGTGGGGTTTGTAGTCACGGAATTGGGCTCTAGCCACAGCACGTCGTGACCAATAACCGTAGCTACAAGTCTCGTCGTGAGAGTTTTCTAACCACGAGTATGTCGTGGCCACTACAAGTGACCACAGAACTTGTCATGGCCACAACTCTTGTGTGAAGACTTTGGTCACGGATTGTAGCTACGAGAAACTAGTGGCCACGAAATTATCGGGGTCACAAGTTTCCGTAGCCACATTTCGTTGCCACAACTCATTTTCTTATAGTGCGGGTTGATTTGGATGGTCGGATCGGGTTGAACCGAATTGACTCAGTTTTGATGATTTGGTAAACTTTCAAAAAATAAAGGTTAAATAATTAAATAATGGGATTTTTATCACTTGTGTCCTTATCTTCTGCGATATAAGTTATGTCCCTCCCTTTTTTGAAATATACATTGTGCCAATTTTTTCTTAGAGTAATTTTCTAGAAGCAACTATGAATAAAATGATTACAATATTATATTCATATATAATTCTAGAAATTGTGACTAAATTTTGAAAAGTTTTACGCGAAATAGACAATAATCACTACAAGAAAATTGAGTTGTGGCCACGAAATGTGGCTACGGAAACTTGTGGCCACCATAATTCCGTGGCCACTAGTTTCTCGTAGCTACAATTCCGTGTCCAAAGCTTAATAAAAGAGTTGTGGTCACGACAAGTTCTGTGGACACTTGTAGTGGCCACGATATATTCGTGGTTAATGAACTCTCGCGACGAGACTTGTAGCTACGGTTACTGGCTACGACATGTCGTGCCCAGAGCTCAATTCCGTGGCCACAAGTCCCACATCCGTGGGTATAATTCTGTAGCCACTACTTGTTTTCCTTGTAGTGAATATTATTCTATTGAAAAATTGAACATTTAGAACGATTATTTCATCGATATATAAATACATACTTACATAATATATGTATCCAGTTTTATCGGTTTAGAAAATCGGTTCAACCAGTCTGACCGGTAAATTAAGTCCATTCCGATTTTTTCCGAGTCGATACGAATGATGATGTTATGCTGACATCGTCACCGGTCCGACCCGGTTGAACCAAACCGAAGACTGATCGATTCAATGTTCAATCCGGTTTTTAAAACCTTGGGCGACGGGAATTTTGCAATGGGGAAACGTCTTCTCTTAGATTTAGGGGATGATTATCTTTCCTCTTCGACTTCATGTATGTGTGTATATGGATGCGCAAATGTGCATGTGCACACATGCGCATACAACCTACCGTCTAGCGCAACCATCCATAGTAGAGCTGCCCCTGCAGCTCCCTTTCCCCTCCACCGCCCGCTGTTGGCTCCCCTTGACATATATGCATGTGCTCCCTACCCTAATGGAGAAGCTCCTGTATATATGTGCACCGGCTGGTAGTTGCCCAATCCCATGCACCTCCAATTACTGCACGTCGGCACCTTTTCTTTCTTCTAATGGGGCTGTGGTAGCAAAGGACCGTGAGATATGGGGCCATTAATTTGGCTATATATGATGATGTGGTGCACCTGCACTGCATGTCTGAGTGAAGTTCGGATGTACATACACTCACACTGCAACACGAATTTACAAGGTATTGCTTCTAATGCTTAACTATCATATAATCACATGGACTTTCACTTCATTCATTGCTTAACTAGTTTGATATATACACACAACATTAGAATATTGTTATCTTCATGAACTGTCACTACAAGGAAAATAAGTTGTGCCTACAAAACTATAGCCACGGATATGGGGTTTGTGGCCACAAAATTGGGCTATGGCCACGATACACCGTAGCCAGTAGCCGTAGCTACAAGTCTCGTCGCGAGAGTTCTCTAGCCACGAATATGTCGTGGCCACTACAAGTGGTCACAGAATTTATCATGGCCACAACCCTTATATGAAGACTTTGCACGGATTGTGGCTACGAGAAAATAGTGGCCACGGAATTATCGTGGCCACAAGTTTCCGTAACCACATTCTGTGGCTACAACTCATTTTTCTTGTAGTGTGTGTAAATATTGAAACATGGTAGGACATCCAATACGGGATAGATGTGCTGTATTTGAATCAATGTATTTAGGTTTTAACTGAAAAACATGGGCAAGTACCTTTGTAAATATAATTGGCTTCGAATGGAGATCCAATTGATAATTCTTAAATTCGAAGTAAAAGTGAACTTGAGTAAAAGATTTAATACCTCTTGGAGTATTTCTAAAATTTCGACGGACTTATATATGAGTAATCTCCCGATCTAGTAGGAAAGGTTGAGAAGAGAAATGGAGGACCACATGCACGTACTCACGTGATTCGCTACGTCTCTGGCTGGACTCGGTCAATTCACACTATAAGAAAAATAAGTTGTGGCTACAGAATAATGACCACGGATATGAGGTTTGTGGCCACAGAATTGGGTTCTGGCCACGATATGTCGTGGCCAGTAGCCGTAGCTACAAGTCTCGTCGCGAGAGTTCTCTAGCCACGAATATGCTGTGGCCACTACAAGTGGCCACAGAATTTATCATGGCCACAACTCTTATATGAAAACTTTGGCCACGGATTGTGGCCACGAGAAACTAGTGGCCACGGAATTCTCGTGGCCACAAGTTTCCGTAGCCACATTTCGTGGCCACAATTCATTTTTCTTGTAGTGTCAGATCTTAATATTTTTGATGTGGGGTTCATTTCATGGGTTGGATAATTTAACCCATCAGATTAATTTGAAATCCGGTCATTGTGGAAACTTGATCAACTCGACACTCTAGATCTAACCGTTCAAGATCTAAATAGGTGCTCGTTGACTAGGCGGTTATGAATCTTGAAGGGTTATGGTGAGATATGTAAGAACCATCCTCCAACCATTTTTTTCATCATGTGCAAGCACTCTCTTTCTCCACTTTTTCCATTGTTCCTGCAGTTCTGTGAGGTACTCTCATGTACCATCGTATTCTGGGAGTGGATCACCAGTAACCTATGCACAAGTATTGTTTGTATGTGTAACACCCCAACCCCAAACATAGTACCACATGGAAAACTCACAAAGTGTGGGTGTGGTATATAAGTAGTGGGGATTACTACTTGACAACTTGGACTTAAGCATTTTGGGTGGTTGTCAACGGGTCCATCTGGGCCCGAACCCAACAAGTTGTCCGGGCCAGTTTTCCTCGATAACGGACCGGGGACCTAAGCCCGGGACGTTACAAATGGTATCAGAGCCAAATTCTCTCTGATAGTGGAAAGGGCTACCCAAGAGGTGGAGCCGCCCCTACAAAGAGGTTGGAGGAAATGGCTACCCGGAGCGTGCAGCCGCCACTATCACTGGGAATAAGTGATGGACCATGTCGCAACGAGGACGTTGCGAATATAAGTGGGGGAGGTTGTAACACCCCAACCCCAAACATAGTACCACATGGAAAACTCACAAAGTGTGGGTGTGGTATATAAGTAGTGGGGATTACTACTTGACAACTTGGGCTTAAGCATTTTGGGTGGTTGTCAACGGGTCCATCTGGGCCCGAACCCAACAAGTTGTCCGGGCCAGTTTTCCTCGATAACGGACCGGGGACCTAAGCCCGGGACGTTACAAATGGTATCAGAGCCAAATTCTCTCTGATAGTGGAAAGGGCTACCCAAGAGGTGGAGCCGCCCCTACAAAGAGGTTGGAGGAAATGGCTACCCGGAGCGTGCAGCCGCCACTATCACTGGGAATAAGTGATGGACCATGTCGCAACGAGGACGTTGCGAATATAAGTGGGGGAGGTTGTAACACCCCAACCCCAAACATAGTACCACATGGAAAACTCACAAAGTGTGGGTGTGGTATATAAGTAGTGGGGATTACTACTTGACAACTTGGGCTTAAGCATTTTGGGTGGTTGTCAACGGGTCCATCTGGGCCCGAACCCAACAAGTTGTCCGGACCAGTTTTCCTCGATAACGGACCGGAGACCTAAGCCCGGGACGTTACAAATGGTATCAGAGCCAAATTCTCTCTGATAGTGGAAAGGGCTACCCGAGAGGTGGAGCCGCCCCTACAAAGAGGTTGGAGGAAATGGCTACCCGGAGCGTGCAGCCGCCACTATCACTGGGAATAAGTGATGGGCCATGTCGCAACGAGGACGTTGCGAATATAAGTGGGGGAGGTTGTAACACCCTAACCCCAAACATAGTACCACATGGAAAACTCACAAAGTGTGGGTGTGGTATATAAGTGGTGGGGATTACTACTTGACAACTTGGGCTTAAGCATTTTGGGTGGTTGTCAACGGGTCCATTTGGGTCCGAACCCAACAAATTGTCAGGGCCAGTTTTCCTCGATAACGGACCGGGGACCTAAGCCCAGGACGTTACAGTATGGGGGGATGGGGAGAAGTGACGTCCTCTCTAATGACGGTCCTTTATAGACACTTCGATGATCTCCAATCTAATACAATTTTATTTTATTTGTCGTAATTTAGTATTGCTTATTTTTCCCCAGTCTTGCCTTAAATCATCGTATTTAAAATAGGATCCGTTTTGGTTTGGTATTTGTAATATGATTATGATGTTCCAATGGTTTATTACCACTAAAATAAATCATGCGAATCTGAATGATTAATGTTTAGTTTGTTTTATGTTGATTTTGGTAACAACAAAATGATCTATTTATATCTTGTAGTTATCTATATTTATTTAATAAATATTCATATGTTTATTCGTCCATTACACTATGATATCTTACTTTCAAATTTGAATACATTTTAACACAGTCCACAATAAATTACATGTATAGCGTATATTTTCCTTGTACGTGTTTTCCCCCTCGAAGGGTTAGAAGGCCATAGCGACTTCCTTGGAGACGGACTGTGAGGATCCAGGCGTTCCTAGTAAAATTACTTGGGGACATACTGGATATTCACACTACACAAAGGAGTTGGAGGTCATGACGATTTATATGGTATTTTTAAAGTCACATTTTACCCACTATACTGTGATATGGAAGGTATTGTGATATTTTCCTTTTATCCTCATATTGCAAAAATTGTTCATGTCGAACAAAACTGTAAAATGGATGACTTGGCATGAAAGAATAATTCTAAAGACGGACTTATGTGCCATCCAATAGACTCTTCTCAATGGAAGCCATTCGATTCCATGTTTTCCTTTTTTTGCATAGGACAATAGAAATGTCCGATTAGGTCTTACTAGTTATGCTTTCAATCCTTTCAAGAATATGTTCTCATCATACTTCATTTGGCTAGTCGTTGTCATAACCTACAACTTCCATCCGTGGATATGTATGAAGTCAAACTTTATGATGCTTACCCAACTGATCCCCACCCAAAAGCATCTGGAAATGCCATCGACGTATACTTGCAATTGCTCATCGATGGGCTCAAGCATTGTGGCACAATGATGTGGAGACTTTCGATGCACATGCGAAGAATTCCTATCAAATGTACGGTGCATTATTGTGGACAATCAACAGCTTTCCCACATATGCCAACCTACCTGGTTGGAGAACAAGGGAAAATATGCATGTCCAGTGTATATGG
Organism: Ottelia alismoides; assembly: GCA_037367405.1. Taxonomy (NCBI): domain Eukaryota; kingdom Viridiplantae; phylum Streptophyta; class Magnoliopsida; order Alismatales; family Hydrocharitaceae; genus Ottelia; species Ottelia alismoides. Next base: position 233,981 of record JAZKJV010000557.1, read on the forward strand.
AACATGCGCACCATCTTCGACTATGTGAAAGTGAGAAGATATGCTATCCGATCCATCGTAGATTTCTTCCAACATCGCATCGATGGTGGAACAATGTGCATAAGAATGAGTTCTATGGTAAATCTTGTTTTATTGCAGGTAGATTTCCGGATAGAGTTTTGAAAACATATACTGTCAGAAAATCAAGATGTGAACTGATGGACAAGTTGTTGCAGATGGAACACGTTAGACTTGTAAGACATTTAAGAAATATTTGAAAGATCTAAAAAGTTTTGAATTAAAAAAAGAGTATTTTCTTCATGGAGTTATTGTATTGGAAAGAATTGAGCATACGCCACAAACTAGATGTAATGCATATCAAGAATATTGTCATGGATAATATTATGGATATTTTTAATCTTACCAATTCATCAAAAGAAACAAATAAATCAAGAAAAGATCTGCAAGAAGTTAGAATTCGTCAGCACTTGCAAAGGGGAGCGGTAGTTTCAACGTGCTAGATACACTTTAAGATCTCGATACAAGAGATGATGTCATTTTCATTTTGAAATGATATTGTTGTTCCAGATGGATTTTGTTCAATACTTCCAGATATGTAAATGATAACCAGAAGAAAATTGGTGGGATTAAAAGCCATGACAACCACGTCTATGTGCAAATAGTCTTTCCTCTAGCCTTCTCTGGTCTTTTGCCTCAGTCAGTGGTCGAGTCAATGATAAGTGTACTAATGACTGAGGTTAAGTATCAAGATAAATCAATGGTCGTTATGCGGACTCAACGAGAAGAATAAAACTACTCAAAGAAAATCAAGCGATCAAGTATGTAAGCGATTAGTTGTTTTTATTTACCTAGTATAGCCACCAGGGTCGAACACAAGGAGCACGAAAAAGGTACGAAGTAGTCAAATTTCTTAGATAAAAATATTTTTTTGTCATTTTTTAATTTGCAATTTTTATTTTTTGAATGAAAGCAAGCAAGCACTAGAATTAAGGCAACAAGCATAACAATCTTTTTAGGTTTTTCTATAAGGTTAAAATTACTCAAAAAATTAATATAAAAATATTTTATGGATTTTCTGCTTTTTAAAGTGTTTTTGTACTTTTTATAGGGTTTTATAAGAATTTATGTGATTTTTATAAAAATCAAACAGTGCTTAAAATGCCAAACAGTGCACAGCTATGACCAATTGCAAGTTAAAAATACTGTAAGTGTCCCAAGGTCCTAGATGATAATTTTATTATAAAGTAGAAATAAAAAGATATACCAGGAATAAAATTGCATTTTTTTAATTTTCTTTGATTTTATATGATTTTTAGAAGGTTTTGGTTGTTTTGTAATTTTTAGAGTTTTAAAGTGAATTTTCAAACAAAATTGATATAGTAGTTAAAACACAATGAAAAGCACAACAGATTTTTTTTAACTTTTAAAGTTTTTTTTCGAATTTTTATAATTTTTCTAACTTAAACAAGAAACTTTTTAGAGGTTTTTGAATTTTAAAAAATAGAAAATGCAACTAAATCAATCCAATAAAATTACAGTAAATATTACACACTAACATGAGCCAACAATAATTTCTAGGGATATTTACACCCGTAACCCTGCGTAGTTTCATAATTACCTCAGAAACCCTCAATAATCACGAATTACACCCAAGACCTTGAGTACTGCCTAACTCTCACACCCATATCCCCGTGTTAATTTCCATCCAATTTCCCTTTAACAATGGCGGTATCCGTCACGTATTTTATATTTTTACCCTTTTAACTTTCAATTATTTACAAATAAGACCATCCCCTTCCTCCTCCTTCCCCCCTTTATCCTTTGAGACCGACGCCCGCCGGCCGAACTGCCTCCCCCCACCGGCTGCCCAGCCCGCCCCCACCCCCCTCCTCCAACAACAACCCTAGGTGGAGACACCCCCCCTCGCTCACCCTCACCCAACCACCACTCTCCTCGCTAGTGCCCACCATCCCACCTGAAGGCCCCCTGACCGTCGCCTCCTCCCTCATCAAAGCGCCACCATCCGATCGAATCCTCCTCCCTCGTCATAGCTCTCCCAGCCACCCCGACTGTAGTGCCTCCCCCGTCAAATCCTTCCCCTCAGGCTCCCACCCGACCGTCAAGCATCCCCCGGATGCCCGTGAACTCCGGGACCATTCGGAGGAAGGTCCCACCTGACCGTCAAGCGTCCCTCGGATGCCCGTGAACTCCTGGACCATCCGGAGGAAGCTCCCACCCGACCGTCAAGCATCCCCAAGCTCCCACTGGTGGGGGCACGCTTGGAGGCGCGTGCACGCTTCCTAGAGCCACGAGGGGCAGCGGAGGAATTTGGCAGTGGTGGGAGGTGGGTGCCAACGGGAGGTGGGTCCAAGGTGGGGGCGGAGGGGCTTGGTGGACCAGTTGGGTGTTAGCAGGTTAGAGAGGAAGGGTGCACCAAGAGGAAGTGAAGGAGGGCGAGGAGTTGGTGGTGGGAAGGGAGAGGAGGTGAAGAGAGTGGAGAAGGTGTCTGTGGAGCGGGAGTCATACTCCTCGTCATGTTCGCTGGAAGAGTGGAGGTTACTGCTGTTGCCGGACTCCAGAATATCCGAAGGATGTGCCGCACGCACCTCCCCCATCAAAGCCTTCCCTCCCAAGCTCCCACCCGCCTTCCCCGTCGATGGATTTCTTTTTATTTTTTACTATTGATTAATTTTAATCGTTGGATTGATATTAGGTTAGATTAACCCGATGGTGTGGTTGGGGTTAATGGTTAAAACTAACAGAAGGTTACGGGTGTGAGATATGGTAACTATTCAGGGTTTCTCATGTAATTCGTGATTATCAAGGGTTCCTGGGGTAATTACGAAACTACTCAGGGTTATGGGTGTAAATATCCCTAATTTTTATGTAATTTTTTGAACTAATTAAATATTTATTAAGTCCAAAACATAATATGTAATTAAGAATAGTTTACATGGACATATACGCAAATATTCTAAGTTCACAGCTCAAAGAGCAATACACTTTGAAAACTTAGGGTCAAATCTGCAATTAATCCAGCCAACACCTACGTCGCATGCAATCCAGACTCACATGGGCATATATGCAAATACTAAAAACATACCGTTTATTTCGTAACGGATAAAAAGCGTAGGGCAGATAGTGCAAATATCCCACGACTCACATGAACATGCACATGCTACAGACTGAGAGGGACTAAAGTGTAAATACTATAAACTACAAGGTCCAAACTGCAAAAGTTCTTAACTACAAAATGTATTTCCGGACTAAAGAAAAATGGCGAAAATTGTAAGGGGGATATGCAATATACCCTGAGGCATGTAAGGTGCACGTGGTGGCTCTAATGGTTCTTATTTCCCTCTTACAAAGTGATCTGACGATCCAGGGAATGTGGGGGACGTACGATCGGATATGACGTGTCGAGTCTGATCCAACGGCTTGGAAAGCTGCTCTGACAGTCGACTTAGAAGCGAACTGGCGCTGCTCTCCTCATCCAATGGTGGAGAGTGGTGATGCAATAACAGGAGGCTGGCGTATTTTGATCGGGGACTAGCGTTGCTCCATCAGGCTGATCGAGCCATTGGAGGGTCCAACACCTCTGTAAGGGTGCCCCGCGTCAAATGAGGGAGGCTGATGTGAGAGAAGATGGTTGGATGGTCGAAGCAAAGGTGCTCCACCTGGAGTTGCTTCGTCGAGCAACTGACAGTCCGAATATGCCTCCTCTTGTGCGAGGGTACCTGCAAATAAAATGGGACTCGGGGGCGACACTGCGATCATCTTATTGCATGCAAACAGGAAGGAAGTGATGGGGGATGAGGTATGATCTTCGGTAGACATGGGGGAAGGGGATCCTACCCTAACCCATCTCCAATGAGCTGGTCTAAGGATAATCAGATTGCAAAGGAAAGTGTGGGGCAATGTGTAGCTTCGAATTGAACGGGTAGGTCGTCGAGATGGAGCTCCGACCAGCTGGTCAGAGAAAAGAACATGTCGATGGAGCAAAATGGAAATGATGGATTGATCAGGGAAATGTAGAGGAAAACATAAGTACTTTAAAGTTCAGAATTGTTCATAAGATTTAGGCGAAGGTGGGTGGACGGGTCTTAGACTCAATATATTGCGACGGGCGAGAGAGGCTTCACATGGTGGAGCTCCGACCACGTTGTGAGCTTCAAGCCTCCAAGCGTCTTCTAAAGATCCTAAGCTACTCCTTGAGTGGTTGTCACTCCACGGAAGGTGGATAGGGAAGAATGGGGGTGCGAGGGACGAGATGGAGAGCTATGGAGGTGGAAGAAAGGTTATATAGGATGCCTAGGGGTCTAGAAGAATTGGAGAATGCATGTAACCCTAAGAAGATCCGACCCTTTCTAGGGATCCACGAGGGTCACGGATCCTAGGAGAAGAGTCAGCCGAAGAATCGAGGGGAACAAGGTCGGAGTTGGGAGCAAAAATTCAAAGAAGTGGCTCCGACGTGAAGAAAGGCAACCCGACCAGGCTGGAGGAGACTGTTGACTGAGGTCAATGGTCAGATGTGGACCAATGAGAAAATCAGGATTTACAAAATAAAGGGAAATTCAATAAAAATAACGAATGACTTTACAATAAAAGAGCATAAAACGAAATTTTTTTTATATTTTCTAAAGAATTTTTCTATGATTTTTAATTATTTTTATGAAAAATAAAATAATATATAGTATTATATACATGTATAATATGCATATGTATTATGTACAAGTATTTTTATTTTATTATTTTTACAAAAATATTCTTATTTTATATTATATTTATTTACACCATGATTTTAGGAGTATAAAATGATTTTTACTTTATTTTTATGATTCTTAAGGGTATAAAATAAATAAAGAATGCAATATGTACTTGTGTATTTTATACAATCGTTTGTTGACTTAATTTTTATTTTTATTTTGTTTTTCTGAATTTTATTTTATTTTAATAATATTATTAAAACTATATACACGGGTATAATAGAATAAAATAATTTTGGTTATATTAAAAATAAATAAATAACTAATGTGTTTAAGTATAGCTGATATATACAATACATAGTAGTCCCTATCTCTCTACTTATTTTATTTTGTGATCAGATCAAGTTTTGGCCTTCTCTTAAGATTTGGGTCACTATGTATTTATTCTAAATACATCATTCTTTTTCTATTCCTTTGTTCTTTTATTTAACCAAAAGTATGCTAAATATGCAATATTAACAATGCCATGCAAAATGCTAAGTTATTGTATCTACATGTATTTACAAGAGGTTTTGCCAAAAAGAAGAGATAAAATAAAAGAATAAAGAGTGAGAATCATAGATTCATCACCCCCCTATACTTTACCTTTACTAGTCCCTTAGCACAAACTTATTTGAAAAAGAAGTGAAAAACAAGAAAGAAAGAAAAAGAATCAAGGTTGATTATTAAACTTATCTTTATTAAATTGGAATATGGAGCCTAGTCAGACCTTCGGATTATTAGTTTATCCGAACCTTATTGGGGTATATGCTTAAGACTTAACAACCTTCAAGTTCCACAATTCTATGGTCAAGACTCGTCAATAAACCAGGTCAGAACAAGTCTACATACGCAAACTCTAATGACTATACATTTCCTTATACTGTATAAATGATATGTAGCTCCCCACCTCGGAAATGTTAAAGAAACAGTCTCCCTCAACAAGGTAACTTTAATTCCCTAGTCTAGCAACTCTTTCCTTGAGGAGCGGGGTATTCCCTTCTAAGCTCAGGTTCAACCAGTTCAAGAAGAGGGTGAAAGAAGAGAATGGATCACAGCCAGTGTTGCCACGTATCCCTGGGAGCTTAACCAGTGTAGCTAAGTCTCCCGCTGCAAGCTTCATGAGATGAGAAGGTGTGATACATAAGCTTTTGCTTTATTGACTATATACAGTTCGGTATGCATTTTATTTTCGATCAGGCATGTCCACTTTTTTGGAGTTTTTCTTGATTTTACATATTTTTTTAATGTACATATGTACAACATATCTACATGGTGCAGCATATACACAAGGAGTTTTTCTTCTTGAGCTAGTAGACTATCACTCTTTTAAAACATTATTGCAACCTGCAACTCTTGTTAGACCTCAATGCCACTAAACCAGGTTGAGGTCCACATCCCTCCCTAGAGGAAGATGAGAGGTTCTGCCTAGAAGTACTTCCCTTGTATGCAACCCCAAGCTAAAGGATTCTGCCTCCTCATCACCTCATCCGTGTCGAGCTACGTGTAAGGTGCATGTCCAAGTCAAGCAATTATCTCTGAGATTCATGTGTGTGTTGTTAAGTATTCTACTTAGGCTCATCAAGATGACATGTGAACATAGCCTAGTGGACTCAAAGAATTAACTCATTAATAGACCTGAAAAGTCTTAACCCCAAATTCTATAAGGTTCCTCTGAAGTTAAGTGGATTAAGGTCTTAACCAAGCTCCATTTTTCAATTTAATTCTAGATAAATTTAATTGTTAACAATGATTCAGAAGAATATACAAGCAATAATGTACGGAAACTATTATTCAAAATATGCAAGTTTTTATGAAAAATTTTTGAATGCAAGGAATAAGGAAGAGTTTTGTAAAATATTTACATACATTTACAAACAAATTTTTACAAACCTTTATTTTTGAAACATTTTTTAAAAATTTGTGTACTATATACATAATTTTACTACAAAAATATTTACAAAAACTTTACAATCAAAACATTTTTACAAACTTTTGTACAAAAAATAGTTTTTACAAAAGGTTCTTACAAACATATATGTACAAGAAGAATTTAAACATTTTATGATTTTTAGTTTGTGAATTTTAGCCATATTATCTATTAATACATTCACACAAAGTACAAGTTATGGCTAAAGTATATATACAATATATACAACACCTCCCTAAACTTAGCTTGAACGATGTCCTCAGAGTAATCAGAGAGCGATGAAAGGAAGACATAATTCGTGCTCAGTAAGAAGTGAAAATAATGTTATACTACACTGATGAATAAAAAGAATGTAATGAATTAGAAATCGATGATCCCCCTACACTTAGGATCAAGTAATCCTAACTATAGAAGTCTATACACAGGGGAAAATTGAGGGTTAGGATGTACAAGGTTTACCTCCCCTGTACTTAGGATAAAATATCCCTAAGTATAGGTAGCAAAATAAAGGTAAAAAGAATCAAATGAATAATCAAACGTCTAATGCCCCCTATACTTAGGGTAAAGTGCACCTTAAGTATAGCATAATCATAATATGATGATGACATATTAGACAAAAGAATGATTGATATGGACAACTAGATCTTTACAAATGCAAAGAGAGATTGATAATCAGGCATGAGATGCAAATGATGTGAGTCAAAGACCACATCTCATGCAAAGTGAATAGGAGAAACGTCAACAATCAGTGGATCATGATGAAGATATGGATTCAGGTGCTAACCGTTAATCCTAAAGGTAGAATCTGTCATGTCGATGCTTCTGTTGTCATTAACCTTTATGATCAAGTATTGGTTCCTTCCATTTGCTCCGTAACATCCTTGGAAATAATCTTAGCCTAGCATTAAATAGCCATAATCTATTGTTTGACTCAAACTGTTTATGGTTGACAAGATAATTATGTCATATCTTCACTCTCTCCTTATATTGTAGGCTACTCGAAAAGGTTGTATCTCTCAACTCCTCTACGGCTATTAACTCTGCTTTCCTCTGGTCTCATATACTCTTGGGATCCAATAATAACTCAGTGACTGCCTAAAGTGACTTGTGCTTGATCTCCATAGGAAGTGGCATGGCTTGCCATAAATGAGATGAAAGAGAGATGTACCCAAAGGTATCTTCAAAGAGGTCCTATAGGCCCACAAAATCGAGTCCAAAAGTTGTGACCAATCCTTTCGGTTTGAGCGGACGAATTTCTGCAATATTCTCTTAATCTCCATGTTCGATACTTCAACAAGACCATTGGTCTGAGGGTGATATGGAGTGGCAAATTGATGGTAAATGCTGAACTCGTTAGCAAGGGCCCTTACCTTGTCGTTGATAAAGTGAGTTCTCTCGTCTGATATCAAAACTCTAGGTACCCAAACTGTGAAATGATATTTTTCTCAAGAATCTACAAACGATCATAGCATCTGCGGTTCAGGCGGGAATGGCCTGAACCAAGAGACTCAAATAATCTATAGTTAACAGGATGTACTCGAATCCCTGACTCTTAAGGAATGGACCCATGAAATCAATTCCCCATGCGTCAAAAACCTTACAGTGTGAATGGGCTGCATCGGCATCATATCGCGATCCACAGGTGCCCATCCTTTGACAGTCAGTATACCTCTTCACAAATTCACCAGAATCGTGGGTATGCCACCACAGGATGGATTGGAGCACTTTCTGTGTTGTCCTCCTCACAGAATGATGTCCTCCTGCCTTAAGCTTGTGGCAGTATGTGAGGATACTGTGGTGCTCCTCATGAGGAATACACCAACGCCAGATACTATCCCCTCCTTCGTGATAAACGATGGGATCCTCCTAATGGCTGGATCACCACCAGAGATCTCCCACGACGTAGGGGATGAAGAAGAGCTCCAAGCACCTCCGACCATGCTAAAAATCACACCAGTTTGTCTTTAGCATTCCAGAGACCTGCACAAAAAGTTAACAGGTCAAGGGAAAAGTACCTCGATCTTGTAGCACACTACATGGGCAGTCGACGAAGGCGATGGAGGTGCTCTGGAGGAATGGAGGTGGTGAAACACCCGAGGCCAGATCAACGATGGATCTAGTGAACTAGATAAGCTGTGGGCCTGCAAGAAGTGAAGAGGAAGAAGAGGGGGTGGTCTGGCATGTCGGAAAATGAGGATATCACGGTGGAATGAGCTCCGGCGAACTACGAAGGTGATAATTAACACTAAAATCACGTGATAAAAAACTAATATAAATGCAGAAAATAATCTTAGGCCTAAATCTAATCTCGAAACAAGAACGAAAGTGGGTTCCTCAGTGGTTGAAAGCCATGAAGCAAGACCTCACGCTAACGAGCGGTGGAGATGGGTGGAAGACACCTTAAACCTCACCTATCTTCACTGCTACCGGATAGAGAACATTCTTGTCATGAGGTTCAATCCAGAACAAAGGAGGAGGAGTCAAATATAGGTCCAAGGTGGTTCAAAATGGGAAGGAGCTCGGAGAGGGAATATGCACAGTATGGTCGAGCGGCTTTAAAGAATGAGATGGAACATGCGTTGTAGTAATCCTCGACCCAAGGAATCATGCAGGCGTGCATGAGGGATGATCGAGGGAGAGATTTGTTAAGAACCTAACCCAAATCAATGAATACATCGATCGGGGAAAAAGTGAGAAATAGGGCGAAGACCTAGGTCCACCACAAGCTAGGACCTTGATTAGAGAGTTGATTGAGGTCAACTTGTAGAGATATCTGGTTGGTCCACTTGGCCAACCAGAAAAATCATGCAAGAAAAAATTGTAAAACATTTAATAGTTTTTAAATGATTTTATTTATTTTAAATTATAAAAAAATATTTATTTTTCTAAAGTATTTTATTATGATTTTTATTTCTTTTTTAGAGCTTATTATTTACAAGTTACTTTTTAGGTTTTAATCATATGTTTTAAGTCTTTTATTTTTATTTTGTATTTTTGATTTTATTATTTTATTCTCTTATTTTATGAAATCATAACTTATTTTTATATACTTAAATATATTTTTATTATATTTTTTGATATAATCTATACACTTAATAAATAGGTGTGTTAGTTATATAGGTATAACTATTGGTATTTCATCTATATATTTATTGAGGGTTTTGTTCTAGTTTTAATATGTACATATAATATAAATAATATTTACAAAATTATAAAATAAAAAATAATAAAAATAATAAGGAATTAAATAAAATGAAAATTTTAATCGAGTATATTGTACAATAGGGGTCCAAAATCTAACTTTCACACCTTAACTTCAAAAAATATGAAACTGTCTTCATTAAATAGCTTATTAAAAGTTATAAACATTAAATGTGATCTTGATATATTTTGAGTTTTTGTTTGAGAGATATGGGTCTGGGAAGTTGAGATTTTGGAATCATATTTAGAGTGTAACTTTTACACTTTATATTATTTGTGTATGAAATCAATTTTTTTCTATATATTATTATCTACAATTTTCATATACAAAGTTTCTTTATTTGAGATATAAAAGGTAAAAAATAAAATGGGTCCCAAAATTTAATAAATAATCGATGAATACATCGGATTTTTATAGGATTTTTGACCCCTATCTCGCCCTACTTTATTCCTTGTCGACCCAGTCATCAAGATGCCTAGGTCTCAGAGTTTAGGGTCATAAAGTACCTATGGTATTTTATTCTTTTCATTTTCTTTATTCTATAATTTTGGTATTAAAAACAATATTTTATACATAGTTTATGCAATAAAGAATGAATGTTAATTTGTACAATTCATGGTATTTACATGCATTAACTAGGGTTTTTAAGTCTAAAATGATAGAATAAAGGTGATGAAAGGGGGATTCATAACTCCCCTATACTTGCCTTCGCTAGTCCGTAGGAAACACTTATGCAATAAGTGAAGAAACTAAAAATAAAGAAAAGAAAATAAAGAATGTGGATTAAGTTCAATTATAAAACTTGCTTCACAAAATCAAATTTGGAGCTTATGTCAGACCTTTGGAATTTTAGTGCGGGAGGAACCTTATTGGGAATCAGATTTGAAACACAATAGCCTTCAAGAATCATGAAACGTTGCTTAAGTCTCCTCACTATCCTGGTTAGAATACTTTACCTCTTACGCAAACCCTTATGACTATGAATTTGACTTGTACAATATATGTGATAGTGGCTCCCCTCAACTAAAATGATAAAGAGAATGACTTCTCCAACATGACAACCCAATGATTCCCCAATCTGCAACTCCTTCCTCGAGTAGCAAGGTATTCCCTTCTAATCTCAAGTGACAACCAGCTCAAGAGGAGAGGGTGAAGACAAGAATGGACGGTAGCCAGTGTAGCTACCTATTCTAGGATGCATGACCAGTGTAGTCAAGTCATCCAGCTACAGGCTCACAAAATATGACTTTGAGGCTCAAGCTTGCTTATTGACTATACAATTATATACAATCCGACAAGCATTTTATTTTCAATCAGGCATGTCCACTTTTTGGAGTTTTTTTTTGAAAAACTATATACAACAACATTTATATAAGGAGTTTTTACCCTTGAGCCAGTAGACTATCCCTCTTTTGAAGCATTATTGCAACACATACTCTAGTGTATTTAGATGTCTTTACCACTGGAAGGGTTGGGGTGCACTTCCCTCCCTAGACAAGGACAACTATTTCCACTTTTGTGTGTCTCATACCGGCAAATCCAATCCCCTCACCACTTTGAGCCAAGTGAAAGGTGCAGATGTTCAAGTTAGGTCATTATCGACAAGAGCCATTGTGTGCTCCGAAATACTCTACTAAGGTAGTCAAGAATCCAATGAACCAAGTCTCGTGATTCTCAAAGAATTAAGTCAATTAGATCCGAAGTACTTCATCCAACTTCTATAAGATTCCTATGGTTATGTACATTTAAGGTCCAAGAAAGCCTCAATCTTCGGATTTTATTTAGACTTGTTCAATTATCAAACTCACTCTTAAAAATGTGAATTCTAAGTAAATGCTATGTACAATGCATGAAAGTTTTTGTGATGCAATTTTCAAAGTTTTGAACTTTTTATGCATTTTGAAAAAGGTTTTGCAATTTTTTATGCAATTCTTTAAAAAGATTTTGTATATGTTTTTGGTGTTTTTGGTTTTGCAAATGTTTTTTTTGGGATTTTTTAAAACAAAACATTTTGGATAAAAATAGATGAAAATATTTACACTGGGGTGCATCTTATATTTACAAGAATAGTATTTTTAAGAATTTGCAAGGGACATGTGATCCATTTTATAGATATGTACATACATTTAATAAAGAATTTGAGTCTGATGTATACATTCTTCAAACTTATTTAAAAATGAGATTTTACAAATAATTTTCAAAACTATAGTCCAAATATTTTTAGATTTAATTTTTACAAATATTTACACACATTTGAAAATCATTTTACAAAGGTTTTTCAAATAGTATATATAGATTTTTCAAAAAAAATTTGCAACCATTTTTCGAACCATTTGCAAATCAGTTTTCAAACATTTTTATTTCACAAAAAGAAAATAAATTTTACAAACAAAATATATTTCCAAAGGTTCAAAATATTTAACAAAATATTTTTCAAATAGTTTTCAAAATATTTTTCAAAAAGATTTTCAAACATTTTTGCAAAAAAATTTGTTTTTACATGATTTATTAATCAGTAAATAAAAAAAATTGAGGAATAATGTCCATCTTTTATTAAGTTAATTTAATGAAATGTATATGTATATATGGTATGTTATAAAGATATTTTGCCATAATTATTATTGAAAATACGAAAGTATGAGTTTTGTCTAAACTATATACGCAGTATATATGACCCCCCTATACTTAGCTTGGGTTATGTCCTCATAGATTAGAGAGAAACAGAGAAGACATAACTCGTACTGAGTATAGAAAAGTCTAAAGAATAAATGAATAAGGAATGACTGAACAAATGGGAAGTCGACTGTCCCCCCATACTTAGGATCAAATAATCCCAAGTATAGTAGACTATACACAAAGCAGATAGGGTTAAGGGTAGGAATGAACAGATTGTACTCAGACTGACTCCCCTTATATTTAGGGTGTGATATCCCTAAGTACAAACAAGAAGAGGAGATAGTGGAGAGGATCAAAGAATGAAAGAACTCGGGGTGCACACACCCCTATACTTAGGACAAAGTACGTCCTAAGTATATAAGACTTACAAGAAGGGGTGACACATTTTTGGTAAAAAAAGATAAATGATAAGGAAAAGAAGAAAAGATATATGAGGATAGAAGAGAAGATCGAAGAGAATATACACATCACTCCCCTTATACTTAAGGTAAAAGATCCATAAGTATATGAAACAACAAGAGTTATGAAATGGAATGAAGAAAGAACGAAATAGGGTGGATGAATTACGTCCTAAGAAAGGCATGCACGAAAATAGGGTGGATGAGCAATATGGTGGATGGACAGAAGAAAGACAAATGAGCATATACAAGAGGATGGATGTAAAAAGGTGATGAATACCCATTCATCACTCTTTATTCTTATATTTTAGCTACAAAAACCTTTGCAAATACCTGTATATTCATGTAAATACAAATAATTATCGAATTGCATGCATTGTATAAAATTGAATAAATAGCTTGTTTTTGTGCATAAATAAAAGAACAAAGAGACAAAAGAAAAAGAGGAAGATATTTAGAATAAATATTGAGCGACCTAATCCCAAGGGAGGGCTCAACATGGGCCTGACCGCATAAATGCCCAAGTAGAGAGAGATAAGGAAGCTCATGTGTACATATACCTGTAATTAAATAAAAATAAATATTTTCCTCAAAAAATAAAAATAAAAATGGGCAATATTTATTTGTAAATATTTGTATATATTTGTAAATATTAAATTAAAATAAAAATGAGAAAACAAAACAAAATTAAAAACAAGTGAAAATACCCCTCATTATTGTACATAAGCCATGTACATAAAATCATTTATGTATTTATTTCACCTTGTAAATAAATCAATAAAATTCCATAAAAATATGTATATATTCCCTTATTTCATAATGTATATAAATAAAATAAAAATCACAAAAATAAAATAAAAACAAAAGGAAATAAAACATAAAAATCGAAGCCACCTTGTATATATATCATACATGGATATAAATAAAACTATTTATTTCAACCATGTACATAATTAATAAAAATAAAATAAAAATACCATATTATCCCAAATTTTATCCTATAAATAAATAAAATATAAAATTGGGATAATTTATATAAAATAAACAATTAAAAATTCAAAATTAAAAATACATATGTATATACATGTATATAATAATAATATTTTGTAAATACCTAAATTATATTTCAAAAAATAAATAAAAATCACAAAAAATAGTTTGAAAATAAATAAACATTTTTCATGTTTTAAGTTTTTCGAAATTAATTCATTTATTATTTTTTATTGAATTATCAAGTATTTAATAAAATCTGAATTCCCATTGGTCCACGGGGGATTGTGGACCCCCGGTCAACTCTCCCCCGCGGATTCCTTCCTTGCGGATCCGAGCGACCGACCCGACTTCTCCCATTTATCCGCGCTCGATCCGCCTACCAAATCCGTAAACCCCGGGCTCTACTTCTTCCTCTTGCATCTGTGATCCACGCCCGGCAGGGTTTTTGGGGTCAGCGCTCCGATCTTCACACCCGACTCCCCTCTAGCCGGAACCCTAGACCTATATAGTCTGAGCTCCGCCCCCTTTTTCCGGCATCTTTGGATCGTTTCACTCCACCCTAGGACCTCCATAGCCACCGCGAGAGTGACAGCTTGCGTTCGGCCGTGTCGCAGCGAGGAGGGAGCGACTGGACCACTGATCCGGCGACTTTGCGCCGTCGTGCGCCGCCCAGACGTGGTGCTCGAGCCTCGGGCACCGACGGCCCTCGAGGCTAGGACCTGGAGCTTCCCCAGCTCTTCCCCAGTCGATCTCATCCAGTAGGTAGCCTTTTTTCCCCTTCTATTTAGCTAATTTCGCTTTTCGCCCAATTCGACCCGTCGCCGATTAGCTCCGATTCCGACCACCCTCGCCCGCATCTCGATCATCGGAATCATCCATCATCTCTGCCCTTCCCACGTGCACCTTCTGCACCCATTCATTCACCCCAGTTCGCACAGGAACTGAGTATCGAGCTTTATCGTCGTCGCTCCGCCAGAGCTCGTTCGCCCCGCCGCACCGTTCACCTTCACCACCGCTAACCGGGTCGAGGCACTTTGCCCTCGACCCAGGAGTCTGTTGCATAGCTTTGCAGGTCTAGAGGAGCCCATCTGAGGGCTTGTCGTTCAGGAGCAGCAGCTCCAGCTCCGCCGTGGTCGCTGGACCACCTCCGACGCCTCCAGCCTCATCGGAGGCCATCTTCAGACGCGGGAGGCTCCCACGATTCTTCTCCGATCTTCAGAAGCCTCCGAGGATCTCTCTTGCACGCACACGAGCCTGGCGAAACTCGCCGGCGTCGAGTTCATCGAGCATCCTCCAGAGCCGTTCGATCTTCCTATGGCTCCAGACGCGACTTTAGCCGTTCATCTGAGGAGCCCTCCACCGTCCGATCTTTGGGAGGTTTCATCTGGACCCTCCATCCACGAGGGTTAGCCACGACGTTCCGCCGTCGTCCGATTTTACACGTGGCTGGCTCTCTTCCGTCAGATCAGAGCAGGAGACCCTTCGTTCACCCACGTCGCACCTCCACCGCCCGATCTTCCACGTGGAAGGTTCCCAGCCGTCCGATCTGCACCGAGGGCCCTTTGCTTAGGCGCCACCCCCTCCTGACCATTGGATTTCACACGTGGCGCACATTCAGCCCTCGAATATAATAAGGGGTAAATTTCCCGTAGGCCCCTCTGTTTATGGCTTTTATTAGTTAGTCCTGTAAATATTTTATCCCGTTCATTTTATTCTGGACATTTTGCACTTTGGACCTCGTGCTTATTTTATTTGCATTTATACCCCTGTCTACGTGGAACACGTGCATTGTCACGCGATTTTTGTGGTTTATTTGCATATATGGGCCGGAAGTTTTAGGGTGTTAATGAATGAAATTATGTTTTTAATATTTGCAGAAATACCCCTATGAGTGTTTTAATTGTGCATGTGCCATATATCGTGGGTAATTTACACTTTCACCCCTAGACTTTTAGTACATGTTACTATTTAGTCCAGGGACTTAAGTTTTCTTGCAAATTGGTCCCTGAGTGCCCAGGTCACGCGCCTTGCGTGAGTTCTTGGAGAATTTGCACCGGACCCCCTGGAACTTATTTTAATTGCGTGCAGGTCCCTATGCACTATGCCCTTGTGTTTGATTTTAATAAAATAGCAAAATGACTCCAAATTCGATGAAAATTGGACATGGCTCCTGCCATGGTGTAAAATTTTCTCTAATTTTTGGAGACAATTCTGAGTATTTTTATTATTTTTAAAAATTCAAAAACAGTCATTTTTATCTTTGTCCAGATTGAAAATTCATAAAAAATACAAAAACTCCCTAAAAAATTCTAAAAAAATTAGCATTTGTTAATTTTTGTTTGTTTTATTTTCTGTGCGTTTTTGGCTATTTTTAGATTTATAAAAAACCAAAAAATTGAAAACCTCTTAAAAACTCATAAAAATTATAAAAAATCAAAGGAAATTCCAAAAATAATAAACTCTCTTTCTGAATTTTCTTCATTGTTTATATTTTTCATAAAAATTACCTCCAGGCCTTTTTAGAACCTTTTTATATTTTAAATTGGTCCTCCATGCCTGACTGGACAGTGTCTTGTATTTTCAGTCTTGTTTTATTTTTAGAAAATTATATAAAAATCAGAAAATTACCAAAAATTAACCAAAAACAGTAAAAAAATATAAAAAACATAAAAATATTTTTGTTTGATTTTTCTGAGGTTATTTGAGTAGTTAAATAATTGAGTGTGTTTGTTTGTTTCCTTGTTTTCCCATTGTCTTGATTATTTAAAAATCTAAAAAAAATATAAAAATATTAAAAATCCACCAAAAATATTTGTCTTTTATTTTTCATAATTTGTGACTACTTCGTAGGCCGCAAGGCCATCACGTGCTCCTCGAGTTCGACCCTGGTCGCTATACCAGGTTAATCTAATAACAAGACCGCTATCTTGAGTTTTGTTGTATTTTGATCTTTATTTGGTGGTCGAATAATTTTTCTTGTTGAGCACCCGAGCGATTGAGGTCGTAACGACCACTTTTGATTTATCTACTTTGGTTGCTCGGTGGATTTTGTGGCTCATCAGAATGGCGCCGTTGGTGGGGAGCACGGCTTAGTAGTCGATTTTCGATTTTTCCCGCGGTTTTCTTTTTCGTGGCTTTTGTACATATTTTGTGTATATATCATTCATTTGCATAGCTGTTTAAATAATCTGGTCTGATCACATTCTCTGTTTGTTTTCTTGCGAGGGCCCGAGGACCGAGGCGGCTTTCTTCGGAAGCCAAGCAACCGCGGGAGCCGGAGGCGGTTCTTTTCTCTACAGAGTCGCAGGAGGACACGAGGAGCGAGCAGGAGTGCGGGAGCTGCGGAATAGCCACAGATTGGATTAGCCATAACTTAGATTTTCTTCCTGCAGTACTTGAACTATTATTGTAATAAAACAGGGACAGGACATTCAGTTTAGACACTTAGACTCTCGGGGTCTGTTTCGCCGAGCACCGGTGTGCTCGAGGGACCCCTCGGTTTTACGCGGCTTTTTTACGGATTTGTTTCCTTTACTGCATTTTCCGGTTTCTCGCGGATTTTCGAGCCCCTAGCCGTAGGATTTTCTGCTTGACTGTGACGTAATAATTAGGATCCAAATACCCTAATATATCTGCATGCATCTATAGATCGGTAATTGGACCAAAAATAAAAAGATAATAAAATAGTTGATTCACTACCTTCGAGCCTATGCGCCGCGAGCCCACCCCGTCAAGCGCTACTCCTGAACTCGACATGTCGAGAAGAGGAGGGGTGGGACTAGACCGGACTCTCTAGATTGGAGGCTGGTGGTCAGCTAGTGGTTCTTTCGAATAGCACTGCTGTTTAGGGACTCAGTTTTCTGCCTGCACCATTTAGGTAGTTTCTTTTCTGTCTTTCAATTCTGCGTGGATCATCTTACATGTAGACTGCTGGAGTCAGGTACGCATTTCTTACTCTGCATGCATCATTGATTTCATCGCGCATCGGCTTTTTCATCTTCTCCCCCCTGTTTTGGACTTAATAACCAGGAGAACCGAAATATTCGTTAGGCGATTTGTTTGATAAATGAAAAATACTTAAAAACAAAAACAATAAAATTTGGGACTGCTAACATTATCGACCCTAAAAGACACCTCACTTAAAAATTTGTCTTGAGGAGAGCAACCCCCTCATTGTTTGGTTTGCTTGCGCGAGAGAGTAACCCCGCACACTAGGTAAAGCCCTCCGATATTCTTCTCGACTGATTACCGGCTATTTCTGTACGGGACAGTCGGTTGGAAAAATATCGGGTAACCCAACAGGTCACGTAATCGCTCTGCTATCCTGACTGATCACCAAAATAAAATTGACAAGATAATTGACCGAGCCTTTACGGTCTTCAGCTCGCGTTGCGTTGGTGAATCGGGGGTTTGCTTGTGATCATATTTGTTACCAGATCTCATCCACACTATTCGCCAGATCACGATAATGGGCAGGAGGTCTCTTAGGTAGCCTCTGGCTATACCGCTTTTTAGCACTCTAGCCCACTCATCTAGGTCGGTTCGTGGGAGCTTAGACCCGCTCTCCGAACCCGAGTACGACTCCGCCCTATTCCTCCTTGCCCCCCTTCTTCTGAGATCGAGATACCATTGCCAGAGGAGAGACAGACAGATGATTTGTCGGCACATGAGTTTGGATGTTTTGATTTTTCAGAGACTATGGCCGGCAGCAGCGATGATCACACCAGAGATCCGCAGCAGGAGCATTTCGTTCTGGACCAGGGTGCGATCAACTCCACCCTGATCACCTCCCTTGACTCAGTGCAACAGCAATTGAGGGATCAAGGAGCATTCATGATAGAGATGAGGCGCGAGCTTGAGCAGATGAGAGCCGACCGCGAGCAGCACAGCCCGGGGGGAGGACCCGACGATGCGGCAGCAACAGCCGCAGCAGGAGCAGCAGGACCTCCGAGACCGATGTGGGAGTTACACAACCCCGGATCGACTTTGATGCACCGTTGGGTGGTGCTACCAGCTATCGTGGGGGACTTCAAGTTCCCCCCGAACACACTTCAGCTCCTACCCTGGTTCCATGGGCTAGCTGTTGAGGAGCCCCATCTCCACCTGCAGGAGTTCGAGATGATCTACAACACTGTCCACGATCGTCAGGTGGACCAGGATACCATACGGATGATTGCCTTCCTCTTCTCCTTAGCAGACAGAGCAGCCACCTGGCTGAAGCACTTGGGGATGTTCGTCTACACCTGGGAGCAGCTCCGCGCCGAGTACTTGCATAAGTACTATCCACTCGGGCGGACGAACGCCGCTAGAGCCCTGATTAGTAACTTCTTCATGCTCCCCAACGAGCAGTTTCACGAGGCATGGGAGAGGTTCAGAGAGCTGACAGACAGATGCCCGCACCATGACATTTCCAAGCCGAACCTTGTTCAGAGCTTTTTCAGCGGGCTGACACCAGAGCTTCAGGGCTTGGTGAACGCTTCTTGTGGCGTGTATTACTTCGACAAGGATCACGATCAGGTCTGGGCCATCTATGAGGAGATGGCCGAGAACTACATGGTGATGTCCCAGACCCGATTCTACACACAGGGCAGACCCCAACAGCCACAGACCGTGCAGTACCAGAGGATAGCACGGGTCGACGCCGATCCATCCAGTTCGTCAGCGGTAGCCGCAGCACAGGCCGAGTCCACAGCCGCAGACATGGGGATCATCAGCGAGAAGCTGGACCGGACGGAGATTATTGAGAAGAAGCAGTGCCAGGGCATCACGCAGATGGAACAGATGGCACAGACTCTGAGTGACCTGAAGACACAGCTCATGTGTCTCCAGGAGGCACAGACGGCTTCACAGCCTCGTCTTCAGGCACGAGGCGATCCGAGTAGCAGCAGCAGCTCGTCCCAACGCTCCAGCTCCCACCAGCAGCCTAGACAGGTCCATCTTGTATAGGCGGAGCCGTACCAGCAGCCGGAGCTCACCTACCAGGCACCACCATCCACTGACACTCAGATGGTGGTATACCAGCCGGATCAGCCTCTGGCAGTACTCCCGCCAGACCGTTACGATTCAGAGCCGTTGATGGATGTCAACGGGATTTGGTACGACCGCCCCCAGCCTGGTATCCGACGAGACCATCCTGTATTCCGTTGGGCGGCCGGAGGTGCCCAGCCCCAGCAGCAGCCGTCAGGACAGGGTGGCCAGTACATCCATCAGAGAGATCACCAGCAGCAGCAGCCCCCAGTGTACCCACCACAGCAGCAACATCAATCACAACAGTATGGTCCTCGTCCCTACCAGCAGGGACAGTCTTGGAGGCGTGAGCATCCTCATCAGCAGCAACAACATCTCTAGCAGTACCCCTCTCACCCACAGCAGCACCAGCAGCAGCAGCCTCACTACCAGAGAGGCTACCCATCAGGTTCTCATGGGCCATCCTATGAGAACACCGCCTTGGATGACATAGCCCACCTTCTTACAGATCAGCAGGCTACCTTTCGACGGGAGATGGATGAGTTCCGCCAGGAGATGCAGGACATCGTGAGAGGGAAGGTCGCCATCCCTGCCCAGATAGAGCCCAACCTGAACAACCTGAAGAGGAAATCTGAGCAGGTAGTTTGTACTGAGTATGCCACTCCGAGTGATACTTTTGGTGATATGTCTGCATATCTTTTTGATACTTATTTTGTCACACTTAAGAGCAGTAGGATGCCAGCAGGCGGCGCCTCGTCTGATCTACACCACGAGAATACATCCAGAGCGCCAGACGAGGAGGAGAGCGGTAATGAGGCCGCTAGAGATGATGACGGTGGTACTGATGCCACCACGGATGCTGATTCCACCGGCGGTACTGAGGCCGCCATTTCACCAGTTGGAGGAGGTGGTACTGAGACCACCCATGTTGCCGAGCCAGAGTGCGGTACTGAGGCCGCGAGTCTTCCAGCCGATGGTGGTGCTGATGCCACCAGTTCTTCTGAGATTCCTGTTGTTTTTCCTGTTACTGATGTATCTCAGAACACTTCTGTGAATAAAGGAAAGGGTTTGTTTTCTTCTGTCCCACTGTGGTGCATGATGTATGTGTGGATCCGGTCGTCGAGCCGTCTAGACCCTCTCCTAGTCCTTCATCTGAGAAGGATCCTGTGATCCCCTTCCCTAGAGCCCTTCAGATGGGGAAGGGGAAGAAAAATGAAAATAAAAAAAGAGTCAGCAGGAAGAGTTCAGCCAGCAGATGATAGACCGTTTTCACATTCAGCTGACTCTTCAGGAGGCTTTGCAGCACATCCCTCTACTTCAGCATTCACTTAGAGACAGGACCACAATTAGGGGGAAGAGGAGGAACCACCACTCAGAGATTCATGTGCTGACCAGAGCTACTTGTTTCGCGATCCAGAACCGTCTGCCGGCCAAGAGGCCAGATTCAGGAGCCCCATATGTCAGATGCCATATCAGAGAGCAGAGGTTCGACCGTACTCTACTAGACAGCGGATCGTCGATCAACCTACTTCCGGCAGCCCTTCTCGACCGTTTCGAGTTGGGCACTCTTAGACAGAGCAGGATAGTCCTTCAGTTTGTTGATCGATCTGTCAAGAGGCCGAAGGGGTTGCTTAGAGACGTTGTCGTCACGATTCAAGGGCTGCAATTCCCCGTGGACTTCGTAGTGTTGGACATGGAGATCCCTGAGTTAGTGACTGATACCCCCATCATTCTAGGTCGCCCGTTCCTGGCCACAACCAAGGCAGTGACCGACCATGATAGCGGGAAGGTATACTTTAACGTCGAGGGCGAGAGTGTACAAATAGAGACGGTCGAGGACAACAGAGCCAGAGAAAAATCATGTTCAGAGACTACTTCAGATACAGAGCAGATGACAGAGGCCGGGCCAGACATCCACCAGGACTGCGACTTTGTGATTACAGATGATGAGGCAGTTTGGGCAGATCCTGACGCACATGCCATCCTCTCACTTTCTGATTCTGCTGATGCAGAGATGACAGCAGAGGAGAGCTTGGAGAGCACATTCCTGGATCCGGATACTTTTGAGGCAGCGGAGCCGGTTCTCGACCACGAGACTGATTTTTGTGATGATGGTGGTACTGAGGCCACCTTGGATGATACAGATCCCTCGGAGTCAGGTTTTGACTGAGCAGAGTTTGATGATTACATACCAGATCTGACTTCCACTGAGCCTGCAGATAGGGAGGAGGTAGATGTCGAGCAGAGCAGAGACAATCCAGTTGAGCCGCCTTCTCCAGATCCAGTTTGTGAGAGAGAGTTCTCATTCTCCCAGGCAGATTTGGCAGCATACACGAGGATTCTTCAGAAGCCAGATTTGCCAGCACCAGTATGTCCAGAGCTGAAGCCACTACCTGCGTCGTTGAAGTATAGGTTCCTTGCGGGTGAGCATGAGATGTACTCAGTCATTATCTCTGCCGATTTGACTGGAGAGCAGGAATCCTGTTTGATGGGGGTTCTTGAAAAGAACCGTAAGGCGATAGGATGGAGCGTAGCAGATCTCCAGGGGATTAGTCCGGCTCTGTGCTCTCACCACATCTATCTCGAATATGAGGCAAAGTCGTCGCGTGAGTTCTAGCGGCGGCTGAACCTGAATCTGAGAGAGGTTGTCATGAAGGAAATTTCGAAGTGGTGGAGCGCCGATTTTATCTACCCCATCTCCGACTCCAAGTGGGTCAATCCGTTACATGTGGTGCCCAAGAAGACGGGCATCACTACAGTGATTACGGAGTCTGGAGAGGAGAACGCTACACGAGTATCCACTTCTTGGAGGGTCTGTGTAGATTACAAACGACTCAACCAGGCCACCAAGAAGGATCATTTCCCCCTGCCCTTTATTGATCAGATCATTGAGAGATTGGTAGGGAAGAGCCACTATTGTTTTCTGGATGGGTACTCGGGCTACAACCAGGTGGCCATCGCTCCCGAGGACCAGGACAAGACGACCTTTACCTGTCCCTTTGGCACATACGCCTTCCGACGCATGCCATTTGGGCTATGCAATGCCCCTGCGACTTTTTAGAGATGCATGCTGTCGATTTTTTCGGACATGGTAGGGGAATGCTTGGAGATCTTCATGGATGATTTCTCAGTTTACGACGACGGATTCGACTCATGTCTTGACTGCCTAGACCGCGTACTTCAGCGATGTATAGAGGTGCGCCTGGTATTATCTTGGGAGAAGAGTCACTTCATAGTGACTCAAGGGACGGTGCTTGGCCACATCATCTCCAACAGGGGCATGGAGGTTGATCTGGCCAAGGTGGATGTCATTAGCAAACTCGCACCACCGTCCAACTTGCGGCAGTTACGGTCTTTTCTGGGGCACGTTGGTTTCTACCGGCGATTCATTCATGATTTCAGTAGGGTTGCCCGACCGTTGACTGATCTGTTGATGAAAGACACCGAGTTCCTTGTTGATGACAAGTGTCTTTCGTCGTTTGAGACTCTCAAGAGAAGTGTGATAGAGGCTCCTGTCCTGCAGCCACCTGGTTGGTCTCTCCCATTCGAGATCATGACGGACGCCTCCGATTTTGCCGTGGGGGCTGTGCTAGTACAGAGGAGGGATGGAGTTCCATTTGCCATCCACTCTGGCCACACATTGGATTCCGCACAGCGGAACTACACAGTCACAGAGAAGGAGATGCTAGCCGTAGTCTTCGCCCTAGATAAGTTCAGATCGTACATTATTGGATCTAGAGTGACCTTGTATACTGATCATACCGCCATCAGGTACCTTATGGCAAAGAAGGATGCCAAGGCCAGACTGACCAGATGGATCCTTCTACTCCAGGAGTTTGACATAGAGATTAAGGATCAGCCTGGAGTCAAGAATGTGGTGGCGGATCATCTCTCCCGATTGGAGTATCTTGAGGATTCTGAGCAGATTGACCCTATTTGTGAGACCTTTCTAGATAAGGCGATCCTTGCTATCCCCTCGCTCCCATGGTACGTCGATATTGTGAACTATCTTGTCGCCAAGAAAGTTCCACAAGATTGGCCCAGGCAGAAACTTGAGACCTTCCTCGCGAAGG
Source organism: Ottelia alismoides (assembly GCA_037367405.1). Lineage (NCBI taxonomy): Eukaryota > Viridiplantae > Streptophyta > Magnoliopsida > Alismatales > Hydrocharitaceae > Ottelia > Ottelia alismoides. The sequence continues at coordinate 257,965 of JAZKJV010000557.1, forward strand.
CCAAGTTTTACCATTGGGAGGATCCCATCCTTTACCATGAGGGAGGGGATAGTATCTGGCATAGGTGCATTCCTCAGGAGGAGCATCACAGCGTCCTTACTTACTGCCACAAGTTGGAGGCAGGAGGACATCACTCAGGGAGGAGGACAACACAGAAAGTGCTCCAATCCGGCCTATGGTGGCCTACTCTCTTCAAGGACTCTGATGAGTTCGTGAAGAGATGTACTGACTGTCAGAGGATGGGCACTTGTGGACAGCGTGATATGATGCCGATGCAGCCCATTCACTTCTGTGAGGTTTTTGACGCATGGGGCATCGATTTCATGGGTCCATTCCCTAAGAGCCAGGGATTTGAGTACATTCTGTTGGCCGTAGATTATGTGAGTCGTTGGGTTGAGGCCATCCCCGCCCGAACCGCTGATGCCAGGACAGTTTGCAGATTTTTGAGGAAACACATCATTACACGGTTCGGGGTACCTCGAGTATTGATTTCAGATGGGGGGTCTCATTTCATCAACGACCAGGTAAAGGCCCTTGCTAGCGAGTTTGGCATAGACCATCGAGTTGCCACTCCATACCATCCACAGACGAATGGTCTATCCGAAGTGTCAAACAGGGAGATTAAGACTATATTGCAGAAAGTCGTCCGCCCTGACCGAAAGAATTGGTCACAGCTTTTGGACTCGGTCTTGTGGGCATATAGGACGTCTTTCAAGACACCATTGGGCACATCTCCCTTTCGCCTCGTATATGGTAAGTCATGCCATTTACCAGTTGAGTTGAGGCACATGTCACTTTGGGCAGTTACAGATATTCTTTTGGATCCAGATAGTGTAGGAGACCAGAGGAGGGCAGAGTTAGCAGCCCTGGAAGAGCTTCGTGATACCGCCTTCTCAAACAGCCTACAGTATAAGGAGAGAGTGAAAGAATGGCATGATTCTTATATCAGCCACAAGCATTTTGAGCCTGGACAGAGAGTATGGTTGTTTGATGCTAGGCTTCGTCTATTTCCAGGGAAGCTACAGAGCAAATGGAAGGGACCTTATCTTGTGAGAAAGGTACACGACAATGGGAGTATTGACATATCTGAGTTGTCTTCTGAGAGTACCTTTCGAGTGAATGGCCAGCGACTCAAGCCATTTCTAGATCATGAGCCGCGGGTCGTTGATGTTGCCCCTATTCACTTTGCGTGAGATGTGGTCTCTTGACTCACATCCATTGCATCTCATGCCTGATTATCACTGTTCTTCCGACCTGTATAGATCCAGTTGTCCATATCACTCTATTCTTCAGTCCCACATCCCTTTTCTCATCCTATGATTATGCTATACTTAGGGTGTACTTTACCCTAAGTATAGGGGGGATGTAGGACCTTCGTGTATTCTTTTGATTCCTTCTACCCCTGTTTTGCTGCCTATACTTAGGGATATTTCACCCTAAGTATAGAGGGGGTAGGACCTGTACATCCTTCACTCGGATTTCCCTTCATGTACAGCTGCTATACTTAGGATTACTTGATCCTAAGTATAGGGGGAAACCACCGAGTTCTCCTCATTCTATTCTTTCATTCATCTCTGAATCTAGTCATTCCTTTTCACTTCCCTATACTAAGCACGAGTTATGTCTTCTTCATCGCTCTTGATCACTCTGAGGACATCGTTCAAGCTAAGTATAGGGGGGTGTGTATATATTTCATATATACTTTAGCCATAACTCGTACTTTGTGTGAGTGTGTGAATAAATAAAAATGGCTAAAAACCCATAAAATTTAAAATTTTTCTCCCTTGTATATAAAATTCATTTTGCACATACCTATTTATTTATACAAATTATTTTTGTACAAATGATTGTAAAATGATTTGTGTAAAGGATTTGTAAATATTTTCATAGCAAAATTATGTATATAGTACAAAATTTTTCCAAAATATTTTGAAAACAAAAAGTTTGTAAAAACCTTGTGTAAATGTTTGTAAATATTTTTGCAAAACTTGCATTCATGCATACATCCATGATTTCAAAACATTTTTCAAAAATTTTGCACGATTGTAAATATTTGTAAATAGCATCTTTGTAAATATTTGTATAGTTTTTCTTGGATCATAGTTGACATTTAAACTAGCCTGGAATTAAATTGGGAAATGGAGCTTGATTAAGATCTTAATCCACCTAATTCTAAGAGGAACCTTATAGGGCTTAGGGTTAAGGCTTTTCAGGTCCATTGGGACTTAATTCTTTGAGTCCACTAGGCTATGAGCATATGTCATCTGATGAGCCTAAGTAGAGCACTTAAAAACACACGCATGACTGTTAGAGACAATGGCTTGACTTGCACCAGCACTTTACACATAGCTCTCCACGGATGAGGTGGTGAGGAGGCAGTTTCCTTTGGCTTGGGGTAGCATATGAGGGTAGTACTCCTAGGAGGAACCTCTCTTCTTCTTCTAGTGAAGGAAGTGCGTCTCAACTTGGTCTAGTGGTGATGAAGTCTAAAGGCAGAAGTCGTGGGTTGCAATAAAGCTTCAAAAGAAGGATAGTCTACTGGCTCAAGAGGAAAAACTCCTTGTATATATGCTGCACCATGTAGATATGTTGTACAGTTGCACATAAAAAATGTGCAAAAAGAAAAGAACTCCAAAAAAAGTGGTGGGTCGGATTGAAAATTTAATAATCCCACCGGAGTGTATATAGTCAAATAAAGCAAAAGCTTATGGTATACATGTTACATCTCATGAAGCGTGCAGCGGGAGACTCAGCTACACTGGTTAGAGCTCCCAAGGATACATGGCTACACTGGCCATGGTCCACTCTCTCTTCTTCCCCTCTTCTTGAGCCGGTTGCACTTGAACTTAAAAGGGAATACCCCGCTTCTCGAGGAAAGAGTTGCTAGATCGAGGCATTAGAGTTACCAGGTTGGGGGAGGTTGTTTCTTTGTTACTTCTGAGGTGGGGAGCCACATATCACTTACACCGCATGGAAAGATTCATGGTCATTAGAGTTTGTGTATGTAGACTTGTTCTGATCTGGTTTATTGAGGAGTCTTGCCCATAGATTGGTGGAACTTAGAGGCTGTTGAGTTTTAAGCTTAAGTCCAAATAAGGTTCCGACACATTAATAATCCAAAGATCTGATCGAGCTCCATATTTCAATTTAATGAAGGCAAGTTTAATAATCAACTTTAATCCATGTATATTCTCCTCTTTTTCTTTTTCTTTCTCTTTTTCACTTCTTTTTCAAATAAGTGTTTGCTAAGGGACTAGCAAAGTTAAGTATAGGGGGGTGATGAATACCCATTCATCACTCTTTATTCTTATATTTTAGCTACAAAAACCTTTGCAAATACCTGTATATTCATGTGAATACAAATACTTATCAAATTGCATGCATTGTATAAATTTGTATAAATAGCATGTTTTTGTGCATAAATAAAAGAATAAAGAGACAAAAGAAAAAGAGGGAGATATTTAGAATAAATATTGAGCGACCTAATCCCAAGGGAGGGCTCAACATGGGCCTGATCGCATAAATGCCCAAGTAGAGAGAGATAAGGAAGTTCATGTGTACATATACCTGTAATTAAATAAAAATAAATTTTTTCCTCTAAAATAAAAATAAAAATGGGTCATATTTATTTGTAAATATTTGTATATATTTGTAAATATTAAATTAAAATAAAAATGAGAAAAACAAAACAAAATTAAAAACAAGTGAAAATACCCCTCATTATTGTACATAAGCCATGTACATAAAATCATTTATGTATTTATTTCACCTTGTAAATAAATCAATAAAATTCCATAAAAATATGTATATATTCCCTTATTTAATAATGTATATAAATAAAATAAAAATCACAAAAATAAAATAAAAACAAAAAGAAATAAAAGATAAAAATCAAAGCCACCTTGTATATATATCATACATGGATATAAATAAAACTATTTATTTCAACCATGTACATAATTAATAAAAATAAAATAAAAATACCATATTATCCCAAATTTTATCCTATAAATAAAAAAATATAAAATTAGGATAATTTGTATAAAAATAAACAATTAAAAATTCAAAATTAAAAAATACATATGTATATACATGTATATAATAATATAATTTTGTAAATACCTAAATTATATTTCAAAAAAATAAATAAAAATCACAAAAAAATAGTTTGAAAATAAATAAACATTGTTCATGTTTTATGTTTTTCGAAATTAATTCATTTATTATTTTTTATTGAATTATCAAGTATTTAATAAAATCTGAATTCCCATTGGTCCACGGGGGATTATTGACCCCCGGTCAACTCTCCCCCGTAGACTCCTTCCTTGCGGATCCGAGCGACCGACCCGACTTCTCCCATTTATCCACGCTCGATCCGCCTACCAAATCCGTAAACCCCGGGATCTACTTCTTCCTCTTGCATCTGTGATCCACGCCCGGTAGGGGTTCTTGTGGTCCGCGCTCCGATCTTCACGCCCGACTCCCCTCTAGCCGGACCCCTAGACCTATATAGTCTGAGCTCCGCACCCTTTTTCCGGCATCTTTGGATCGTTTCACTCCATCCCAGGACCTCCATAGCCACCGCAAGAGTGACAGCTTGCGTTCGGCCGTGTCGCAGCGAGGAGGGAGCGACCGGACCACTGATCCGACGACTTTAAGCCGACGTGCGCCGCCCAGACGTGGTGCTCGAGCCTCGGGCACCGACGTCCCTCGAGGCTAGGACCTGGAGCTTCCCCAGCTCTTCCCCAGTCGATCTCATCTAGTAGGTAGCCTTCTTTTCCCTTCTATTTACCTAATTTCGCTTTTCGCCCAATTCGACCCGTCGCCGATTAGCTCCGATTCCGACCACCCTCGCCCGCATCTCGATCATCGAAATCATCCATCATCTCTGCCCTTCCCATGCGCACCTTCTGCACCCATTCATTCACCCCAGTTCACACAGGAACTGGGTATCGAGCTTCATCGTTGTCGCTCCGCCGGAGCTCGTTCGCCCCACCGCACCGTTCACCTTCACCACCGCTAACCGGGTCGAGGCACTTTGCCCTCGACCCAGGAGTCTGTTGCACAGCTTTGCAGGTCCAGAGGAGCCCATCCGAGGGCTCGTCGTTCAGGAGCAGCAGCTCCAGCTCCGCCGTGGTAGCTGGACCACCTCCGACGCCTCCAGCCTCATCGGAGGCCATCTTCAGACGCGGGAGACTCCCACGATTCTTCTCCGATCTTCAGAAGCCACCGAGGATCTCTCCTGCACGCACACGAGCCAGGCGAAACTCGCCGGCGTCGCGTTCATCGAGCATCCTCCAGAGCCGTCCGATCTTCCTCTGGCTCCAGACGCGACTTTAGCCGTTCATCTGAGGAGCCCTCCACCGTCCGATCTCTGGGAGCTTTGATCTGGACCCTCCATCTATGAGGGTTAGCCACGACATTCTGTCGTCGTCCGATTTTACACGTGGCTGGCTCTCTTCCGTCAAATCAGAGTAGGAGACCCTTCGTTCACCCACGTCGCACCTCCACCGCCCGATCTTCCACGTGGAAGGTTCCCAGCCGTCTAATCTGCACCGAGGGCCCCTTGCTGAGGCGCCACCCCTTCCTGACCGTTGGATTTCACACGTGGCGCACATCCAGCCCTCGGATATAATAAGGGGTAAATTTCCCGTAGGCCCCTCTGTTTATGGCTTTTATTAGTTAGTACTGTAAATATTTTATCCTGTTCATTTTATTCTGGACATTTTGCACTTTGGACCTCGTGCTTATTTTATTTGCATTTATACCCCTGTCAACGTGGAACACGTGCATCGTCACGTGATTTTTGTGGTTTATTTGCATATATGGGCCGGAAGTTTTAGGGTGTTAATGAATGAAATTATGTTTTTAGTATTTGCAGAAATACCCCTGTGAGTGTTTTAATTGTGCATGTGCCATATATCGTGGGTAATTTACACTTTCACCCCTGGACATTTAGTACATGTTACTATTTACTCCAGGGACTTAAGTTTTCTTGCTAATTGGTCCCTGAGTGCCTAGGTCACGCGCCTTACGCGTGAGTTCTTGGAGAATTTGTACCAGACCCCCTGGAACTTATTTTAATTGCGTACATGTCCTTGTGCATTGTGCCCTTGTGTTTGATTTTAATAAAATAGCAAAACGACTCCAAATTCGATGAAAATTGGACGCATGGCTCCTGCCATGGTGTAAAATTTTCTCTAATTTTTGGAGACATTTCTGAAAATTTTAATTATTTTTAAAAATTCAAAAATAGTCATTTTTGTCTCTGTCCAGATTGAAAATTCATAAAAAATATAAAAACTCCCTCAAATATTCTAAAAAAATAGCATTTGTTAAATTTCGTGTGTTTTATTTTCTATGCGTTTTTGGCTATTTTTAGATTATAAAAACCCAAAAAATTGAAAACTCTTAAAAACGTATAAAAATTCTAAAAAATCAAAGGAAATTCCAAAAATAATAAACTCTCTTTCTGAATTTTCGTCATTGTTTATATTTTTCATAAAAATTACCTCCAGGCCTTTTTAGGGCTATTTTACATTTTAAATTGGTCCTCCAAGCCTGACTGGACAGTGTCTTGTATTTTCAGCCTTGTTTCATTTTTAGAAAATTATATAAAAATCAAAAAATTACCAAAAATTAACCAAAAACAGTAAAAAATATAAAAAATATAAAAATATTTTTGTTTGATTTTTCTGAGCTTATTTGAGTAGTTAAATAATTGAATGTGTTTGTTTGTTTCCTTATTTCCCATTGTCTTCATTATTTAAAAATCCAAAAAAATATAAAAACATTAAAAATCCACCAAAAATATTTGTCTTTTATTTTTCATAATTTCTGACTACTTCGTAGGCCGCAAGGCCATCACGTGCTCCTTGAGTTCGACCCTGGTCTCTATACCAGGTTAATCTAATAGCAAGACCGCTATCTTGAGTTTTGTAGTGTTTTGATCTTTATTTGGTGGTCGAATAATTTTTCTTGTTGAGCTCCCGAGCGACTGAGGTAACAACGACCGCTTTTGATTTATCTACCTTGGGTGCTCGGTGGTTTTTGTGGCTCATCAGCAATATGGTGGATGGACAGAAGAAAGACAAATGAGAATATACAAGAGGATGGATGTATAAAGGTCAAGAAAGTTGAAAGCGAACCTTCTTGCGAGACTGCTGAGGAATGGATCTGATAAGGTATAGGTCAATATCAGGGTCCACAATAGACAGAAGCCGATCAGGATCGATATGGTAAAGATCCTCAGGGGTCCTAGGTTGAGGAGGCACAGACGGGTCAATAGGAGAAGTGTGGCTAGGTCCAGCCTTGGGTTTCTCGCAGATGTCATCAAAGTGAAAAGGCTCGAACTCATCATTGGAAGAAGTAAAGTCAATTTCATCCTGACGAGTCTCTGCTAGGTCAGAACAAGAAGGAACGAACTCATCTGTAGAAGTAGTCGAGTCATGTTCGTCCTCTAAAGAATCAACCAGATAATCATTCTCATCAAAAGTCCTGAGTTCATTAATAGAAGAAATCAAATCAATTCGACCTTATCAGCCTCATCCAAGTCTACCCTCCGCTCAAAGGTGTCAATCATGTAAATCTTGTGGATGTTATCAACACATCGCTAATACCAGAAGAAGGAACTTCAAGGTCTATGCTTTCCGAGTCTTCCTCTTTGGAGAGGAATTCTCAAATCTTAGTTGAATCCAACATGCATCAAAAATCTCTGATCGTCTCATCAAGGTCATAGTCCTCTGGGTCTGCTAAGATAGGTGAAGTCACATCATATGCAGGTCTTTGATGGGAAACAGGTGCGGTGATGATTACAACGCTCCCGTCATCAGGACAAAAACAAATCTCTCTTGATCTGTAATCAATAACGACTCTTGTAGAGGCAAGAAAGGGTCATCCTAGGATGATTGGAGAGTGCTCCTCAGTGGAGGTCTCCATGGGTAATATGACAAAATCAACAATGTAGCTCATGCCTTGAATCCAAATGACATTGTTTTCTAGAATACCCTTCGTCCTCTTGATAGATCCATAAGCAAACTGAACGATCATCCTGATTTTCATGAGTCCCTAAGTGATGAGACTGTACCAATGAGAAGGGTATGATGCTAATTGAAGCATTGCCGTCAAGGAGAGTTTGATCACATGAATATTCAGACATGGTGCATCTAATGAATGGTGCAGCAGTGTTCCTTTTTCTATAATATGGATGGTAGGTAATGGCACGGGTTGTGGTCATGGTCAAGATATGATGCTCAGATCTGCTTTCTCTTCTTGGATTGAGGAGCAGATAAATGGGTCATGTCCTAGTGAAGTAGGGCTTTAATGATCTAATGAATGGTGGCCACCACCTCAGGTTCATTGATTTTGAATTTTTTGATCTCCTCCGTATAAGGGAGGAGATCAGAATCAACATCCACACAAGGATGATGAAGAGAAGCCTGTAAAGTATCATCCTCGGGGTCAAGGGTGGGACAAGATGTAAATGAATGTGTGGTCAAATGATCTGGCATGTGGGCCCTCTCCTCACATTCTGAATCGATAATATCTCCTAAAATCTTTTTGTATTTTTAAAATTTTCTCATATTTTTGTATTTTAGGTGATGGCAAGCTCTCATAAGAATCCTCGAGTGAACCTATATCATCAAATGGTGGAGTATCATGATCGCTCTTATTTATACCAGTGAGGTCGTCAATCCTCGATCTCATATGCTCCATCATCAGGGTCAAGTGCTCAAGGGTAGACTCCATGAAAGGTGACTCTAACAGGTCTGTCTCGAGTGGATGTGAAGGTGGAAAATGTGAAGGTGGAGGTGAGAAAAAAATCTAAGGTCTGAAACTGAGGATGAAGAAGATATACAAAATAAGAAAAAACAAGAGGAAAGTACTCCTAATAAAATGGAGGTGGACTGGTTGGAGGGTATGAGGATCCATAAAATTCGGATAAAAAACACTCCATGTGTCCATCTTTGAAACAAGAGAAAATGATCGAGAAAGCACAATGCTCAAGTCAAAAGATGTGAAGAAAAAGGCGCAAATGCTCAGAAGGATCGAGTATGCACACAAATAAACTCACACAAAACAAAACACACCCCTCAATTCACATACTCAACTCGGTGAAGATCGTGAAAGTTCAGTATTTCTATATTGTCTTTTTTAGAGTTAGGTGAGAATCAAAAAATGTTGTACATACATTTAGGTTGGCTTGTGGGATTTGGGCACTAACCTTAGTGTGTACATGAGCAATCTAAAATGAATACAATAAGGGGATTACTCGCCCCAAGACAAAATTTTCTTTTTGATGTATTTTAAGGTCAGGTAATTTTAGCAGTCCCAATTTTATTGATTATCACCTTTTTTGGAGTTTTAATAAGAATGCACGAGCCTATCGAGGAGAGAATTCAGTTTAGCATCTAAGTGATCAAAATCATAGGGAGAGAGTTAGAAATGTAAGGCAAAAACGATGTTGTATGAAGGAAGCTAGGAAAAATTGAAATATATATATATATACACATATGCAAATGCAAGCCGATGAAATTTCCTTATATGAGAACTTGTTTATCATGAAAAACCAATGCTAATCACTTGAAATGGAATCCAAAAGTCTGGTCTTAAGGAACTCTTCAGTGCTCACCACAATGAGTCTTGCAAGCGATGTTTAGAGTCCCTCTCGGTGCTCGATTCCAAGTCTAAATGAGAAGCAATTTAAAAATTTGACTATGTCCAAATGAGAACCATAGGTGCATGAAAATATAATTAAGTGTTTGGTCTTAATCTATCGACAAGAAGATCCTAATGCTAAGGCTCAATCACACAAAAGAGAGAAAACAAAAAACGGAAACAAAGGGAAAAAGACGGTGAAAACGACTACAAAACCGACGAGGCCCCCAAGGGAACAATCCCTCAGGCACTGGACCTCGAAAAGTGTGGGAGTATCCTGAGAGTGTCCTGAATTATTATAAACAAATTATTCTCTCTCACTTCAAATTACACAAATAAATAACAAAAATAAATACACAAAATATTGTCTTCAAAAACTCCTCCAAGTCTTCATTGGTGCTAGGTTGGAAAGTAGCCTCACGTGGGTGCGTAGATGCTCTGAATAGAGTGTCTCCCTCGATTCACAAGATCTCATACCAAAGTCAACAAAGAGAAGTGATTAGAGAATTCAACAATAATATCAAATAAATAAGAAAAATAAATAAAGCAAAATTATATAAAAGGAAGACAAACAAATCACTCAACCAAATGAATCCAATCTATGCGCAGTTGTTCCCTGGCAATGATGCCATTTGTTGAACTAGATTTTGCCAAGGTCTTGTTAATCCACAAGGCAAATCAATGGTCGTCAAAGCAACCTCAAACATATACCTGATTCAAAAAGCAATTTACCCACAATGAAATGAAGCAATATAAATAAATGTGTGGAGTTAAAATTTATTATAACTCTACAACAAGGATGCGTATAGGTGCAAGTATGTGTGGAGGTCGAACACAGGGAGCAAACTAGATAGATCGGGCAATAAAATGCACAAAAGTGATTGTCAGCTTCTTTGTCTATTTTTTATGTGGGTTTTTTATTTTATATATTTTTGTATTTATATTTTTTGTATTTTAATTTCATATATTTATATTTCCTTTTTATATTGTTACATTCCTTTTTAATAAAAAATATAGGCTATATAAGAGTATATACACAAAGTAACCTAATATAGATATAAATACTAATAAAAATTCAAAATAAATAACATAAAATATTTTTTATATTTTAAATAACATTTACTATTTTTGTTATTTTCTGATAATTTTACTAATTTTATATATTTTTAAATTTAAAAAAAACCCAAAACATGGATAAAATAAATGGGCCGAATTAAAATGGAGATGAAAAATACCAAACAGTATCGAAATTTCTCCAAATTAATTTTAACTTATAAAAAATAATGTAGAGAAAATTGTAAGATAGAAACACATTTTTTGGAATTTTCGGAGATATTATGGTTTTTTATAAAGGTTTTTGGGGTTTTTCAATTTTTAAGATTTTTCTTTTTATATTTTTAGTGATTTTTGGTTTGAAGACTAAAAAACTTAAATAAACAAAACATTGTTTTAGGACTTTTTCAAAACCTTTTAGAATTTTTTGGTATTTTATAAGTCAAATAGGGGCTTTTTGTGCTCTTTTTGAATTTTAAAAATATTAAAAGGTCCTGATTTGAAAAGAATGTCATGTGAAAACACAAGCATCTAGGAAACTAATGCTATTTTTGGTATTTTTTTGGAGCACAAATGCTATTTTAATTAAATTGGGGAAATGCACAAATAAATTTAGATTAGCAGAGGTATAAATGTAAATTAAATAAAAAGCAAGGGCATGTTTGCAATTTTTACAAAAAATTATAACGAAAATAAATATTTTTGGACTAAAATGAAATACATAAAGCCTAGGGGCACGACTACAAAATGCCCACATCACGTTCACATCCACAAGGGGTGAGATGGCATGGGAAGTTATGTAAATAGAAAAAGTGCAGGGGTTTTATGGAAAAGTACAAAATTACATAAATGACCAACAAACTTTATAGACTAATTAATAAATTTAAAAAAATATGTGGGTTAAAGATGCAAAATAACCATACCGAGGCGCGATCGAACAACTCCCAATCCTCACTTATCCACATGGAAGCACGAGAGGATGTGATAACGGTTCGCACTTGAATGGCATGGATTACATCATCCAAGATTATCTGATGGTTACTGGAGGGCTCAATCCAGCAGGTGACGTGCTTCACGAGGAACATGCCCTAATCCAATGGCAGAGGACGGCGGAGGATGAATTAAGAAGAAGCCTTGCCTAAGCGAGCTTCTTCCTGTTAGATCTTCCTCCTGTGATGCATGTTGATGCTCAAAAATGGCTGATACGCTTCCTCTGAGGGGCGTCCATCCACTGGTGGCGCAAAAATGGCAGGAGGACCACCGGAGATCTCCCATGGCATCATGGTAGAGGAATAGCTCCAGGTACCTCCATCCACACTCAAAATCGCTCCATCTTGGCCTTAGCATTCCCGAGACCTATGCAAAAAGTTAATGGGTCGTGGACAAACTGCCTTGACCCTGTAGCACACTAAATGGGTGGTCGGTGAAGGCGGTGAAGATGCTCTGACGGAATGGAGGTGGTGGAACACCCGAGGCCAGATTCACTACAGATGTGGTGAACTCGAGATTCGGTAGGCGTGCAAGTGAATAGGAAGAAGAGATGGTGGTCTGGCGTTTCAGACAACGAGGATATCAAAGTGGAGAGGTTTGTCGGAGCTCAGCTCCGGCGAACTACGGAGGGGATAATTAACACTAAATCCCACAATAAAAAACTAATATGAATGCAGTAAGTAATCCTAGGCAGGCGTGCAAGTGAATGTGAAGAAAATGGGGTGGTCTGGCGTGTCATGCAATGAGGATATCATAGTGAAGAGGTTTGTCGGAGCTCAGCTCTGGCGAACTATGGAGGGGATAATTAACACTAACTGCCACGATAAAAACTAATATAAATATAGTAAATAATCCTAGGCATAAATCTAATCTAGAAATAAGAGGGAAAGAGGGTACCTTTGTGGCTAGAAGCCACGAAGCAAGACCTCATGCTAGCAAGCGGCGGGTATGGGTGGAAGACACCCTCAACCTCTCCTGTCTTCGCTGCTACTGGCTGGAGAACATTCCTGTCACGAGGTTCAATCCAAAACACAGGGGGAGTCAAAGCTAGGTCCAAGGTGGTTCAAAATGGGAAGGAACTCGGAGAGGTAATATGTACAACATGGTTTAGCGGCTCCAAAGAACAAGATGGAACTGGCGTTGTAGTGATCCTCAGCCCAAGGAATCATGTGGGCATGCATGAGGGAGGATCGAGGGAGAGATTTGGTGAAGAACCCAACCTGAATCGATGAATACATCAATCGGGGAAAAAGTGAGAAATAGGGCCAAGACCAAGGTCTAACACAAGCTAGGACCTCGATTAGAGAGTTGATTGAGGTCAACATGTAGAGATATCCGGTTGGTCCACGTGGACTAACCAGAAAAAACAATGCCAAATATGAATTGTAAAATCTTTAATAATTATTAAATGATTTTATTAATTTTAAGTTAAAAAGTAAAAAATATTTATTAATTTCTAAAGTATTTTATTATGATTTTTATTTTTAGAGCTTATTATTTACAAGTTACTATTAGGGTTTAATTTTATGTTTTAAGTCTTTTATTTTTATTTTTTTATTTTATTATTTTAGTCTATTATTTTATATAATTATAACTTATTTTTATATACTTAAATATATTTTTATTATATTTTTTGGTATAATATATACACTTAAATAGATAGGTGTGTTTATTATACAGGTACAATTATTGGTATTTCATCGATATATTATGTACACATATTTTATTTTAATGTTTTATTCAGTGTTTTATTATATTTATAATTTGTATATAAAATATAAATAATATTTACAAAATAATAAAAATATAAAATAATAAAAATAATAAAGAATAAATAAAATGAATATTTTAATTGAGTATATTGTACAATACGAGTCCAAAACCTTACTTGCATAGCTTAACTCCAAAAAATATGAAATCACTTCCTTTAATAGCTTATTAAAAGTTATAAAAATTTAAATATGATTTTTATATATTTTGAGTTTTTATTTGAGAGATACGGGTCTGGGAAATTAACGGATTTTGGAATCTTGTTTAGAGTATAAATTTTACATTGGATATTATTTATGTATGAAATCAATTTTGTATTTTGTATATATTATTATCTACAATTTCATGTACAAAGTTTATTTATTTGAGGCATAAAAAGTGGAAAATAAAATGGATCTCAAAATGAATAAATAATGGATGAATAAATGGCATTTTTATTGGATTTCTGGCACTTATCTCCCCCTATTTTATTCCTTATTGACGCGGTAATCAACATGCCTAGTTCTCGAGGTTTAGGGTCATAAAATACCTTAGCATTTTATTCCTTTTCTTTTATTTATTATATAATTTGGCATTAAAAATAGTATTTATACATAATTTATGCAACAAAGAATGAATGTTAATTTGTACAAATACTTAGTATTTACATGCATTAGCTAGGGGTTTTAAGGCCTAAATTATAGAATAAAGGTGATGAAATGGAGATTCATCAGGTAGCATCTCATCGGCCCAGCCAATTTGAGGTTCATTTTTCTTCCTTATTTTGCTTAGTTTAGCTTTAGGTTTAATTTTAGGCTTTTATAATCCTTCGTTGTAGCCTTCAAACCCCCGTTCGTAGTTCGCCGGAGCCCTGCTCCTACGAACCCATTCACTGAGTCTCGTCGTTCTCCATCGTTCCAGACTGCCATCATTCTCTTCCCTATCATTTCCCTCGCGCCCCATTGTACCCCAATCAAATTGCTCCTTCCTGGAGTAGGATATCGGAGCTCCATTTCCTTGCCTCACCGGAGCATCCATCACACCGACACCCTTCGCTTCCATCCCCATTTAATAGGGTCGAGGTAGTTTTCCCTCCAGTTTTGAACATTAAATACCTAGTTGGGAGCTATTTTGACCACCATCGAATGTACATTAAGTTGTTCATATTCTCCAACCCTGCTGGAGAGTATTGGCGGTCCCTAACCCATTTTGATCTCCCCATCCGATACAGATCCCTGCCAAGAACTTTTTTGGATCTTTCATAGCACCGAGCGTGGCTGGGGCAGTGCCACATCGTTGAATGAAGCTCAAACCATGCCTTGTTCTTCCCTGTTCTTGTAGGGGGGTCCAAGACCGTCGGATCGAGTCTCGTTTCCAGATCCTCCAGGCTTTGTCCGATCGTTAACCTCGCGGCCATCAGATTGAGAGATGGGATTTAATCCTAGCCATTCATCTGCAACCCATCATCACGCTAGTAGGAGTCGACATGTATATTTATGAGATTCATCGCGCCATCCGCTTCCGCGCTTGTGTTGGGTATTATGCATCTCCACCTAGCCTAGTTTTTGTATTTAATATTTAAAATATAAACATGATTCTATCTTTTAAATATTTTGTAATATTATCAAAAAGACCCTCCAATTTTCTTTATTTGCAATTTGGTCCACACCAACGCACCTCATGTGGACGCCCACGTGAGGTGCGTATTTTGCAGGTGGTCACATGGGATTTAATTTTTATTTAGCCTAGTAAAATTATAGAGAGACCCTCTAACTTTATTTTATTTACATTTTTGCCCATACTAGTTTAGCAAATTTTGTGCACTTGTTTTAGTTATTAAAATTAACCATTGTGCTCAGAAAATTTTCAACAAATAGCATTAAGTCCCATGGAGTTTGTATCCGTTAATCCTCTTCCCCCCTGAAAAATCAATCACCTGATCTAATGTTCTAAAAAAAGGACAACAATGGTCATTGTATCGACCATGTAGATTTTAGCAGAAAAATTATTTTTATGTTATTTATACTCCTACACTAAATGTGTATAGTGATAGTACATGAGTGTCGAACTCAGGTAGGCAAACAATAGAAAAATAAGGTAAACTACGAGAGAATCTAAGGTAGATGGATTTGCTAATTTTGATTTATTTTAAGGGAATTTTCTATTTTTTAGTGAATTTTATGAGTTTTATAATGTTTATTTTTGCCATGTATATAGTATAAAATACCAAAAAAATAAAAAATAGTTTTAAAAAAATCCAAAAAATATATTTTATGTTTATTTATTTTCTTACTCTCAAAATTAAAAACCCTAAAAAAGAAAAAGAAAGTACATAAATATAAAAACTCCAAAATCCAGTTCAAAAAGATAAAAAATCCCTAAATTCCTATTAATATATTTTCCTATTTTATAATTTTATTTATGTTATTATCTATCTATTAAAATATATTTGAATGAATTTGGACCTATTTTGTTATTTTTAACCTTCATTTCAATTTCAGACATTTATTGAAACCCTTAATTGGTATTTGTTTACTTCAAAATTATGTAAAAATTAGAAAAATTCAATAAAAAATCACAAAAATAGTAAAAAAAATTTTAAAAACCAAAAGCATTTTATTTTCTTACTTTTGTATCTTTTTAATCATATTTATAATTATATTATCTTACATTGTATATATATTCTTATATAATCTATATTATATATTTACAAAGAAAAAGGAATATAAAAATCTAAAAATAGAAACAAAAAAATAAAAATATAAAATTAAAACAAAAAAATATAAAACTTAAAAAAATACAAAATTAGAAATCCACATAAAAATAGACAAGATCACCCAATCATTTCTGTGCATTAATTTGCCAAATCTATCCTTTTCCCCTCCATTAGTTCGACCTCTACACATACTTGCACCTATACACATCTTTGTTGTATAGTATAATAAATTTTAACTCCACACTGTATTTTCATTGCTTGAACTCCACACTGTATTTTCATTGCTTGATTACCTATTTGTGGGTTAATTGTTGATTGATTGGGATTTCTTTAGCGGTCAATACATCGACTGCGGTTTCAACTTTTGAAATCGTACGACTCTCGACTAATCTCAATTATCAACCTTGTATAAATTTCACCTATTTATTTATCACCAAGATCATCTCAAATCAAAATATTTTCTTCACTAAAGTTGTTCATAATAGTATATATTAATTCATAAAAAATATCAGAAAAGTTATTTAATGTATAAACAATTAATTATGATGAACCTAAAAAGTCGTAGAAGCCAACTTCAAAGGTTCATAACTATTTATATAAAATTCAAAATTGATCAAACTCATTTTTAAACTTCATTTTATAATTAATACTGTTTTTAAAAATGTTAAAAAATATTAGAATAAAACGTGTGAATTTTGGCATTTGGACCCCCTTTATATATGTATTATGTGTATAGATCTTCTTTATTTTCTAATTAATTATTGCTAATCCCATTTAACTTAATTCGTATTCTAATGTGTTTATAAAACTTAGTAAAAATATGAAAATATAACTTAAAATAAATGTCAATAAATCACAAAGTCACGGAGTTGTGACCATAAAATTCCAAACCTCATAACTCGGCCATAAGGACTGCGAATTGGGTTTACTCACTTTTAAAGTTCATTTTATAGAATTATCTATGAAATGAAATTGATTTCACTAATCAGAGTTAATATGCAAAAATTAGGTTTTGGGATCCTAATGGTATAAAATGTACAATGTACTTTTATCGTATCTTATTTTATTTTTGTTATTTCTTTTATTATTATATTTTATGTTATTTTATTACTCTAAAACAAAAATAAAGTTTATTAAAAATTAAATTTATGTAAATAATTAAATTAATTAATTATATAGATAAATATACTCATATTGTTTATATACCTGTTTATTTAACTAATTAAATAATATTATTTATTAATTTATTAATTTATTTATAGTTTATAAATTTATTTTAATCAGTAATTGAATTTTATTTATTTATTTAGATTTATTGTTTAATGTTTTATTTTTTTCTCTCTCTTACTTTCCCTTATTCCCCCATTTCTCTCCTTCCTCTTTCCTCTCGTCGCCCTTCCGCCCGTTGCTCCCCTCCTTCTCCCTCTTTCAAACGGCCCGATATTAGTCCATTGCCCAATTTCCTCGTTGAGATGCCACCCTTAGTCGGTTATGACACCCAGTGACTTGCTCCCCACAAAGCCTCTTCTATATAATCCCTCGAGTTCCTTCAACCTTGGGTCATCTTCCATTTCCCAATCCTCTTCCCCGGTGAGCTCTAGAGTCTATTCGGTGACAACGTCTTCACCTACATCATAGAAAGGAGGGTGAGGAGAGAGTTCAGCAAGATCCGTTGCCGGTGTCGTAGCTTCTGATATGTCATGTGAGAGCCTCCCTCGGTTGCGGTCGAGGTGATGACCTAGAACTCAGTCGAGATCCACCCACAAGAAACCCCATTCACGTTGCTTCCAGGTTAGAACTTACTTTTTCTTCTTCCTCTGATATTCTGTTTATATTCATCACTTCCCCTCTTTCTGTTCATCCTCCCTTCTGCCACCTCTGTTCTCATCGATTTTGATTTGACTCCGATCTCTGAACCACCTCCAATCTCCAATTCATATCACCTTCGAATCTCTCCCCATTTTTGTTCTATCTCATGAGTTCTCTCAACTCTAATCACGGTCTATCAGACCTCCACTCCTATTCCATCGCCTTCTCTAGGAGTACCCGATTCACCCTCTCCATTTGTATCTTTTGGACTGAGGTTTGCCTCGAGTTGCTAACATTTGTCGGTCTCCACCATTGTGCATTATATGGAGCATCGGTCCACATTATCACCATCTTGATTTGAATAGAGCTATCTCCATCATCAAGAGTCGTCCTCTAAATCGAACATCAATTCGATCGAGTCCAATCATTTCAACCACGAAAGTAGTCGCATCGTAAATCACCCTCTACGAACATCGCTTACAGCTTGAGAAACATACACGGACATCGGTTGAATGTCATCTTATGTAGAAGACAACTCTGAAGGATCATCAAGTACCTTCAGATTGAGTATCATCATATTTTTAACCACTTCGAAGCTCTGCTACTCCTATCATACAAAGTAGATCCATTGCACAACATAGGAGCATCGACATATCTGCATCGCAGGGAGTTCTGGGGAGCTAGAGAACACTTGCAACTATGGTGGATGGTTTCAAAAAATGAGAATTGAGGCTCTTTTTATTTGGTGGAGGAATGGAGGAGATGATGACTATTGGAGGTGGTCTAATAAGGGTGGAAGAAGGTGTACGTGAGTTGTTGGGTTATTGCATGGAATAAGAAGAGAGAAGATGGAGGTGGAAAGATTGACCTATGGTCATTATAATAAAAGAAAGGAGAGATGAGATGAAGGGGTATCCGCCGATGGGAGTGCTATTTCAATTTTTTGGGCACTAATGGTTGTCTTCATGTGCATGTATACCAATCACAAGAAAAAGAGAGGTTTTCTCAATGAAAATATGTTTGAAATAAATAATAGGACCTCAAAATTAAAAACTCAAACCATAAAACTTTCTCAAAATAATGTTATCTAAAACATTGCAGAAGAATGTTTTTTCCAATATATGTTTAGAATAAAATATGTAAATTATATTAAAAAACATATATTCTTAGGTATAAAAAACCTATTTTAAGAGTTTTATTTTTTTTAGTTTTGTTTTCTTGTTAATAATAATACTATATTATTTTTTATAATAATAATATATAATATACGATACATGGAAATATTTTTCTTGATTTTTAATTTTTGAAAAGTACAAAAGATAAAATACAAGTCAAAATGACTTGTATAGAGAAGATCTATTTTTATGTCCTTTTTATTTTGTATTTTTTAGTTGATTTTATATTTTTATTAGAAAGTAGAATGCACAACTAACAAATAAAATTGAAATAAAAAGAAAAAGTGTTAAAATGGAATCTATACAAAAGAAAGAAAAAGATGTTAACTAGTGTACAAATGGGTCCAGAATCGACATTTCATAAATGAGCCACGATTTCTTCCAAAATATTTTTAGAATTCAAAAGTTTTAAAATGATGAAATTCAATAGTAAGTTTGGATTAATCGGACTTCATATGCTCCAGATATAAAATCTTGATTGCACACATATGGGAAAAAAGTGAAGCTAATCCAATTATCAATTATTCACTGTGATATTTTTTGCAATATTTTTATACATTTTTATTGAATTAATTTAAAAGAAATCATTTGAATCAAAGTTGTATAAAAATACTTACAAATGTTTGAAGTTTGAGTATATTTATTTGTATTTTTGTGCAGTTATTGGCCATATCTCTCCCTACTTTATTTATGGTCAACCAAGTCAAGATTGACTTGCTCTCGGGTTATAGAGTCATTCAATATTTTCAATAATTCAATTATTTTTCTTTTATTTTTCCTTTATTCTTTAATTTTACCATTTAATACAGTATTTTATACAATATCTAGAGTGTAAATAATATATGTTATTTTATATAAATTAATGTTATATACATGCATTTAACTAGGGATAGAAGGTCAAAATGAAAGAACAAAGGTGGTGAAATGAAAATTCATCAATATTACAAGAAGGGTTGGGGCATAAATGTAAAAACACTTATGTTATAGATATTTAATTTAATAATGTTAATAAATATATGGGAAAAGATGAAATAAAATATGTTTGGTATTTTGATTTTTGTAAAAAGATGCTTTCGAAAGAGTTTTAAAATGTTAATGTATTTATAAAAATAAGAAAAATGAGAGTATATACTAATTAAAGTATCCGGAGAGAAGGAAAATATAAAATAAATGGAAAAATTATCAAATAAACCAGGGACATTTTTTAGAGAAAGTAGGTAGACACATGGATAAAATATCCGGTCAATATTGTTTTTGAAATATTTTAGATTTTTGTATGCTTTTTTTAAGATTTTAGTGTTTTCATATTTCTAAGAAGAGGACATGATTTTTTTCACATATTTTGGAAGGCTTGGATTGTTTAATAAATGCACAGTTCCTAAACTTTTGATAACCTTCTTGCAAGAAATGGATATTCAGTGGTTTTCTAACGGCAATTTGAAAATGTTATCCTTTTTAAATATTTTTTAGAAAATAACAAAGCAGTAATAGCTTTGAACATTAAAAGTATGGGACATAATAGATAGAATGTGGAGTATACATGTATTCATCCTTTTGGAATATTTGAGGTTTTTATTTTTCAGAGTATTTTCTACCAAAACTGTTGACCTAGTTTTGAAAGGAATTTGAAGCAATGTATTTGAAAGGTAAGACAGGGTTTTGTTGCTGACTTAGTGATAGGATGCAAACGGATACCGATATATCCGTATTCGATCCGTCTGTATCCGTTTTATATAGATTTTGACATCCGTATCTGTATCCGTTTTAAAATAGATATGGATATGGATATCTTTTTGATATCCGCAAACATCCGTATCCGTATCCGTTTTAAATTGGATACGTATATGGATATCGTTTTGATATCCACAAACATCTGTATCCATATCCGTATATCCGTTTTCGTATATAAATATAATCATAGATTTATTTTTAACACTATATAACATGACTCTCTACCTCCTCTTACCATATTTAGATAACTTTTATGATACAAACAAATTTAATAAATTAATATCATGTGCTTTCCATCCAATTCTTATATATTTAAGTCGATTCTGTAGAGTATTTCTAACATTACTCGTGTGTGATCAGTATCCGATTTACATCCGTATTCGCTTTTTAAGGATATGGTAAGATAGTTTTAATATCCGTCAATATCTGTATCCGCATCCGTATTCGTATTAAAAAATGGATAAGGATACGGTAATACCTATATCCGTATCCGTATCCGTATACGACGGTTTGCATCCCTACTAGTGAGGAGCCGGTCAAAACCTAATACCCACAAAATAATTGGATTGATGAAAACGTGCCCATTAGGATTCCCAATAGGGTTGTAAAATTTGCCTGGTCGAGTAGAAACGAGCCCAATAGATAAGGTTGAACTTGCCAAAGACTGTCTCGTAGAAAATAATTGGCTTCAAAAACCAATATTTAGAGATCTTGTAATAAATAAACGGCTAAAAGTCTAAAACCTGACAACCCTTTCATACCAGGTAAAGAAAAACACAAGGGTTTTTTACACTTGTACCCGGCCTTTCGAGATTCTTCAATTATGTCATTTCCCTAACTTTTATCCAATAACACTTGCGCGGTATTCTTATAAAATTCACACTACTGTTAATTATGCTTTTACCCCCAATATTACTTCGACGGAAGAATAATACTGTGAATATTATAAGAATATAGGGACACCTGTAACATTGTAAAAAAAACTTGACATATCACCATAATTGTAGAATCTCTAAAGGGTACAAACGTAAAAAAACCAAAAACACAATCAATACATGTTTGAAGAGTTGATGACTTGAGATTTCGAAAAATGGAGCAAAAGAGCCAAGATAAAGTAGATCAAAAGAGGGGGACAGAAACACGAGATTCCTAAAAATCATGTCATCTATTCATTTCTGTGAGAGTTCCATTACAACACAAGAGGATCTATAAGGTATGGTCCATATGGATTTTCATAATATTGACAGGGTGTATTTGATAGCAGGTTGAAAACATCGAATACAAATACGGATGCGGATCGTCCTGTATAAGGACTTTGCATACTTCATCTTTGGATGTTATAACGCCGCCTATACATAGACAATTTTTGCACACACGGCACTAAATTTTCCATAGCACATATACAATAATAGAAATAAAGATTTAAAAAAAATAAATAAGAAAATGTTTCTGTGAGTGCTCCTGAAACATATACTAACTAGTGTAAAACCCGTGCTTTGCACCGGAAATTTTATTTTTTTGGGCTTAATGCATTAATGAATGGAAATGAGTTGATTTGTATCGCCGTGTTTGATTTAAAGAATGGTGAAACATTTGAAGGTAGCTTGAAAAAAAAAGAAAAAGTGGGGAAAATAAATCTTAACAATTCAAAGAGATTGGCAAACATATTGTATTACAAATAAATCTAAAACACTTTAGAAGTTATGTCAAATATCTTGTATTATAATAGATTACGTAGAAAGAAATGTCATTTTATAGCGAGTGTGTCCCACACCATGCAAATGTAAAAGGTATCGACGACAATACAATAACATTGACGATTAAACACAAGAGTTTTACATGAAAAGTTGGGTTGGTTGAGCTTGGCAAATATGATCATGTCTGTAAAATATTTGCACATGTTCTTTTAATAACAAAAGATTAAAGACAGGTAATCTAGCTAGATAAAGTTGGGCATAGTATGTCCTTGTCAATAAAATATTTACGCATATTCTTTTAATAACAAAAAAATCAAAACATGGTAATCAAGATCTTGTCTATCTATTAGGAAGCAGTTGTCAAAATATTGTATATCTTATATGGAGATTCGAAACATAGCAAGTATTAAACCGTCCTTGTAAAAAATAATTATATGGGTGTAGAAAGTGACGAAGCAATATATACAAAGATGTTGTCAAGTACCCAACATGGGTAAGATGTTAATCTCTTGAACCGAAGTAGTAGTGAAATCTTTTACACTAACAAATCCATGATTTTTCTTTGTTACTCTTACATAAAATATATATCTTTTCCATAAATGTGAATTGACAAGATGCCCTAGCAGTTCCAATGCATCTTCCTACATGCATTTCATATACGAAGTAACATAATTGTTAAGAACTTGATAATTAAAGACAGGTCTGAATTTCGCCTATTGTAAGAAAGAGTTAAATTTGTACTTGGCTAAGTAGTTCTTGACATTGAGACAATGTCATATCCAATTTTTTCTGCAACATCTCCAAAATTTGTGATGAAAATTCATTTGTGTTCCTCATGCCGCAATCCTAAGTTTCATCCTTAAATGACACCCAAATAAAAATGAATGGTGTTACTATGTTCTCTAACAAATTTTTTGAAGTGTTATAAGGTAGGTTAAAATGACAGAAAATACATGTAGAATATGTTGAATAAGTACCTAGAGACACTGGAACAATTCAAGCAGAAATTAATGTCGAAAGATAATTATATGTAGGTAAATATTTTCCACAAATTCATACCACATCTATTTGTGAAAATATCAGAAATATGAACTTTAACCCGGTATGTGGTTGCCTACATAATTTATGAACTTTAGCAAGTAATTATCTCTTTATAAGAAGAGTATGAATTTCAGAGATGTTACCTCTACTGGATAATCTGAGTAATGCCAATGAATTCAGAAAGTGTAATGGTAGGTATTTCAATAGACTGTGAAATGATAGTTTGCGACGTAGAAAGTGAATAAATCTGATTTTTCAAATCATGTTGTTATGCAAACCTATAAGAATATACCCACAAGTCATTTAAAAATGAGAAATTTAGAAAATAAATTGAAGGTACCAGCACAAGAGTTCAACAACCTTTCTCAAAGTCTAATCTATCAAATAGGAAAATATAGAATCCTGTTGTTGACGATGTGTATGAACCTGTAAAAAATGTATATGGTTACATAGTACATGCTAAAGATATATAAAGAAAAATGAAGTTGGTCATGTTAATACCTTGATAAGTGGATATTAATAAATGAGAACATAAAGGGAAATTTGAAATAGCCTCATGAGGATATCCATAACAAGGCAAATATAATAGATGGACCGGGGCATTGAAGATAGGGCTCTAATATTCTCTTCCTCAACACCAAAGAACAAACATTCTCCATATTCCATTCATCATAAAAATTTAGGCAAATATAGGGATGAAAACATACCGGATACGGATCGGATATGCCTATTTCCATTTCGATATCCATATTCGGTTCATCTCTATCGAATACGAATACAGATACGGATATGATTCGGATATGCATTAAGGAAATCATATCCTTAAAAATACGGATACGAATTCGAATATGATATTTATCGAATTCAAATATGGATCGAATAAAGAGCGGGCTCGAATATGGATAGAATAAAGAGTCAATCCAAATACGAATTGAATAAAGAGTGACCAAATATGGATCAGATAAGCATGGAATCCGAATGCGGATAGAATAAAGATCACATATGAATACGAATTGAATTTTTACCAAAGGTCGTGATGATTTTAAAAAATATCAATGAAAAATAAATAAGTTGCATCATACAAAAAGAGGATAAGATTTCATAACTTTTGTTCATGCCCACCTCAAAAAAACGAATTGTATTATATTATATAATATTAATATAATAACATGAGGTTATGGTTTATATTATATTAACTAATATATAAAATGATATTAAATGTTGTATTCGGATATCCAGATCCGGATTCGAATATTCAAGACATTACTATATCCGTATCCGTATCCGGAAAATTTTTACAACCCATATCCATATTCGATCCATATTTGATTAATATTTAATTACGAATATCGATATCCGGTAATTTTTTAAATACGGTAAGCGGGTATTCAGATATATCCGTATCCGTTTTCATCCCTAGGAAAATCCCATGCAATCGTAATTCATCAAACATATTCTCAAGTGTTTATCTCCTAATTTCAGTAAAAAAGAATTATATGTATTTATCAGAGATTGTGACTGCTCACCTACTTTCCTCAAAATAATAATATACCAATCAAAAAGATGTATAATCAAACATATTTCTCGATTGAATAGAAGCTCCAAGAAGTTAATACAGTACCCTCCAAAAAATAATGATAAATATGTCAAATGTAGGTCCGATTAGGTGTATTCCTAATCCAAAATAGAAGGCTCTTGCATGGTTTCTCGACAAATCTCCTTTCCAAAAATCAAACAAACATACCAGTGATCGTGTACACCATATTTCATATAGGGGGAAGGCAAGCGGAAGGTTAGTATGCATTGGGTTAGGCAAGACTCAAACATTGCTGTCAGTGAGGGAAGCACAATGGCAGCTTTCGTCTCTGTCTTCTCGCCACCTGCTCTCTTCCCTTCCCCTCCTCCCTCTCAGACTGGACTCTCTATGTGGCTCTTGACTTGATCGGGGCACCTACTGGTATCGGACCTTGGGTCGTCGTGGATAGACTGACCATGCCACTTCTTGTTCATCTTCGTAGCTTAGTTGCTTCTTCATCTTCTGATATGTGACTACATGAGTTGTCATCTCACTGTCCTCTATCGCCACCAATCTTGTGATTCTCGTAGTCAGAATCGACTAAACCTGTCTCGAGTGGAGGCAAGGAGGGGCTTTGAGCTGATCCATGTCAGTGGAGTACAAACAAAGGAAATTTATGATTTACGAATTCACCATAAAGAAGAATCTAAAACAAATTGAACAAACAAAGATGTACATCGATGGTAGACGACCTTAGAGGAGTTGTCAGCTCGAGCTCTCCAATCGGCCACAATCCTGTGATTCTCATAGAGTGCTCCAAGTAATGTTGTCACGGGTGAAGGTGAAGAAAAGCGGTGGGTCCGTTTCGACGGAGAATAAAAAGGAAGTTTAGGTTTTAAAATTTTAAAATAAAGAATGAAAAGACCAAGTAACATGTAAATATTAAAAAAGATACATAGCATGTGTCAGAGGAAGCACATGATATGGCATTTCCAGAAAATTTCCACCGTACACTTGATAAGAACACCTTGTTTATATTGAAAGAAAACATACAACATATCAACCAACCACTGGGATGAAAATGGATCAGATACGGATATGATTCGTATATGTATTAAGGAAATCATACTCTTAAAATACGAATACGAATTCGAATCGGATATTTATCGAATCTGAATATGCATCGAATAAAAAGCGGAGCCAAATACGAATCGAATAAAGCGCCAAACCAAATATGAATCGAATAAAGAGTGAATACAAAATGGACTCAATAAACATAAAATCCGAACACGGATCGAATAAAGATCACATACGAATGCAAATTAATTTTTTTATCAAAGTTGATAATGATTTAAAAAAATAGCAATGAAATATAAATAAGTTGCATCATAATAAAGGGAGCGTCGATGTGATATGTGTTCTTTATCCGAAGTAAAAAAAGGATAGAATTTCGTAATTGTTGTTCGTGCTCATCACCAAACAAATGTAGGTTTATTAATAGGGAAAAAGGAGTATGCTCCCTGGGTGTAGCTAACTTAGATGCTCCCACCTCGTTTCCCCTATATTTTTTTATTTTTCTTAAATGAAACCTATTGGAATTTAGATCACAATATGTCACCATGATGTCATTCAAATTTCGGTCCCCTCCATCAAGACTGACAAATTTTAACGGTCTCAGAATTGCTGAAAATGACCCCCTTCAGATGGAGGGCATAGGAGTCTCTGTTTCTGACGAAATTTTAATAAAATGTTAGAGGGATACAGTGACGAATATACATTTTTTATTTTCCAAAAAAATTTAAAAATGGGGGAAAATGAGGGTGGGAGTAGCCAATTGGCTACACCCAATGTGTAGCCTCATTTAACCCTTATTAATATCATTAATATATTTGGTGAAATATATAATCAATATATTGTATTATATAATATATAATACTAATATAACAACACGAGTTGTGTCTTATATTACATTAACTAATATATAAAATAGTATTAAATGTTGTACTCGAATATCTAGATCCGGATCCATATATTCAATCTATTATCATATCTGTATCTGTATCCGGAAAATTCTACAGCCCATATCCATATTCGATCCCCATTCGATTAATATTCCGATACGGATATCTGTATACGGTAATTTTTCGAACGCGGTAAACGTATATCCGAATATATCCGTATCCATTTTCATCCATACCAACCACTCGTATAGGAGTAATGGCATGTAATATATAATCGAATATGCAAAAAAAAATAATGCTACAGGGCCGTGAACAGTGCCATGTCCACGGCCCTTAATATATTGTATGATAATGCAATAATTACAGAGAGTTCTACATGTCGTATATAGTGCATACGAATGTTCTTATATTTTTACGGCCAAATTGCAATTTTTACCCTTAGAAAAGGATAGATCAACTGTAGTTTTTGAGGTTACGAATAGACTTTATAATAAGGTTCTTTTAGATCCATCACTATATTATCCATGGTTAAATATCCAAGGACGATATCATTCACGGTGAAATTATTTTTTAAGATTTTTATCAGTTGTGCCTATATGAGATATTACAATTTCTATTATGCCCATCTCATTTTGAGAATATCAATTGTATCCCTTACTCCTTGTCATTCTGTTACTTGTACCTCTTGGGTTAGTGACCGTCCATCCTCAACGCAAACATATGTTAACTTTGAGGACATAAGTGGAATTAAATCAAAAAGGAGGGATGGAAGGTCATCCCATCCTCTTACTCATTGTCCCCCATCTTCTTCCTCTTCCTCCCCTTCTCTTTGCCACCAACACCTCCCCTCCGCCCCTCCCACCGCAACTCCTTTCTTATCCTGTGCCCCTCCTCCGCCTATTGCTCCAGCACTAAGCTCTGAGGTCTGTCGTTAACACCAGAGCCCACCCCCTTTCTTTAGTGATAACCTCCACCTTTGAGCTCCTAACGCTTGAGATATTCCTTTACATGCATGTTTAGCCCCGATTGAACGAGTACAACACGTCTCTTCACCGACCATGAACAATTGTGGAGCCCCTTCTTCAGCTCTTTCACCATTGGCTAAGAAATCCTCCGTTGCAACGCCAAGCACTACATATTGCAGCCTCCCCATTTGCCCTTCTGCCTCCCCCTCCGCCCTAGCTCCTCCCTAGCCCGCCCCAAGCTCCCCCATCACCCCCAGTCCCATGCTGCTCCCTCCACTTCACACCTCCCATTCTGCCCCTCCCTTTACCCTTGCACTGCCCCCTTTGCCCCAGCTCCTCCCCAGCCATCACCGTGCTCCTCCCCTCACCCCTACCCCCTACTCTTCCCACTGCTCCAGATATCCCCATCCGCCCAGCTCCTCCCCAACCCTCCCTGCACCTCCTCCTTCATCGTTTTGCCTCGGCTTGCCCCCTACAACCCCTCCTTCCACCCTCCTCCCCGACCTACTACAAGTACTCTTGTTCCTCCAAGTGGCGATGAAGACGATGAAGGAGCACGATACTAGTGTGCTCATATCATGTCTACCTACCTCGATTCAGATTAGATCAACAAAAAGATGTTCCAAATTAAAGCTAGGTCAGTTAAATATTCATGGACATGAATCAAGGAATCAAACACAAAAGAAGATGATAGATGAATTTGGAGGGTTAATGTGAGGTTCCAGGATTTCCCTCTGGACGAAGTGCTCCTCTTAACCACACTATGATTTGAATAAACCATGATTATTTTGATTCTTTAACAATCAATCAGACGGAAGTGCACATGTGATAACGGAGAAAGAAGTCAATGGCAAAATTGATATTTCCAAAAAAGGGAGGGACATAAAAGAAATTGTAATATCGCAAAGAAGCACAGCTGATAAAAATCGTATTTTTTATATCTAAAATTAGCAACATATGCTAAATTGGTTGATATATCATTAGCCACGGGCTATATATCAATGCTCATCTATTGCAAATTTCAAAATTTTAACTAATCATCCCTAAATTTTGAACTAAAAATTTAACTACAATTAACTAAAATTTTGAGGAAATACCAATGAATAAGCATTACTATATGCATCGTCATTAACAGTGTAAAAATAGATATATCATTCTCATTAATTTCATGTATAGAAAATAATTTTGTAACAAATAATATCTCCATTCTATATTTAGAAACCAAAGATATATAGTGACGAATTTTAAAAAATGTAACTATGAATCTGTTTTTTGATGTAGTATGTGTTTTACTAGTTAATGGCATATTTTTGCCCCTCGGAGGGTATGTATCGACTGTAGTTAGATTGAACATTCAAATATTGATAAAGGTAGAAAAAGAGATTTTTATGTTCTTCTATGATCATTTAGTTTGCTTGAAAAATAAGTGGCTAAATTATATCTAGAGTTATTTACATCCATAACTTTGAGTAGTTTTGTAATTACCTCAGAAATCCTCCATAATCACGAATTACATCTAGAACATTCAATAGAGCTTAACTCTTACACATATAACCCCATGTTAACTTCCATAAAATTTCCTGTTAACTATAACGAAATCTATCAAATATTTAACATTTTCTACCCTTGACATTCTCATTATTTACAAATGAGACCTTCCTCCTCTTGACAAGCCCAACTCACTGTCTCACCGATTACCCCGACCTCCTCTAGCACTCCCCCTCCTCACCTCCCACCTTCCCACCCCTCCCATTCCTCCTCCAGTGCATCTCCCCGACATCATTCTGATTAACTCTTGTTCATGGGAGAAACCCATTAACGTCCAGGGGGTACTTGAAGGAAGGGGAGGAGGAGCTTCGACGGGGGAGGGGAGACGTGCTGGAGGGAGGGGCATGCACTGGAGGAGGAGGGCATGGTAGGGGGTGCCTGAGAAAAGGGAGGTCCAACGGGGGAGGGGTCTTGCTGGAGGGAGGAAGGGTGTGGGGGGGCACACTGAAGGAGGAGGGCGACGCGGAGGGGGGTTGTTTGAGGAGGAAGGGGATGTTCGGTGGGGGAAGGGGGCATGCTGGAGGGAGGAAGAGTGACATGGGAGGAGGGCACATTGGAGGAGGGGAGCGCAGGGGGAGTGCTTGAGGAGGAAGGGGAGGTTTGATGGGGGAGGGGGCTTGCTGGAGGGAGGAAGGGCGGCAGGGGAGGAGGGCGCACTGGAGGAGGAGAGGGCGCGGGGGGAGTGCTTAAGGAGGAAGGAGAGGTTTGGTAGGGGAGGGAGCTTGCTGGAGGGAGGGAGGACGGCGGGGGATGAGGGCGCGCCGGAGAAGGAGGGCAGCGCAAGGCGATGCTTGAGGGTGAAGGGGAGGAGGTCTAGAGGGGGAGGGGTGTCATAAGAGGAGGTCCGGAGGTAGAGGGGCGTCGGAGGAGGAGGTCTATAGGGGGAGGGGGCATGCTGGAGGATGAGGTCCGGAGGGGGAAGGTTGTGCTGGAGGAGGAAGGAGAGGATGGTTTTTTTAATTTTTAATTAACTTCACCTGTTAGATCATGTAATGGTTAGATTAACTTAGTTGTATGGTTGAATTAATGAACTAAACTAACGGAAGGTTACGGATGTAAAACAGATGACTTATTGAGGGTCTTAGGTGGACTTCGTGATTATGTAAGGTTCTTAAGGTAATTACGAAACTACTCAATATTATGGATGTGAATATCCCTATATACTATGTTTGGGCTTGGAATTATGTGACCATAGATCTACTATACCAATTTCATTAGGGGTATGTACATCCGTCGACTCCAATTATTTTTGTAGCGCTTCTCTAAACTAATAATAATATAATGATGTTAATCAGATATGGGCAAATTTAGAATATATTAATAATCAAAAGCATTACTAAGAAATATTCATTATTTATTTCCTTAATTCGACTACAAGAAACTGGACCTAAGGAAACGAATATTTTGAATATTCATTGCCATATCTTTCGACGTTAAAGATTTAACGACGGATATTATTCGTTGCCAAATCATATTTTATACTTGTAATTAACAACGAATATCATATTCGTTGTTAAATGTTCATATAACAATGATTTCTCTGTTGAATTATCCGTTAAAATTCACACTAATCGTTGCCAAATTTAACAACGATTAGAAGGAAAATTCAACGAATAATCGTTGTTATATGATTCGTTGCGAGAAATATAGCAACGAATATCATTATTCGTTGGGAATTTAAAGAAGCAAGCAACGGATAATATTCGTTGTTATATATTTAACTACGGAAGATATGACAATGAATATTAAATTATTCATTGCCTTAGGTCAATTTTCTTGTAGTGTTCGTTTTTTTAATAGAACTAGTTATTAATTACCGTTTGTGAATAATACTTGACTGGTTGATTATTGTAAATATCATTTACTTGATTAGTTATTTCAATAATGTAAACTTTATAGGTTATTAATCGCCATTTCAATGCTTCACTATTGAGACTAGATGCATACAATTCAATGTTTTCATTTGATTATTACATAATAATGAAACTAAGATATCACATTATGCAGAAATACAATCACTTATCCTCCCATCCCATAACATCATATCTTCTATTAGACATTTTGACCATATCTAGATAGTGAATCTCGTCACAAGGGGACTTTATCTCGATATAACAATCGTAAAGATGCGCATCCAAAAATTTCATCATTAATTCACAAGGTTAAAGTTACGTATTTTTTCAGTCAACTAAATTACATGAACGAGGACTCATATAGAAAATTTGCATGCATCGATGCATTTTGTATGTAAAATCTATCGTGTCAGACTACCACACCATTCCTGGTATACCACGATCACGTAGAGGGATTTTTTTAAAAATAATTATTAATTAATCGTAATTAATTAAATAGGTAGAGAGTTGAATTATTTAAAATTTTAAGCATCAATCGGCACCTGATGTGCGATTTGGAGAAACTGAGTCAACTCACATGAGGTGCCGATTTGGATTGCATAATATTAAATGCATCATTGTTGCATGCATTGGGTATCATTATTACATGAACGGAGAGATTATTCCATACATGAGAGATCATTTTTGCATATGAGACCCTTATTCTGTGCCTGAGGATCATTATTGCATGGGCGCTGATTTGGACTCAGTTCTCCAAAAAAATTCAAATAATTCAACTCTCTACATATTTAATTAATTATGAATTAACTAATGATTATTTAATAAAAAATCCCAAAAAAAGTTCCCAACCACGATTCTAGATTTATCATCCTACGAACCGCGGGAACTCGAAAGATCAATATGTTGCCATTCCATGGCAAGAAAATATCTTGGGGACATCCGTGGAGCTTGCGTAATTGAAAAAGAGATGATCTACATCGTCACTCACTGTCGGCACAACAGATGCAAACATCGTTAACGCCGTGGAAGAGGCGGGTCGATCTAGCTAGCACCTACCATTCGCCAAGGTCCTCTCTCATCTTAGTAACCAAAGAAGGACCTTAACCAAAGGAATCATCCAACTCCATATTCATCTGCAGTCAACAGTACATCAGATGGTGTTGACTCATCATGTAAAACCTAAAATCTACCGTCATACCAACACCACCAATCGTGCCCCAATATAGGGGCCTCCTGTCCAACCAACAACGCCACCATTAGCCATAAGATCCTCCATCGATGGTCCCAAAGGAACGAGGGTATACAAGAGGCATTAACTGCTTATATCTGTCCGGATCCGTCAATGACTCACTAGTGCAAACAATCTCAGTAGCTTCTCACCAGTAACAATAATATCATCCATTATATTTGTTTTTGTTATCCAAAAACACAAACTGAGGGATTGATTGTAAGTTTCCTCCGAGAGAAAGTGCAGATGCAGGAAATAAATGCACGAGCGGAGAAGAAGGGACACGTGTGATGCATCGGCAAGGCCGGCGTCAGCCAGATAGCAACTGAAGGGCCGGGATGCGCCGGGTGAGGGCCGCACCCCAACTCAGCCCTTCAGGTGGTGGGGTTCACAATCGCCCTCCATTAAATAGGCAATGGATGGAGTTTGGTGGGAGGGAGACCAGTGGAAAGCGGACGAGATCCGTCCACTTCAATTCTATGATCCCCTCCTAATTGCACATTAATGCCCCCATCATTAAACGTTCCACTAAAAGTCAAGAGTTATTGCATGTCTCTTCATCGTCTTGCGAGAACGTGGATAAAGCTATCCGGGTGTTTAACCCTTGTACACCTCAGGCTTGCACAGAATTACACACTACAAGTCTACTACTGCAAGAGGTCACAGGCCGACGTAACATCAGAGACAGCGCATCCTGAAAACTTCAGAATCAGTTGTCCTCTTGTTTCTGCACCTTGCAGTTTCCTCCTTACTGTAAATTCCAATTTTCTACTCTCAAGACTTGACCCACTCTACTCGTGTCCACCGATTACTAGGGATGTGCATGGGATGGATACCCACTCCGATCGATCGTGTTCGGCTCCGACCCATTGTTAGTAGGTCATAAATCAACCCGATCTGCTTCAACGAGTACCCGGATCTAATGGTTACCCACTTATTTGAATGGATAATGGATACCCACTGGCACCTGTGATATCTTGTAATAAAAGATCAATCTAACATTATATGCTATCTTTTACCTTTTTATTTCGAGATTTTTTTCACGATAAGTTTCTGAACTGCGCGTAACCCCCCTCCCCCAATAAATAGTTGTCATGGCATACATTAATATCAAATCTCCATGATGTAAAATGGCCGGACGTGACCGACGGTCACGCAACCGCCTCCGGCGGTTGCGGCGAGGCCGAGTCTCACGGAGACTATAACTGCAATGGCGTGAAGGTAGGGGGCGGACGTTGCGAGGGCTCACGCCCTATAAAAACCTCCCACAAGGAGGGGAACACATCAACCATCAGAACCTCGACTACGGGATAGGGGCATTGAATCTTTTAAGGTGAGGATGCCTTTCAGTCTTTGACAATCAGTGCATCATTTGACGAAGGCTGTTGCATCCTTAAATAATGTGGACCACCAAAGGCCATACTAAAGTACTTTTGCTATCGTCCTGTCTCCAGAGTGGTGTCCACCAGATTCAAGAGAGTGACAATGCTCGAGGACACTATGATGCTCCTCCTGAGGGATACATCTAGGCCAAATGCAAGCTGCTCCTTCCCTGAATAACATAGGATCTTCCCATTGGTAAAAATGTATTGTCGACAAGAATTTGTCCTTCTAAATCTTTGTCCAAAACTGCGGTACTACCCCCAAAACGAGGTAGTTAACAATATCAGCGTACTAAAGAAGTGAATCCACGACCAAAATCGTCTCATCAAGAAAGATTTCTGTGATGAGTTGCGCATGAAATTTCAGGTGGGCGAGCACATGTGCAATACAAGTGCTCGCCCATATTTTCAAACACGTGCCATGCGGCCACACCTCATAATTCAAATCGACGAGAAGCCTCGGCGAGCACATGTGGTCCTCTTGCACTCGCCCAGAATTAGGCGAGCACATGTGCTCGCCTAGGGTAAGCTAAGACATGCACGCCAATCATGTCTTTTTTTAGTGCCTGGAAGGGGATCAATGGTCGAGGCTTTGGCACATCCAACGACGACTGCTAGATCTGGGAGAGGCTCCTGATCGGACAGCTCCCTTTGTTTACGAAGAACATGGACGAACTCAAAGCTCGGACTCCTTTGATCGGTTGAAGCTTCCTCCTCCGATGGTCTCAGATGGCTGCAAGGTGGCTCAAAAGGGAGTTGGGGCTCCTTCGTACCTACAGAAGCCTTCAAATCGTTACAGGACCCGTCGATGGGTTCTTGGCAAGTCGGGGAAGAAATGAACTCCAAGAAACAAATGCTTATGTCAAATTTGTTACAGAAGGGGTGCTTTGGCCCTCTAGAACCTGTAGAAAGCTAAGGCGCATGAAGACAAGGGTTCTGGGGATCTTTTTAGGTCACAGATGAGCATAGAGGTGGTCGGGTGAAGGTGCTCCGACGTTCGGCACTGGAGGAACACCTGAATCTAGATCCAACGATGATCAAGGTGATTGGAGGCACGTGGGGCATATAGAAATGCTTGGAAAATAAGACGAAGGTGATAAGGGCGTCGAGGCATGGTCGAAATGGGCAAAAACAGAGGGCGGAGCTCGAGCTCTACTGATCGAATTTTTGGATTTTACGCTAAACGAAATGAAATCTAAGGAAATAAAAGGGTACACTACACAACTGCTAAGCTAAGGACTAAAAAAGAACAAAAACGACGAAGCTCTACTTGACCTGGATCGACCTGGAGCAAACTCGCGATGGAGGCGGTGTTAGAGCTAGATCAACCTCGGATCGACACCAAATATGACCCATGAAGCTTGGGATGCACTCTTCATATCATCAAGAGGATCAACTAAAGCTCTGATTAGGGTTTTCTTCATGGAAGAGGTACCAAATTCGAATGGAGGTCAGAGGGAAGTTTTGTACACGACGAAGTTAGGTGGAGAATCGTGCTCGACTCAGTGATCCTCCGATTGAAAAATCGATGGCACGTGAAAGTGCATTGATCGAGGTACAAAAGTCAAAGAGAAGTTGAGCAAAAATAATGCAAGAATCAGGCGGATAAATCGAGGAAAATAGTGGCGTAACGGTCTGACAACGGATGCCGAGCGAGGCTGGAGAGTCTGCCGAGGTCAACTCCGATTGGTCTCCCATTGGGCCATGCGGCCAGGAAAGGGAAAAATCAGGGAAAATTCCCTTATTAATTTGTTTAAAAAGAATAAATGATTTTATTACTTTTTTGTTATAAAATAAAAAATGATTATTATTTTTTGTAGTATTTTAATATGATTTTTAAATTTTATGACTAAACTTATTATAGATTACTTTTTACAAGTATATTTATAGCTATATTTATCAATATAATATGTATTTTATTATTTTTTATACAAAATTTATATATTATGACTAATTTAATACACTTAAATATATTTTGATGTATTTTTCTTAACTCCAAATTAAGAAAAAATTATATAGAGTCAAAAACTTAACTTTTGCACCTTAACTCCAAATTAAATGAATCTTCTTCATTAAAATAGGTAATTGAAAATTATATAGAATCAAAAAATTTTGATGCATTCTGAGTTCATATGGAGAAGATATGTGTCTGTGATATTTGGATTTTGGATTTTTATTCTGAGTGTACAATGCACAATATACATTATTTTTGTATGAAGTAAATTTTGCATTTTTCTATGTAATTTTATCTACAACTTTCATGTACAAAGTTTGTTGATTTGAAGTATAAATAATGAAGAATAAAATAGGTCCTTGAATTGTATTATAGGGCATTTATGAATGAGGGTTTTTTTATTTATTTTCTCTTATCTCCCCCTACTTTATTCCCCATCAACCCAATCACCATGATGCCTAGGTCTCAGGGTTGAAGGTCATAAAATACCTTTGGTATTTTATTTCTTCTCTTCTCTTTTCTTTATACTTTTATTTTAGCTTTACATATAGTATTTTAACCAATATTTACACAATAGATGATAGATGTTAATTTATACAATATAATGATATTTACATGATTTTAACAGGATTTTAAAGGCTAAAATGAAAGAATAAAGGTGATAAATAGATATTCATCACTATTCTATTATGTGAGAGTTCCATCGTAACACAAGGGCCTTGTTTTGTTACCAGGTTACCCTACGATAGTCTTGTGTACCCCCTACATTCCCAGGTTGGAACTTCATCACAAACCAACACGACATCCCATCACATTCCTCATTCCAACCTTCTCCAACCCTCCTATCCATACAAATAGCTACTATTCACATGAGGTTACTCCAACTCAACCCACTTACTAAACCCGCCCGAGAGGATTGATAAAGGGTGGTCCATACTAATTTCTAAAACACTGATAGGGTGGTCATCTATCTAGAATTTATACATTGATAGATTGCATAGTACTCTTGGTGTGGCATTTAACATTTGTGCAACACACCATGCGACAATGCAAATGATCGCGACTATCCCTTTTAACAGAAAGGGAGATTCAACCCACATTGAAAATTACCTGCCTATCAGTTTTATGAACATCCCAATTAGAGTCATATCCAATGGATAGGTGGACACCAATGCTTATAAAGACTGTTCTACGCATCCAATGTCCCTTAATATCTTATGGGCGGATCAACTTCGAATGTGTTTGCCACAACGTCGGAGATATTTCATCTTGGGAGTACGTGGACAGCAAATGCATGCATGTTGGGAAATGGATCGTCTGCTGCAGTGCTGCAGCAGACTCTGCACTAGGCATGATCGAGCGGTTCACACGAATTCATCCTTTTTATGAGCTCGTATCGGATGAATTCGTGTAAACCGCTCGATCACGATTGGGCGGTCCATAGACCTACTGCAGTGTCTGCTGCACAGATACTGCAGCAGACGATCGGTTCCCAGCATGTTGAAAACATCGAATTAGAATGCAGATGCGGATAATACATGAACCGTCCTATATAAAGACTTTGCATGCTTGATCCTGTGGATGTTATAATTCCGTCTATACATAGACAATTTTTGCACATACGGCACTAAATTTTCCATAGCACATATACGATAATAGAAATAAAGATTTTTTGAAAAAATAAGAAAATGTTTCTGTGCGTGCTCCTAAAATATATAATAATAATGTAATATTTACAGAGTTCTACATGCCGTATATAGCGTATACGAATGTTCTCGTATTTTACGGGTGAATTGCAATTTTTACCCTTAGAAAAGGACGCATCAACTGTAGTTTTTGAGGTTACGAATAGACTTTATAACAAGGTTCTTTTAGCTCCATCACTATATTATCCATGGTTAAATATACAACAAAGATATCACTCACTGTGAAATTATTTTTTATATCTGAAATTAGCAACAAATGTCATATAGGTAGATCTATTATTAGCTGACGGTTCATATAACCATGGTTATCTATTGCTAATTTCAAAATTTTAACTAATCATTCCTAAATTTTGAATTAAAAAATTAACAACAATTACCTAAAATTTTGAGAAGTAGGAATAGATAAGTATTACTACGTGCACGGTTGTTAATAATGTAAAAATAGAAGTAACATTCATCGTTAATTTCAAGTAACAAATAATATTATCATTCTATATTTAGAGACCAAAGCTATAGTGACGAATTTCAAAAAATTGCGACTATGAATCTGTTTTTTTAGTGTGTTTTACGAGTTAATGGTATATTTCCGGCCCTAGAAGGGCGTGTATCGAGTGTAGTTAGATTGAAAATTCAGATACGGATAAAGGTAGAAAAGAGATTTTTATGTTCTTCTATGATCACTTGATTTGCTTGAAAAATAAGTGGCTTTATATAAACCATGTTTGGGCTTGGAATTATGTGACCATAGATCTACTATACCAATTTCATTAGGGATATGCACATCCGTCGAGTGCACTTATTTTTTAATATAATGATATTAATCAGATATTGGCATATATAGAATATATTGATAATCATAGCATTACTAAGCAATATTCATTTTTTAATTCCTATAATTCGTTTTGTAGAACTTGTAATTAATTACCGTTTGTGAATAATACTTGACTGATTGATTATTGTAAATATCATTTACTTGATTAATTATTTCAATAATGTAAACTTTATAGGTTATTAATCGCAATTTCAATTTTTCACTACTGAGACTAGATGCATACAATTAAAATGTTTTATTATTACATATAATGCAATTAAGAAATGATATAACGCAGAACACTCACCTATCCTCCCATCCCATAACATCATATCGTCTGTTAGATATTTTTATAGCGAATATGGATTCCTTATCTCGTAACAATGGGACTTCATCTCGATAGTACAATAGTAAAGATGTGTATCCAAAAATTTCATCATTAATTCACAAGGTTAAAGTATTTCAATCAAATAAATTACATGGACGAGGCCTCATATAGAAAATTTGCATGCATCAATACATTTTCTACGTAAAATCTCTCTTGCCAGACCACCACATCATTCCTGGAATGCCAGAGTCACGATTTTGGATCTATCATCCTCCAAATCGCGCCAGCTCCTAGCCAACCCCAGAAGTTGAAAGATCAATATGTTGCGATTCCGTCGCAAGAAAATCTCTCCCGAATATGTGGAGCTTGCACAATTGAGAAAGAGATAGTCTACGTCGTCACTCACTGTCGGCACAATGGATACAAACGTCGTTAGCGTTGTGGAAGAGGCGGGCCCATCTAGCACCCGCCAAGGTCACCTTAGTAACCAAAGAAGGACCTTAACCAAAGGAATCTTCCAACTCCATATTCATCTGCAGTCAACAGTACATCAGATGGTGTTGACTCATCATGTAAAACCTAAAATCTACCGTCATACCAACACCACCAATCGTGCCCCAATATAGGGCCCTCCTGTCCAACCAACAATGCCACCGTAGCCATAAGATCCTCCATCGATGGTCCTAAGGGAGCGAGGGTATATAAGAGGCATTGACTGCTCATATATATCCGAATACCTCACTAGGGCAAACAATCTCGGCAGCTTCTCCCCAACGTAACCATTATATTTTTTTCGTTATCCAAAAACACAAATTGAGGGGTTGAATGTAAGTTTCCTTAGGTTGTGTTTGGATAGAGGGTTTAGGTGGGTTAAACTGGTAGCAGATAACCCATATATTGATTTTGGTGTTTGGATAGATGGTTAAACTGGAGGTGAGTTAGAAGTGGGTTTATTGTGATATGATTGTATTAGAATTTGAAAAAGGGAGTAATTATTGTGATGTGATTGTATTGGAGTTTGAAAAAGTGAGTAGAAGTGGAGTAGTTTATAATTTTTATATGATATGATGGTATAGTATATTATTTTTTGATGGAATTGATGATGGAGAATTGATTTATTTATTTTTTTTAAAAAAGATGAAAAGTGGGACCCACGTGGAGGGAGAAAATATGGGGTAGGGGAGAGGTGGTTTAACCCGTTACACGAACGGGGTCTTAGGGTGCGTTTGGTTCGGGAATAAGCATGAATAACGATAGGGAATAAAGAGAATAATGGTCTATTCTTTGTTCGGCTGGAGGATAGGAATAAGGAGAATAAGATGAAATAAAGGTTGGTAAGATTGGATAAAGATAGGAATAAAAGTGAAAGAAGATGCAATAGTCGTACCCAAGGTTTTAAAAATCGGATCGGACATTGAACCGGTTAGTCTTCAGTTTGGTCCATCCGGGTCGGACCGTCAGTCGAAACCGGTCCGACCGGTGATGATGTCAGCATGACGTCATTATTTCTATCGACTCAGAAAAAATCGGACCGAACTTAATTTACTGGTCCTACAGGTCGAACTAGTTTTTTGAACCGATAAAACCGGATACATATATGTAAATATATATTTATATATCAATGAAATAATCATTTAAACTATCAAATATTGCAAAAGAAAAACATGATTGTTTATTTTGAATAAAACTCTACAAAAGGCAGTCCATTTTCTAGCATTATATATGAGTATATTATTGTAATAATTTATTTATAACTGCTTCTAGAAAATTACTCCAAAAAGGTAGTGACAAAAGTTATATTCCAAAAAAGATAGGGACATAACTGAAATTACAGAAGTTATGAAGGGTACAAGTGATAAAAATCCTATTATTTCATTATTTAAACTTTTATTTTTTAAAATATACTATCTATCAAAACCGGGTCAACCTGGTCCAACCACCCAGGTCAATCCGATCCGACCACCAGTTTGACCCGATTTTTTATTTTCTTTTTTTTTTGAAAAATTAATTACCTAAAATCGGACGAACCGCTGGATCGGAGCCGGTTCCCGGTCCAACCAGTTCAACCGGATGGTCCGATCCGATTTTTTAAACCATGTTCGTACCACTGGGAACCGTGTCGGGAGGAGAATTGACCCGTTATTACAAGGCTTATTCTCCAACCAAACAGTGCCTCATAGAGAGAGCACAGATGCAGGAAATAAATGCACAGGTGGGGAAGATGGGACACGTGTGATGCATCGGCAAGGCCGACGTCAGCCGGAAAGCAACTGAAGGGTCGGGATGCGCCGGTGAGGGCCGGACCCCAACTCAGCCCTTCAGGTGGTAGGGTTCACCATCGCCTTCCATTAAATAGGCAATGGATGGAGTTTGGTGGGAGGGAGACCAGTGGAATGCGGACGAGATCCATCCACTTCAATTCTATGACCCCCTCCTAATTGCACATTAATGCCACCATCATTAAACGTTCCACTAAAGTCAAGAGTAATTGCATGTCTCTTCTTCGTCTTCCGAGAACGTGGATAAAGTTATCCGGATGTTTAACCCTTGTACACCTCAGGCTTGCACAGAATCACACACTACTGCAAGAGGTTACAGGCAAACTTCGGAATCAGTTGGGTCTTATTGTCTCTTCACCATGCAGTTTCCTTCTTACCATAAAATTCAACTTTCTACTCTCAAGACTTGACACACTCTACTCTTGTCCATGGATTACCCGCTTGAGTTCGATTACTCTGGTTTTCTTCGACGCTATCAACATGGATGCATAGCAAGATGAGACAACCCCTTGACTCTTCTTCTTTCTCTTCTGGGGCGGGCCCTTCCGAGAACCTTGCTTCTGACCGCACATTCCTTTTACTTGTGCAACCATTGCACTAGCAGAGGGGTCATCCTTCTTCATTACATCTTCTGTAGACTTTAATGCAGCTAGCAGTACAGCGTTAGTAAAATCACATTTCCTCATTTGATATGACACAACAAGGTTGTTGAAAGACTTAGAGAGCGATAGCAGAATGAAATCAGACTACATTTTAGAATCCATGTAGGCTCCCAGGGTTTCTAATTCAGAGAGGGTACGCAAACACTTTGAGTACATGTTCTCTAACAGAGATCTCTTCCTGCATCTTGCAGTGAAAGAGCTCTTTCGTCATATTATAACGCCGTGTACGGTTTATGTCACCGAACATTTCTTTCAGATTCAGCATGATTTCTTGGCAATGGTTCATTTCCACATGCTGCTTCTGAAGTACATTGGATAATGAGCCAAGATATAACATCTCTCCAAGTTATGATCTTCATCATATTTTTCATTAAAAGATTTATCTTCTAGAGTCTGAGGATCTGCTATCTTGTCCTTGGATAGCACATACGAGATGCGCTCCGCAGAAAGGACAAGATCTAAATTTTGGATCCAATCCGAATAATTTGGTCTGGTCAAGTGATTGATCTCCAGGAGCCTGCTCAGTGGATTCATGGACTTCATTTTTTGAAATTAAGAATGCACTATATTAGAACATATAAATGATCATATATTCATTTTTAAAATATTTGATTAAGGTATTTTAAATCAAATTAGTCTTGCTCTGTCAACTTTGAAAGTTTATTCCCTTATTATCTTTCAAAGCAAGAGATATATTTACTGTTATATCTCAAGAAAAATCTGCGATCTCCTCTATATCTTTGTCACATCCTAAAATTTGAGAACCTGTGATTCGAATAAAGAGAAGTGGGAACACATTCTGCCTTGCAAGTCCAACTTGCATTTCTCAATTCGGTCTTTAACACCCAGGCCGACCATCCCTAAGATGATGTTGACCCGTCGTTACTTGAACCAGCCGTCAATAGGCTTAATACTCGTTATACGCAATCCAATATCGCCCCAATAATATGAGGACCCGATATTGGGGTCACTATGTATACGGCCTTACTCTTTCGAGAAGCAAAGAACCTGATCCAAATAAATTGTATACAGGAGCTATCACTTCGGACAGGCATCTCCTATACACAATATCTGGCGACAGAATCCTTTACCTTGACGGGAGACCATGGATGTCACTTATGTGATCCTCCACCTCATATTCAAATTATAATTAATTAATCATCGTGAATCATATTCACACAATTAATTCTTCCAGGAAAATACACATCTATTCATAATAAAGTGTTTCAATTAGATATAATCAATTTAATCACATTAAATTAATTATCAATCCAATTTATAATCAACAAACCTGATTATTTCATGAATAGAAGGTATAATTCAACGAATTTTAATAATTAGAAAAATACATCTTCATTTCTCCGGCATTATCGAGTCCATACCCACTGTCATGGTCAGTACCGACGAGAATGGGACAGATCGCAACCGGTGCGACCTGCTACCCCAACGCTCCTCGACTAGACACCATATCCACCTCATGAAAGGATAATGCCAAATAGACCATTGTGTACTTTGATATGCTCATCGATTTTTCAACCGAAATTATACCATATAGTAGTAATCAAAATCATTTTGATTATAAGGAAATTTGCTAAACAAATTCCTGATCCTATTCAAGCAAATTTGTTTGTAGATTGTGTTACCAATTGTGATCAAGATCTTATCTAATCAAATTATTGGTTGAGACCATGTCAATTAAGAAAATAATTATCACTAAATATTTCTCAAAATATTTTTCATAATTATTCCAGGAAATTAACAATTAATTTCACTAAACATGGTTCTTGCTTAGGAATGTAATTTCAACAGTGACCCCTACTTACTAAAATTAACATATATCAATCAAATTAAATTCAATTACGCAAAATTAGTTTCTTAAGATTTCTAATTTGATTTATGACTGAACATAAGTGATATTTCACGTATTTCTAGGCACATCAAAACAATAATTAACTCATTAATCAGATTAAGATTCGTAATTCCCGCAACAGTGAATACATGTTTATTCAAAAGGGTATATCTCGAGCAAACAGAATCCAAATTACGTAAACTCAGATCCTATGATTTCCTTATTTAATGGAGAACAAAATCCAAGTGATTAATTTGTATTTAAACATTTTAAACAAGGCCACATTTATTCAATAAACAAAGGTGCGAAAATGAAATGCGATAAAAAACTTTTGCGACCTTAACCAACCCAAGTCGTCCTAGGTTTACGGATCGTATCCAAAAACCTTCGACATAT
Organism: Ottelia alismoides; assembly: GCA_037367405.1. Taxonomy (NCBI): domain Eukaryota; kingdom Viridiplantae; phylum Streptophyta; class Magnoliopsida; order Alismatales; family Hydrocharitaceae; genus Ottelia; species Ottelia alismoides. The sequence continues at coordinate 302,021 of JAZKJV010000557.1, forward strand.
GGCTCTGATACCACTTGAAGGATATGGTATAATCCTCAAGCGCATCACAGAAATGTGAGCATCGTATCGAATAAGACGAAGAATGACTAGTCAGATTAATTGTTCTATGCAGCGAAATTTAAAACTTTTCACATGATGAAACCACATGATCCAAGAACTATCTCGGATCGTTTCATCTAAAACCACACCAAGTATATAGAATTACCTCTTGTAACGTGATTGATCGAGTCTCTACGAAAAGAGACCTCTTATCTCAAGTTCGATCTTCGGAGAAGACGCTTGCGAGCACGGGGATGGCGTGTGGAATGAGAGAAGAGAGAGAGCTTAAGATGATTGTTCTTTTTGTAACCCTAGAGAGCATGGAGTGCCTCTCTTTATATATGGTTTTGAGATCCATGGATCACAATCCATGGGACACACAGAAATCAATGGATGAGATTGATTTGTGTTTAATCCAATGGTCAAGATTGTTGTTGGTAAAAACCAACAATTAATAATTTAATTTAGATCAAATATATTTGATAAATCAAATACAATTCAATCCTAAATAAAAATCAAATAAATAAGGAGATAATTTGCATGGAGATAATGTCTCCCCATAAAATAGGTGGGTGATGAGTCTACGTTTCATCATCTTTATTCTATCATTTTGGCCTTAAAAACCCTAGTAAATGCGTGTAAATAGCGTTAATTCATGCATTTTAGCATTCATGCATAATTGTGTAAATAGTGTATAAAATGCGGTTTTTAAAAGCCAAAATAATAGAATAAAGAAAAGAAAGAAAAGGAATAAAATATTATAAATATTTTATGACCCGATACCCCGAGACCTAGGCATCTCGATGACTGGGACGACAAAGAATAAAGTAGGGGGGGATAAGGGTCAAAATACAATAAAAATCCCTTTATTTTAATTAATTCTTTATTCATTTTGGGACCTATTTTTGGTTCTTCTTTTTATCCACCAAATAAAGAAATATTGAACATGAAAATTATAGATAATTAAATATAGAAAAATACAAAATTGACTTCACCTAAAAATAATACATAGATAAAAAGATATGATCTGAAAAAGATTCTAGAATCCCAATTTCCCAGACTTGTATCTCGCAAATAAAAACTCAAAATGTACTAAACTCACCTTTAAATGTATATAGTTTAAAATAAGATATTTATTGGCGATGGTTCGTATTTTTCGGACTTACGGTTTGGAAGTTGAGTTTTGGAACCCTATTGTATACTTGTGCATATTAGAATATTCATTTTATTTATTATTCATTATTTTTATAATCTTATATTTTTATAATTTTGTAAATATTATTTATAATATATATGTACATTAAAACAGGAATAAAAACCTAAAGAAAATACAAAATAAAATACTTGTCTATAAAGACCTAGGTATAATACCTGTATACATACCTATATAAATCGTACTCATATTTTATTAAATATACAAAACACTTCAGAAAAATAAAATAAAAATATATTTAAGTATATAAAAATATTTTATAAATTTATAAAATAATAAATAAATAAATAAATTAAATACATAAACTAAAAGTAAAATATTAAAATATATAGATATATATACCTATATAGCATATAAATGGTAACTTGTATTTTTATACCTCATAAAAATAATTAAAAATCATAATAAAATACTTCATAAAAAAATAAACATTTTTTATTTTATAATTAAAAATTATAAATTCATTTACCATTTTAAATTGAATTTATAAAGCCTTTTTGCGGGATTTTTCCTAGTTGGTCCACGTGGACCAACCAGGTGGCTATGACAGTTGACCTCAGATCAACTGTCTCACCCCTCCTGTTCGGTTAGAGTTTTGGGTTTTTTGCCAATCTTCAAGGATTTTTCGAGACTCCATCTTTCACCCTTTGGCCTCGACGTCTTCTTGACTTTTTGTCCTCGAAGATTGGGCTTTCACGCCCCAGGCTTACATCGATCTTAGGACCCGCGATTTGGCCGATATTCCTCGTTCTTTGACGCCCCTTCATCAACCCTACAAAAAGATGTCCCCGACTTCCCTTCTCTCTTGATCCATCTTCCTCCATCCTAAGCACCTGCTCTTGAGTTCTTCGTGCTCCTGGTGACAGCAGGAACACATAAAGCCCGAGCTCGAGCCATTTGGTGTCGAATCGAGGTGGTCCAACCCCTCGCCGGAGCGCCGCATGCAGCTCGTTGCAGCCCACACCGATGAGCCTCCCTACTTTCTTTTTTTTTGCATTTTCTTATAGTTTTCTCTTAGTATAACTTATCTTAATAGCAATTTTGGGTTTCATTGTGTCATTCGTCGTGAATCATCAGTCAAAGTTCACGGCGGAGCTTAGCTCCGCCTCCACCCTCCGCCTTCACCAGTCACTGAAAAGCCTCCGCAATCACCTCCATCTCCTTCCTCATCGCTCCGCCGCTCCACTCCACCCCTCCATCCACCTCGATCTTGCTCAGATCGAGCCGCCCGAGCTCCCATCTCCACCGTACGCCAGAGCTCGTCGCCCTACCCATAAACCGCCTTCATTTCTTCATCCGAGGACCCCAGTAGCTCCGCCTTGTTTTTGTGCGACTAACCCTGCAGGTCAGAGCCAAAGAGAAGGCTCTATCGAGCCTCGACACTCCAGGTAGCGGTCGCCCAGGTCATCGCCGCCGTCCAACTGATACACACCGCCTCAGGCTCGCCTGAGACCTTCCCTCGACGCGGAAGGGCCCCAGGATCATTTTGCCTCGATCCTAGGGCCGGAGGACACCAGAATAGGCTTCCATCGTTGATCGAAGCAACCCCCAGGCGGTGTTCTTCCTCCATCCTCTGCAACCGTCCGATCAAGCGCGGATGCCAGAAGCTCCAGCAGCCATTGGATCGCCCTAAGACATCACCGTTGGATCTCCCCCGATGATCTAATCTCCGTCGTCCGCTGCCAACCGTCATCGTGCGTCCAACGCATGCCACGTGTCAAGTGGTCGCATCCTAGCTGTCCACCCCCGCGCTACCTTGGGTATTTTGCACCTTCAACCCAAGAACTTTTGTATTTATGCTTTAGTCTAAAAGTTTTCATTTCTAGTTCAAAAATATTTGTAATAATTGCAACTAGGCCCCTTAACTTCTACTATTTGCACTTTAGTCCCTATCCACGTCACCTCACGTGACTGGGACACGTGATTTTGGACATTTTGCACTGAGGACCTTGATTGTTTCTGTATTTGCATTTATACCCCTGTGCGTAGGTATTATAATATATTTTTGGGTTATTTGCACTCCTGTCCTGCCGATTTTTTTATTTGCAATTATACCCCTGTGAACAGCAGAACACGTTCTTTGCGTGTGATTTTTTTGGTAAAGTTGCAACCAGGCCCCTGACTTTCTATGTATTTGCATTTATGCCCCTGCCAGCCATGTATTTTCTTGATGTTACTAGTGTTTATTTCACACATCCATAAATTGCTAAAAAAATCTACAAAAATTACCATAGGTTCTTGTTGCATTGTAGTATTACGGTATATTTTTATTTTGCATAATTATTGCATTTTATTATTTATACAAATTCAAAAACTCTCATTTTCAGCATTGTTTGCATCATAAAATCCATAAAATTATAAAAACGCATTTGAAAAATCTCAAAAAAAAATATTTTGAATATTTTAGTGTGTTTTAACTTCTTTCCAAAGATCACTAAAAAATACAAAAGAAAACTCCTAAAAATTATAAAACTCTAAAAATCTTCATAAAAATATTAAAAATCCATAAAAAATCCTAAAAATATAATCTTTGTGTCTGAATTTTCCTTATTTTATTGTCCTTCATTCAAAATTAATTTGGGAAATTTTTGTTATTGTTTACTATTTTTCATTCCCATTTTAGTTTCAGATCTTCATTTTATTCACTGTTTGTAGTATTTTTGACTTTCAAAATACCAAAAAAATTAGGAAAAATCCATAAAAATCACAAAAACATTACAAAAATATGACAAAACCTAAAAACATTTTATTACCTGATTTTTGAGTATTTTTACCTATTTTTAAAAATACTCTATTTTCCTCTTTCGACTTTATCTATATAGCCTATTTAAATAAAAAGAAAATATATAAAAATACTATAATACAAAAAGAAAATATAAAATCAGTAAATTAAAAATCAAAATACAAAAAGCTAAAAACAAAAATTAAATAAAAAAATATAAAAAAAATAAAAAACCCACAAAAACATAGCACTTAGATAGACATTTGATCACACTCACACATTTTTGTGCATTATTGCCCCGTTCTACCTATCTGCTCCCTGTGTTCGACCTCTACACTGCTTGCACACTATACACATCCTTTGTAGAGTTATAATAAATTTTAACTCGGCACATTTACTTTCATTGCTTGGTTTATCTGTTGTGGGTAAATTGTTGTTTTAATCCGAATTTCGCGTGGTCGATTCAACGATTGAGTTCCCGCCTTGTGTGAAACTTAAGACCATCGATTTTTGGGTTAAATAAATGGCACCGTTGCCGGGGAACAACAGCGCGTAGTTCGGATTTTTACTTGTGCTTGTGATTGATTGTCTATTTTTGCGGTTGTCCTTAGTTGCTTTTTATTTGATATACATTGTTGAATTGTCTAACCACCCTCTTTTTTGACTTTGTACGAGGTACGTGGATCGAGGGAGGCACTCTTTTCTAGGAGCGCTCGTGCACCCACGTGAGGCGGCTTTGGCTTCGCACCAAGGCGGACTTGGAGGGAATTTTGAAGACTATTCCGGAGCATTAATTTTATAGCCTTTATTTAATTATGTAATTTAAGTGAGAGAGAGACCACTATTATTGTAATAATACAGGTACTCGAACTCTTGGACACTCGGGCCCAATTTCCAAGTGTTTGTACACTTGGGTGCTCACCGCGATTTTTCACGGTTTTCATCGCTTCTTTTTACTTTGTTTTCCGATTTTGTTTTCTTTACTTTGTGTGATTGAGCCCTTAGTTTTAGGAGTTGCTTGTCGTTAGTATTAGGTCCAAACATATTAATCACCATTGCATGTTCCTATAGTCTACGTTTGGACTTAGTCAAATATTGAAACCGTTCTTCACGATAATAGCAGCTACTCATCTTAGGGTGATTTCATCAACTTGCATCTGCATATAGATTAGGTTTCAATTCTGTTGAGCATCCTTGTATGTAGAGTGCTAGAGACAAGGTACGCATTTATGCTTTAGCATCCATCATCGTTTTGCCGCTTGCATCGCTTTTCCGACTCTCCCTCTGATTTTGATCACCTAGGTGCTAAGTAAAATTGACTCCTCGTCAGGCTAGTGCATTTCTGACTAAAAATCCAAAAAAAAGTGATAACTAATAAAATTGGGACTGCTAATATTACTTGACCCTAAAATCGACTAAAAAGAAAAAATTTGTCTTGGGGCGAGTAATCCCCTCATCGTATTCGTTTTACATTGATCGCGTACACACTAAGGTTAGTGCCCAAATCCTATTCATCCCCCTAAGTGTGTGTGCAAATTTTTGACTTCTCACCTAACTCTAAAATAGACAAGATAAAAAGACCGACTTTTCGGTCTCTACCGAGTTGAGTAGGTGAATTGAGGGTTTGTATTGTGTGAGTTTTGCTTGTGATTACTTGTGTGTTTGCTAGATCGCCTCTGCACATTTGCGCCTTTTTCTCCACTCTCTTGACTTGACCTCCATGCTCTCCAGATCATTTCCCTCTTGCTTCGAGATGGACCCCTGGGGCGTCTTTTATCCGAACTTTGCGGATCCTTCGCTCACTCCAGCCGGTCCACCTCCCTTTTATCAGGAGGACCCTCCTCCTATTTTTTCTGACTTTTGTACATACCCGCCTCAACCGCAGTATCAGACCTCGGACTTCTACCCACACCCACCACCACCTCCGTATTATCCACCTTCACATCCACCCGAGACTGACCTGTTGGAGTCACCTTTAATGGAGTCCACCCTTGAGCACTTGACCCAAATGACGGATCATATGAGACAAAGGATTGACAACCTCACTAGTACAAATAAGAGTGACCATGATATTCTACCATTTGATGATATGGATTCACTCGAGGATGTCCATGAGAGCTTGCAATCACCCAAAATACAAAAATAAAAAAATTTTAAAAACACAAAAAGAGTTCAGGAGACCTTTGGTTGATTTGGACTGTGAGGAGAGGGAACCTTTGCTAGATCATTTGACCACACAACCTTTCACACCTTGTCCCACCCTTGACCTCGAAGATGCCACTGTACAGACTGCTCTTGGCATGCCTCGTGTATATGCTGATTCCGACTTCCTCCCTCGTATGGAGGAGGTCCAAAAATTAAAAAATTATTGACTGAACCCGAAGTGGTGGCCACCATTCATGAGATTATCCGTGCCCCACTTCAGCAAGCCATGACTGATCTATCTGCTCCTCTTCCCAAGAAGAGAAAGCGGAGGAGCATATCTGAGCATCATATTCTGACCATGGCCACTGCCCACGCCATCACACACCGTCCCATTTCTAAGAAGAGGAACACTGCCACACCTTTCATTAGCTGCACCATCTCTGACCACACATGTGATCACACTCTCCTCGACAACGGTGCTTCGATTAGCATATTATCCTTCTCGCTGGTACAGTCTCTTCACTTAGGGCCTCTCAAGAAAATCAGGATGATCGTTCAGTTTGCTGATGGATCAATAAAGAGGCCGAAGGGTATCCTGGAAATCGTCGTCATTTCAATCCAGGGCACGAGCTACCATGTTGACTTTGTCGTGTTGCCCATGTAAACCCCCACTGGGGAGCACTCTCCACTCATCATGGGACAACCATTCCTCGCCTCTACGAGGGTCGTTATTGATTACGGATCAGGAGAGATTCGCTTCCGTCCTGCTGACGAGAGCGAAGTGTTGATCACCACACCGATAGTTGACCAGAGACCTGCACCTGAGGCGACCACACCTGTTCTGGCTGACCCGAGGACTATGATCTATATGAGGATATCAGAGAGACCTTCTTTATGACCGATGATGAGACCCGAGAATTCCTCTCCAAGGAGGAAGGCTCGGAAAGCATAGATCTTGGAGTTTCTGCTTCCTGTGACTAGCGATGTGTTGATGACATCCGTGGGATCTACACGATTGACACCATTGAGTGGAGGGTAGATTTAGAGACTAGACAGGACGGACATGACTCGACTACTTTCATTGATGAGTCTGCTCCTGTTCACTTAGATTCAGATAAGCCAAAGGCCGAATTCGATCCGATTGCTTTTATTCGAGAATTCGGGCCTTTTGATGAGAAAGATGATCCGGTTGAGATTGTAGAGGACGAACAGAGTTCGACTACTTCCACTGATGAGTTCATTCCTTTTGATTTTGACCTGGACGAGACCTCGCAGGACGACACTGAGTATACTACTTCCGATGAGGATGAGTTCATCCCTTTCCACTTTAATATCAGCGAGACTCCCAAGGCCGGACCTAGTCATACTTCTTCCACTACCCCGTCTATGCCTTCACACCCTAGGGACATTGAGGACTTACACCCTGTCGACCCTGATCGATTTGCGTCATCTGAGGACCCCGATGTCGACCTGTACCATACTAGATCTATTCCTCAACGGTCCCGTAAGAAGGTTCGCTTTCAACCTTCTTGATCCCGTGTATATCCACATTTGTTGTACATTCTCTTGTATGTACCTCTGTTCTCTCCACCATATTGCTTATCCACCCATCCTTGTGTTTGCCTTGCTTAGGATGTACTTTGTCCTAAGTATAGGGGGTGGACGAGCCGAGTATTCATTCGACGTTCCGTTTCATCACTCCTGTTGTTGCCTATACTTAGGGCTTCTTTTACCCTAAGTATAGGGGGAGTGATGCATACATTCTTCTCTATCGGCTTCCATCTGTTGATATCTTTTCTTCTTTTCTTCTTGTCTTCTTTTCCTCTTCTATCTTCTTTATCTATCAGAAAGGTGTCACCCCTTTTTGTCAGTTTTCTATACGTAGGACGTACTTTGTCCTAAGTATAGGGAGGTGTGCACCCCAAGTTTCTTCTATTCTTTGATCCTCTCCACTTTCTCCTCTTCTTGTCTATACTTAGGGATATCTTACCCTAAGTATAGGGGGAGACAGTCTGAGTACGATCTGTTCATTCCCACCCTTGACCCTCCCTGCTTTATATATAGTCTGTTATACTTAGGATTATTTGATCCTAAGTATAGGGGGGACGATCAACTTCTCTTTCGTTCATTCATTTCTCCATTCATTTATTCTTTAGATTTTCCTATACTCAGTACGAGTTATGTCTTCTAATTCTCTCTGATCTATCTATGAGGACATAGCTCAAGCTAAGTATAGGGGGTCATATATACTGCGTATATACTTTAGTCATAACTCGTACTTTCATATTCTTAGTAGTAACTATGGCTAATTAAACTATTAAAATTCATTAAAAACCTTAATAAAAAGATGTGATTATTCCTCAAAATATTTTTTATATGTACTAATTAATAAATCATGTGAAAATTTTTTTTGTAAAATGTTTGAAAAATAGTTTGAAAATCCTGTTGAAAATTTATTGAAAACTATTTGGAAAACGTTTTGTTACATGTTTTCAACCTTTGTAAAAATATTTTGATTGGAAATTAGTTTCTTTCTGTGAAATAAAAGGTTTGAAAAATGATTTGCAAATGATTTGAAAAATAGTTGCAAAAATATTTGAAAAACCTATATATATTGTTTGGAAAACCTTTGCAAAATGATTTTCAAATGTGTGTACATGTTTGTAAAAACCGTTTGTAAAAATTATTTTGGACTATAGTTTTAAAAATTGTTTGAAAAACCCATTTTTCAAATAAGTTTGAGGAATACTTGTATCTCACAAAAAATTCGCTATATATATACTTATAAAATTGATCACTTACCCTTGTAAATTCTTAAAATCTACTTCTTGTATATATAAGAAGCATGCCCGTGTAAATATTTGTACCTAGTTTTTAGCCAAAACTTTTTTATTTTTCAAAAATCCCAAAAACATTTGCAAAAAAAATCAAAAACATTTGAAAAACCTTTTTGAAAAAAAATGCATATGCATCATCTTTTCAAAAACCCATAAAAAGTTCAAAATCTTTGAAAATTGCATCACAAAAATATTTTCTACATTTGCATAGCATGAGAATTTTTCGGATTGAGTTTGATAGTTGAACAAGTCTAAGTGAAATCCGACGATTGGATCTTGGTTGGACCTTAAATCTACCTAATTAACAGGAACCTTATAGGAGCTGGAATTGAGGTACTTCAGGTCTGGTTGACTTAATTCTTTGAGGATCACGAGACTTGGTTCAACGAATTCTTGACTGCCTAAGTAGAGTATTTCGGAGCACACGCATGACTCTTGTTGATAATGACCTAACTTGGACACCTGCACCTTTCAATTGGCTCAATTCAGTTGGAGTGGTGAGGGGGTTGGATTTGCCGGTATGTGCACACAGGTGGAAACACTTGTCCTCCTCTAGGGAGGGAAGTGCACCCCAACCTGTCCAGTGATGATGAGTTTCGAGGATAGGAGATCGTAGGTTGCAATAAAGCTTCAAAAGAGGGATAGTCTACTAGCTCAAGAGGAAGAACTCCATATGTAAATGATGTTGTATATAGTATTAAAAAAAGGCAAAAATCAATAACTCCAAAAAAGTGGACAGGCTTGTACAAAAATAAAAATACATGCCGGAGTGTATATATGTATGAAGTCAAATAAGCAAGCTTGAGCTTCAAAGTCAAATTATGTGAGCCTACAGCTGGATGACTTGACTACACTGGTCTTGCATCCTAGGATAGGTAGCTACACTGGCTACCGTCTATTCTTCTCTTCACCCCCTCCTCTTGAGCTGGTTGCCACTTGAACTTAGAAGGGAATACCCTGCTCCTTGAGGAATGAGTTGTTGGATTGGGGAATCATTGGGTTGTCATATTGGAGAAGTCAGTCTCTTCGTCATTTCAGTTGGGAAGAGCCACCATCACTTACACTGTACGAGTTAGATTCATAGTCATAAGGGTTTGCGTATGAGTTGAAATATTCCTGACCTGGCTATTGAGGTGACTTGAGCAGAGTTTTGGGATTCTTGAAGGATGTTGCATTTCAAATCCGGTTCTCATTAAGGTTCCGCCCGCACTAAAATTCCAAAGTTCCGACTTAAGCTCCAAACTTTGATTTTGCGAAGACAAGTTTGATAATTAAACTTAATCCAATTTTCTTCTTTTTCTTTTCTTTATTTTTCTTTTTCTACACTTATTGCATAAGGGTTTGCTAGGGACTAGCAAAGGCAAGTATTGGGGGATGATGAATCTACGTTTCATCATCTTTATACTATCATTTTGGCATTAAAAACCCTAGTAAATGCGTGTAAATAGCATTAATTAATGCATTTTAGCATTCATGCATAATTGTATAAATATTGTATAAAATGCGGTTTTTAAAAGCCAAAATTATAGAATAAAGAAAAAAAGAAAAAGAATAAAATATTGTAAATATTTTATGACCCGAAACCCCGAGACCTTGGCATCTCGATGACTGGGTCGACAAGGAATAAAGTAGGGGGAGATAAGGGTCAAAATACAATAAAAATCTCTTTATTTTAATTCATTCTTTATTCATTTTAGAACTTATTTTTGGTTCCACGTTTTATCCACCAAATAAAGAAACATTGAACATGAATGTTGTACATAATTAAATATAGAAAAATACAAAATTGACTTCACCTAAAAATAATACACAGATAAAAAGATATGATCTGAATAAGATTCCAGAATCCCAACTTCCCAGACATGTATCTCGCAAATAAAAACTCAAAATGTACTAAACTCACCTTTAATTGTATATAGTTTAAAATAAACTATTTATTGGCGGTAGTTTCGTATTTTTCGGAATTACGGTTTGGAAGTTGAGTTTTGGAACCCTATTGTATACTTGTGCATATTAGAATATTCATTTTATTTATTATTTATTATTTTTATAATCTTATATTTTTATAATTTTATAAATATTATTTATAATATATATGTACATTAAAATAGGAATAAAAACCTAAAGAAAATACAAAATAAAATACTTGTATATAAAGAACTAGGTATAATACATGTATACATACCTATATAAATCATACTCATATTTTATTAAATATACAAAACACTTCAGAAAAATAAAATAAAAATATATTTAAGTATATAAAAATATTTTATAAATTTATAAAATAATAAACAAAAATAAATAAATTAAATACATAAAATAAAAATAAATTATTAAAATATATAGATATATATATCTATATAGCCTATAAATAGTAACTAGTATTTTTATACCTCATAAAAATAATTAAAAATCATATTAACATACTTCATAAAAAATAAACAATTTTTATTTTATAATTAAAAATTAATAAATTCATTTACCATTTTAAATTGAATTTATAAATCCTTTTTTGCAGGATTTTTCTGTGTTAGTCCACGTGGACCAACCAAGTGGCTCTGACAGTTGACCTCCGGTCAACTGTCTGACCCCTCCTATTCGACAGAGTTTTGGGTTTTTCGCCAATCTTCAAGGATTTTTCGAGACTCCATCTTTCACCCTTTGGCCTCGACGTCTTCTTGACTTTTTGTCCTCGAAGATTGGGCTTTCACGCTCCTGGCTTGCATCGATCTTAAGACCCGCGATTTGGCCGATCTTCCTCGTTCTTTGACGCCCCTTCGTCAACCCTACAAAAAGACGTCCCCGACTTCCCTACTCTCTTGATCCCTCTTCCTCCATCCTAAGAACCAGCTCTTGAGTTCTTCGTGCTCCTGGTGACAGCAGGAACACATAGAGCCCGAGCCCGAGCCATTTGGTGTCGAATCGAGGTGGTCCAACCCCTTGCTGGAGCGCCGCCTGCAGCTTGCTGCAGCCCACGCCGGTGAGCCTCCCTCCTTTCTTTTTTTGCATTTTCGTATAGTTTTTGCTTAGTATAACTTAGCTTAGTAGCAATTTTGGGTTTCATTGTGTCATTCGTCGTGAATCATCAGTCAAAGTTCACGGCGGAGCTTAGCTCCGCCTCCACCCTCCGCCTTCACCAGTCACTGAAAGCCTCCGCGATCACCTCCATCTCCTCGACACTCCACTCCACCCCTCCATCCACCTCTATCTTCCTCAGGTCGAGCCGCCCGAGCTCCCATCTCCGCTGTACGCCAGAGCTCGTCGCCCTACCCATAAACCGCCTTCATTTCTTCATCCGAGGACCCCAGTAGCTCCGTCTTGTTTTTGTGCGACTAACCCTGCAGGTCAAAGCCAAAGAGAAGGCTCTATCGAGCCTCGACACTCCAGGGAGCGGCCGCCTAGGTCATCGCCGCCGTCCGACCGATACACGCCGCCTCAAGCTCGCCTGAGACCTTCCCTCGATGCGGAAGGGCCTCAGGATCATTTTTCCCTCGATCCTAGGGCCGGAGGACACCAGAGTCGACCGCCATCATCAATCGAAGCAACCCCCAGGCGGTGTTCTTACACCATCCTCTGCGATCGTCCATCAAGCGCGGACGCCAGAAGCTCCAACAGTCGTTGGATCACCCCGAGACATCACCGTTGGATCTCCCCCGATGATCTAATCTCCGTCGTCCGCTGCCAACCGTCATCGTGCGTCCAGCAAACGCCACGTGTCAAGTGGACGCATCCTAGTCGTCCACCCCCGCGCTACCTTGGGAATTTTGCACCTTCAACCTAAGAACTTTTGTATTTATGCTTGGGATAATTACACCCATAACCCTGAGTAATTTTGCAATCTCAATCATAACCCTGTATAATCGTGAATTACACTCATGACCCTCAATAAGTGTGTCGTCTTACACCTATAACCTTCTGTTACGTTACTTCATTAACTCAACCAGATATTGAGTTAATCTAGCTACTCAACAATCTAACGGCTGAGATTACCTTAAATAAAAAAATATATATTCCATTTTCTTTTGAGCTAGCACCTGCAACCTATCGGCCTTCACGTGGACGCAGCTATGTGTGGGTGACTGGCCGTGAGGGGGGTCGGCGGGGTCCGAGGGGGTAGAGGTGCGGCGCGGGGGCGGGGGTTGCAGAGGTGCGGCACCGGGCGGGTTGGAGGGCGGCATTGCAGAGTTGCAGCGCCGGGGGAGGAGGTCGTGGCGTGCAGAGGTGCGGCACGGGGGAAGGGGGGTCGTGCAGAGGCAGAGGTGCGGCGCGGGGGAAGGGAGGGAGTTGCAGCAGAGTTGCGGGCATGCGGGGGGAGGGGGTGCAGAGGTGCGGCGCGGGGGCGGGGGGTTGCAGAGATGCGGCACCGGGAGGGTTGGGGGGCGGCTATGGGTTTCATTGTAGACGACAACCATATCTGTGTGGTTCTTCAGCAATATCGTAGTTTAGTTTCCGAAATTAGTCGAATTGGATGGATATTCATTGATGAATTTGAATGCTTAGACGAGCAGAGCAAATAGGGGGCACGAATACTTAGAAGCAACTAGAACTTTGTTCATCATATAAATCGAAATGATTCATGGGTAATTGACAGGAGTGTTCCCTGTAATCAGAGGCAAAGCAACACTTCTGGGAGAGATTCCATGTCGTAGTTCCATGTCGTTCTCGGATTCCATGTCGTTCTCTTGGAAAGATTTCCAAAAGCAACACTTCTGGCAAAGCAACACTTCTCGGATTCCATGTCGTTCTCTTGGAGAGATTCCCAAAAGTCCTGATCTAGAACACATTTAGGTGATCTCCAATTCGGTTTTGTATATTGGTCCGATTGTACGGTGGAAACGAACGGATGGCGGAGGAGCTCGTCGGTGGTCCACCTCCGACGTGGATCCCTCTCGAAGCACTTCCCCATGAAGTCCTCTGCTTCTGCGGAAACCCACTTCGGTATCTCCGGCGTTTCGCCAGAGAATCCGATCCGGTGAATGGTTGAGATGTCCCCTGCTCTTCACCCCTCGCAGCCTCCGGCGACATGAACAGCGGCGTGCCAACGATGGGTTAACCGGCATCGTGGACGAACCTCGCGCAGCCGAGGTCGGCGAGCTTGGCAGAGCCGTCGGCGGCGATGAGGACGTTGCGGCCCTTGACGTCGCAGTGGGCGATCCCATGGGAGTGGAGGTGGGAGAGAGCCATGAGGATGCTTCTCGTGTAGGACCGGATCTAGGGCTCCTTCAAAGTGGTATGATTGTGGGTGAAGAGGAGGTCGGAAAGAGAGCCACCGGGTGCGTACTCCATGAAGAGGTTGAAGAGGGTGCGACCGTTCTCGACGCTGAGGTCGAAACCGAAATAGGAGATGAGGTGAGGGGAACAGAGGGAGGAGAGGAACCTCTGCTCCCTCTGTAGGAGGGCGGATTGGGAGAGGTCGGCCGACTTGACGGCGAAGGTGGTGGTGGAGGCAGAAGTGGCGTGGGAGACGGTGGCGATGGAGCCTCTGCCGAGGAGAGGCCCTCGAACCCATCTGGCAGAAGAACCCATAGCAGCGTTTGATGATTCTTGGGCAGAGCACTGTTCTTGGTCCGCTTCTAGAAACGGTGTTGATGAAGAGCAACTTGTGGGGCGGATGGAGTGATATTAGGGGTAATTTTGTAATTTTTTAATGGAAACCGTCAAAAATAACGGGCAACTCAAACGGATCTTGACACAAGGTCATGTCATGTAAGAGTTAAGCATTACTCGGGGTTTCTCGTGCAATTCGCGATTATGTAGGGTTATGATTGAGATTGAGGAATTACTCAGGGTTATGGGTGTAATTATCCCTTTATGCTTTAGTCTAAAAGTTTTCATTTCCAGTTCAAAAATATTTGTAATAATTGACCCTAGACCCCTTAACTTCTACTATTTGCACTTTAGTCCCTGTCCACGTCACCTCACGTGACTAGGACACGTGATTTTGGACATTTTGCACTAAAGACCTTGATTGTTTCTGTATTTGCATTTATACCCTTGTGCATAGGTATTATAATATATTTTTGGATTATTTACACTCCTGTCCTATTGGTTTTTGTTATTTGCAATTATACCCCTGTCAACAACAGAACACGGGCTTTGCGCGTGATTTCTTGATAAAGTTGCAACCAGGCCCCTGACTTTCTGTGTATTTGCATTTATGCCCCTATTAGCCATGTATTTTCTTAATGTTACTAGTATTTATTTCACGCATCCATAAATTGCTAAAAAAATCTACAAAAATTACCATAGGTTTATGTTGCATTGTAGTATTACGATATATTTTTATTTTGCATAATTATTGCATTTATTATTGATAAAAATTCAAAAACTCTCATTTTCAGCACTGTTTGCATCATGAAATCCATAAAAATTATAAAAATGCATTAGAAAAATCCCAAAAAAAATATATTTTGAATATTTTAGTGTGTTTTAACTTCTATCCAAAGATCACTAAAAAATACAGAAGAAAACTCCTAAAAATTATAAAACTCTAAAAATCTTCATAAAAATATTAAAAATCCATAAAAAATCCTAAAAATATAATATTTATGTCCGAATTTTCCTTATTTTATTGTCTTTCATTTAAAATTAATTTGGGAAATTTTTGTTACTGTTTACTGTTTTTCATTCCTATTTTGATTTCAGATCTTCATTTTATTCACTATTTGTAGTATTTTTTACTTTAAAAATACCAGAAAAATTAAGAAAAATCCAGAAAAATCACAAAAACATTAGAAAAATATTAAAAAAAACCTAAAACCATTTTATTCCCTGATTTTTGCATATTTTTACCTATTTTTATAAATACTCTATCTTCCGCTTTCTTACTTTGTCTATATAGCCTATTTAAATAAAAAGAAAATATAAATATATATATATATATATGATATAAAAAGAAAATATAAAATCAGTAAATTAATAATCAAAATACAAAAAGTTAAAAACAAAAATTAAATAAAAAATTAAAAAAATTAAAAACCCACAAAAAAGTCCCAATTGGCTAAGTAGTTCACTAGACGTAGTACTTGACTTTTCACCTGCTTGCTCTACACCCTTGCTTCTTGTGTTCGACCCCTACTTGCTTGCCACTGTACATTTTTAGTAGGGTATAATAAATTTTAATCCTTGCTCTAGATTGCTTGATTGATTGTGTAGGTTAATTGTTCATCAACGTGAAGGCTTGAGTAGTCGCCTCAGCGATAGTGAGTCTGATTTGTCAGACCATTATTTAGCGGCTCTCGTCTTTTCGTTTTTCAATGGGACGACCACCAATTCCATAGAGGGCTTGGTAGCCGTCCACCTATTTTCATGGTGGAGACAATCTCATGAGATTGCTTATCTCCGTGAAAATCTCCATTATTGTTCGAAGAACTTTTGTTGTGGATTATTCTATAAAAATAATTCATAATTAATTTTGAGAATATTGCAATCTTACCATTGGAAATTTGTGAATCACATTTACAACCCAAAAATAAAAGATAATTTGTATTTTCAGTTAATTATACAATGTGAATCCAATTCACATCAATAATTAATTAACAAATTAAATCATAATAAGCTCTCTTTAATACATTATAAATCACATTTATAATATATTATGAATAACTGGATATTTCTATTTAAATTATTGCTATCTATAATAATTAAATCACATTTAATTATATTGGATCATCATTCAGACACATCCGTTAATGTGAATCAAATTCACATTATTCAAGATAATTAAATCACATTTAATTATCCATTTCTCAATGCTTAGATATAATGCAACTATGGAATTATTCTTTAACCCTTTCAAGAATAATGTGCTTTCTCCGCAGATACTTGGGGATATGGAGAAGGCGATTGTATTGTTCCACGTATAGTGACTTGGATGTTGAGATCTCATCTCAAATCCAGATCTCACTGACCTCTCATAGATGCTTGATTAAATCTAGACAACAAATCTAATCTTCTCATTGTATCTGAATCTCATTCAGATCAATGTCCAACACTTGGACCAAGATCAGATTACTTCTCTAATGAGATGAGTCACTAAAATCCAAACTTGTTCATCACTCCTTCGGAATGGAAGCGTCATTCTTATACAATCGTTTATGATCAAATCACCCTCAGGTTTTTCCAACACTTGTACATCATGCATACTGGAAAATCTATGATCAACCTGAAGATATAGATCAATTTTACATTGTCATCTTCAGGGTTTGACCACCAAGTTTCTCAATCTTGATCATTGGGAATCGATATCGATCATATACTTTCCCAAAGCATATATCATATCTTCATATTCTTGTCATGCTTCCAAAGCACGACAACCATGCATAAAATTTGATCGGTCCCAATACCTCACGAGTGAGCTCATGTCTTCCGGTTCATAAGTGAATATGTATGATCCCTTTGAGAGATCGTATTACTCATATGCCCTTACATGCACACCAGCTCGTCGGTGTATAGACCTTGGTTAGGTCATCAACCTATTGGTATGTCAAATGTACATACTCAGACATATAGTAACATATGTCTTTGTTCAGAGAATGCGTGCCTATACTGTGACAGCATTCAATATAGAACTTAGGTTATCTCGATCTCGTTAAGTCAAGCCCTTGACCTAACTAATCTGATACTTCCGAATCACTATTCCCATGCAGAGGACCTGCATCAAGAGGTCGGTCAGATATCAACCTTTATGAGAAAGGATTGCCATCTCCTACTCAGTCTGGAGATCATCTCTTAATAATCAATTGACGATGCTTTATGAGTCCTCTACCTAACTCTTAAGATATTCATCCAAACATCAACCTCTATGATTCAATTAATGAATCAATAACTATATGATCATCAAGACAACTGTCACACCCCCAAATTCTGTGATCGAGAATGATCGTGCAGACCTGATAGCGGATGCTCGAGAATGATCGATGGAGCAAGGACTTCAGGAGGAGTCCGAAATATGTGGATATTAGGGAGGTTATCCACGAGAGTCTGGAGGCTCTACCGTACGTGATGGAGAAGCGTTACACAGGACACTGGCTCGGTAGCAGAGTGTTGTGGTGCTTGTAGCAGTGCGAGCACAACGAGTACAGACAACAATGCAAGATATGACAGTGGATGCATGTAGTGGTACATACGCGAGTGCAGAAGGACGGTACGTAGTGAATCAGTACGCATCGAGGAGCAATGCGGTACGGTCACAGAGGCATACGCACGAAGGTGCACGGTATCGGTATTGATGCATGGCGGTCCAAGGAGGCAAGGAGCGTTGCAGGTGTTGAGTACGAGCATTGTCGAGCATGTTTGGTAGTACACGTACGAGAGTGGTCTGGAGACCACGACAGCGAAGTTCTGGAGGACTTTCCCTTAGCATGGAGAACGCTAAGGAAGGGTTTACCGCACAAGGGTCTGGAGGTCGCGGGTTTCCTTTGGCACAAGACCAAGTGTTCGGTGGCACTTGGTGAATTATGGAAAAGCTGCATCAGCAAGCGTTGGAGCGCGAGTGTGCTGATGTCTGGACGGTTGACTGGGCGTCAACCGTACGGGAAGATGAAAGGACAACAAGGGAGTCGAAGAGACGAGCAGACGAAGAGTTGCTGAGGGACGTGAAGGGTTGCCGAAGAACTCGAAGGGTCTCTTTTGTCTTTATGTATCATTATTGTAGATGTAATAATGAGTGTCCCTTGGGTTGCCTTGAGTCTTGTATATAAGGAGAGGTGGTGGCTCATTTGTAAACACACAGTGTACACGAGAGAAGTGTAGTGTGTCCACCCACTCCAGAGATAGTTCCCCTTCTAATAAGAGAAGAGCTTTGTGTCCGTGCTTTTGTGATCGTGTGGTTGCGTTCTTGAGCGTTCTTCAACGAGTTCTTGAGATTGTTCCTAAACGATCCATAGAGTCGAGCATCTGCTTGTGTTTGAGCGTTGGCGCGTAAGTAAGAAGGAGTATCAACAAGAGTTGGAGCGCATCCGCAACCGTTCTACTCGGGAAGGCTGGTTAGCTATGGGTTAGCTAACGTCGTAAAGGATCGGTCGAAATCGATAGCGGATTTTGACCTTGTGACAAATAGGTATCAGAGCAACGGTTCATGATACAATTCGTTGGCACAAATTGGTATCAGAACAAGGGGCAGATCACAGAGCTTGGTCGGTGCCAAGAAAAGCGGGCAAAGCTACGGGCGACTGTCGGTGCAGTCGATCGTGGGAACAGAGGATACTTGTTGAAGCAAGTACTTCTTCAATCAACGGAGCAAAGATGGTGGGTGTTACCGATCGCGTAGCAGTACTGGAGTAGGCGATGGTAGAAGTGGAGTCCACTATTGGGACTCATGCCCATCGCATCGCCATCTTGGAGGATCATTCTTCAGAAGGATCAGATGTTGGGTATGAGACCCAACGCTCAACAGAGCAGATCAAGTCCTTGGAGGACAAACTGGAGACGTTCAACACGATGATGGAGGATCTACGTAGGGAAATCTCCCTCATCAAGAAGGCATTGGCGAATAGCGGAGGCTCCACAGAGGTGTAGCGACGTAAGGTACCAGAACACAAATCCTTCACAGTTACGCAGAGTTCCAAGGATTTGGAAAACTTCCTATGGGATATGTAAGTTTACTTCGAGGCGACCAAGACGAGGGAAGCTGAGAAGGTTGGTTTGGCATCGATGTACATATCGAGCGACGCCAAGTTATGGTGGAGGAGCCGTGCAGCAGACGAGGCAAGACCGAATATATCCAGGGGGATGATCTAGTTGTGGAACTGAAGGCGTAGTTCCTGCCAAAGAACACTGCATGGATTGCACGGGAGGCTCTTCGATGCCTGAAGTAGACAGGCACTGTTCGTGAGTACGTGAAGAAGTTCATGTCCTTGTTGTTGGACATGAAGGGGATGTCCGAGGAGGACAAGTTGTTCAACTTCACGATCGGGTTGCAAAGCTGGGCACAAGCCGAACTGCGGAGGCAGGACGTGAAAGACCTTAATTCAGCGATCGCGGTGGCAGATGCGTTGATTGATTATGGGGCCCAACCAAGCCACAAGGCTGAAGAGAAGGAGTTCACCAGCAAGCTAAAGATACAGTCGAAGGATAAGGGCAAAGGCGTTGCCCATGATCCACCAACGGAGGAACAGGAAGTACTCCAAGAAGAGGGAGCAACCCAAGAGCAAGGGGTGCTTCATATGCGATGGATCCCATAGGGCGCGAGAGTACCCAAAGAAGGAGAAGCTAAACTCTCTTCGTGCGGAAAAGGAGGAGGAAGAAGAACGTGATGTACGCTTGGGAGCAATTGGTTCTATGCGCAAGGTATGTCTCACATCACTTCGAGCTGGAGCTTCGAATTCGGTGGAGGGAGGGAACTCCACAACAAGAAGCTTTGGAGGCACCAAGACTCGATCGAGGATGCACAGGAGTGCGCATGTGCGTGCTGAGCACCAACGTGTGTGCAGGAGGCACACAACCAAAGTCGCAGATAGGAGAACATCCGTGCACGAGAAGGCAAAGCAGAGCTCTGGAGGGCGATGCAGCATGGGCAAGAAGTTACATGTCCATAAGGGTGGAGTGGTGGCGAACCACACCAACAATGATCTTGCAGGAGGCAAGATACCGAAGATGCTCAGAGAGGTGCTCATTTCCCACGATGTGGGGACGCCTACAGGGAACGATAGAGAACGTCAATGAGCAAGCATGGAGGTGAGTACTCCACATGTGGAGCTGGAGCTGCCACATACCGGCGATGGAGTTGCTGTATCCTGGAGGGATACACCGAAAATGGGAGCTAACAAGGAAGCTCCACTTTTCACGTTGAAGACCAAGTCATGGAGGGACGTGGTTCGTGAAAAGACAAGGTGCAGGAAGGGAAGCGGTGCAAGGTAGCACCACCCTTCCAATTGAGCAGCATCAAGAGATGCGTAGCGGATGGAGGATCATGACGGGACGCCAGCTGAAGAGGGAATGCTCGGTTGAGGACAACCGATTCTTCAGGTGGGGGAGGCTTGTCACACCCCCAAATACCATGATCGAGAATGATTTTGTAGACCCAGTAGTGGATGCTCGAGAATAATCGATGGAGCAAGGACTTCAGGAGGAGTATGAAATATGTGGATATCAGGGAGGTTATCCACGAGAGTCTGGAGGCTCTACCGTATGTGATGGAGAAGCGTTACACAGTACACTGGCTCGGTAGAAGAGTGTCGTGGTGCTTGTAGCAGTGCGAGCACATCGAGTACAGACAGCAATGCAAGACATGACAGTGGATGCACATAGTGGTACATATGCGAGTGCAGAAGGGCACTACGTAGTGAAGCAGTACGCATCGAGGAGCAATGCAGTACGGTCACAGAGGCGTATGCACGAAGGTGCACGGTATCGGTATTGATGCGTGGTGGTCCAAGGAGGCATGGAGCATTGCAGGTGTTGAGTACGAGCATTGTGGAGCATGCTCGGTAGTACACGTACGAGAGTGGTCTGGAGGCCACGACAACGAAGTTCTGTAGGACTTCCCCTTAGCATGGAGAACGCTAAGGAAGGGTTTACCGCACGAGGGTCTGGAGGCCGCGGGTTTCCTTTGGTACAAGACCAAGTGTTCGATGGCACTTGGTGAATTATGACAAAGCTGCATCAACAAGTGTTGGAGCGCGAGTGTGTTGATGACTGGGCGTCAACCATACGGGAAGAGGAAAGGACAACAAGGGAGTCGAAGAGATGAGGAGACGAAGAGTTGCTGAGGAACACGAAGGGTTGCCGAAGAACTCGAAGGGTCACTTGTGTCTTTATGTATCATTATTGTAGATGTAATAATGAGTGCCCTTGGGTTGCCTTGAGTCTTGTATATAAGGAGAGGTGGTGGCTCATTTGTAAACACACAGAGTAGACAAGAGAAGTGTAGTGTGTCCACCCACTCCAGAGATAGTTCCCCTTCTAATAAGAGAAGAGCTTTGTGTCCGTGCTTTTGTGATCGTGTGGTTGTGTTCTTGAGTGTTCTTCAGCGAGTTCTTGAGATTGTTCCTGAATGATCCATAGAGTTGAGCATCTGCTTAAGTTTGAGCATCGGTGCATTATCAAGCACGAGTATCGAGAAGAGTTGGAGCGCGTCCACGACCGTTCTACTCGGGAAGGCTGGTTAGCTACGGGTTAGCTAACGCCGCACAGGATCGGTCGAAATCGATAGCAGATTTTGACCCTGTGACAACAGCCATGGTACATAACCCTAATTGTATAGAGGGACCTTATAGTGCATTCATTCATTTAATTTCAGAAAGGGAGTGAAATAATCAATAACTTTTATTGATAAATCATATATATTTTACAATAACATTTATTGAAAGAATGGTTCACCTCGAGCTCACATGGCTAACAGAATCATCCGGGAAAAAAGCAATAAAATGCATGAAAAGATGGATCATCGTCAAATCAGAAGGCAGTGGGCGAGTTGACCCGGGTCAACAGTTGATGTGCCCTAATTGGACCACATAGACGCAATACATGACAAAACAGGGTATTTATTCGAAAATAATTATTTATAAATAATAAATGATATTATAAATTTGACGTATAAAAATGTTTATTATTTTATGTAGTATTTTATTATGACATTTATTTATTTATTGGGTTTTATTTATTAGTAGTTAATTTTTATTAGTGTTTTTATAGGTAAATTCATCTATATTCTGTGCATTTTTATTTTTATTTTGTATATTTGGTTTTATCATTTTATTCTTTTATTTTATAAATTTATAACTTATTTTTGTGAGTATAAATATATTTTTATTTTATTTTTATGATGTTATTTGTATATTTGAATAAATAGATAAGTATATTCTGTAGGTATATTCATAGGTATTTTTTCCCTATGTTTTATGTACATGATTTTATTTCAATGTATCTTAATGAGTTTTATTTAAGTTTTGTAATTTTAATATAATATAAATGATATTTACAATATTATAAAAATATGAATGAATAAAGAATCAAAGAATATATTTCCCCTTTTATTTATATACATATATAACATATGTATTTCATTTATATTTTGACATAGTTTATTTTCCATTTTCTTTTTGGTTTTATTTTAATTTTAATACACACATATGTTATAAATAATGTTTACAAAATTACAAAAATATAAATTTGAAAAATAATAAATAATGAATAAATTGAATATTTTAATGGTTAGAATGTAGAATGGGGGCCCAAACCTAATTTTCACCCAGTAACTCCAAAAATATGAAACCACCACCATTAAATAGCTTGTGAAATGTTATATACAATTAGGGATGATTTTGATATGTTTTGAGTTTTTGTTTGAAAGATATGGGTCTATGAAGTTTGGGTTTGGGCTTTTTATTTTGTGTATAAAATGTACACATTATATTATTTTTGTACAAACTCAATTTTGTATTTTTGTTTACATTATTATCTACAACTTTTTTGTACAAAGTTTCTTTATTTGATGAATAAATTCTAAAGAATAAAATAGGTATTAAAAATACATAATTCAAGGATAAATAAATGGTATTTTTGGCCCTTATCTCCCCCTATTTTATTCCTTGTCGACCAATTCCATTCTGGACTTGGTCTCGGGGTTAGGGTCATAAAATATTTTCAGTATTTTATTCTTTTTTCTTTTGTTCTCTTTATTCTATAATTTTCTTATTGAAAATCTTATTTTATATACAAATAATATTATAAATAATGAATGTTATTATGCACAAATTAAGGCTATTTACATGCATTAGCTAGGGTTTTTAAGGCCAAAATGATAGAATAAAGTTGATGAAATGGAGATTCATCAGTATCCCTTTCCACTATCAAAGGGAACCCGCTCTAATACCATTTGCAATGTTCCGGACATAGGTTCCTAGTATGTTATCGAGTAAAACTAACCTTGACAACTTGTTGGGTGTGGACTGAAATGGACCCATTGACAATCATCCAAAATGCTTAAGCCCGAGTTGTCAAGTAGTAATCTCCATCAATTATAAACCGCATCCACACTTCGTGAGTTTTAGATGTGGGACTATGTTTGGAAGTATGGGTCTTACAAGAACCCATGCATGAAACTATGTTATGAGTACGAGGCAAAGCATATCAATCTAAAGCAGAGAGAGAACAATAGTATGCAATTTTCAGGTGGATGGAAGACAAAGGTGTTTAAAGATGAGTTGCAATCTTTAAACAAATAGTTTTTCATATTAGTATATTTTTATATTTAGGATGGACGTCTCTTATTGAAAAATCTAACAACAGTTTAACACTAGGTAAGTCATGCATGTCATGACTCGCTTTAGGATATGCATGTCATTATTAAATCATCTAAATGCTACTGGTTTCCAAGGATTCTTGAAACGTGTCTAACTATTATTAAATCACAATGCTGGCATCTATAGTATTAAGGCACATTGTGTCCTACAGTAACTCTAAAATCTTTAGCACTCTTTAGCATCAATAAGATCTGAATCCTCTATCTCTTGTATTATAAGAGATATGTTTGGTTCACAGTGAAGACATGATTGTTGTTGGCTTCAAGTTGAATGTGCATAAAGATCTTTCTCTCCATTTTTGGGAAAAACTGTAAGGGAAATCAAATATAATCAAATACTTATATATCTATAACCAACCGAGGATGGATATGAGATGGGATGCAAGTTATATTTTGATTGCATATGTAAGCAATTGTTTCGGTGTATGGACTGATTTCCGTATGCCGAGACTCCATCACTTTCACTGTGCATCTTTCACAAAGACGGATCTTGCAAAACTTCCACCTTAATAAAAGCATCTAACTTGCATCGGTCTTTGATATAATTCCACTTTTAATATCCCAAATGTAGTCTCATTTTTATTTTACAACTTAGAACAATATTCGAAATCAAAAAAAATATTTTCATCTTTCATTACAACTAGAGTTTGATGTAGCGTCCCAAGCCTTTGGTTTCTATAAAATAACTACATTTGCCATCCAAAACTGCCTTATAAGGGATTCTCTCAGCAATTCAACTACAAACGAGGTTCTTAACTTTTAAAACCCTAACTATAGATTACTAAGATATAGTTGGAGGTTTGTTTTAGATATTTAAGTTTTCTTAACAATATGCATACATATAGAAGCTAAACAAGCTACCACTATTTTGAGAGAGAGGTACCATTATCACTTCTCACAAACCATACACAGAGAGATTAAGATAATGAAAAAAAGAACAAAGTATGCACAATTAAAGGAGAGGTTCTGTAGATGTGGAAGCCAAGGACGAATGAGGATGGTGAAGATGCTGCCAAATGACGACGATAACCTACCCGCTCATCTCCCAAATCCACGGACTCACCGAATAGCTGAAAGAGAAGCTATGCTACCCATCGAAGATGGGCATGAAGAAGGGGTGCAATCACTTAGAGGTACCAATCACTTTAGGGGCATGGTTGAGGGCTGGAGGAGTGGCGTTGGGGAGGGGTTCGATGGAGGAGAGGCATAGCGAAAGATACAAAGGATTGAAGGAGGGGTTTCTTACTTTGGGAGAAGTTGGGTTTAGGGCAGAAAAAAATAAGGCACGCCAAACAACGCACCTTTTTTAAGTTTTTTTTGGGTTTTTACATTGTTTCCTTTTAATTGTTGTAGATAGCATACATAAGTGCAAAGCTTTTAGATAAAGTTTTACAAATATTAATTAAATACAACTAATGCTTAAAATGATGTAAATAAATCACCGTTTGCAACACTTTAGTCCAAATATTGCTTTCAAGTTAAAATTAACATTACATAGAGACTGATGGGAGACGGACAACAAGCTGCATCGCCAATCCCTTTTGGATGGCAAAACCAATTCTTTGAAATACAATATCCATAGACCTGGGGACCATAACATTGCTATGTATAAATGTTTGGACCCTCTTAAGGAGCTCTACTACTTCAGTTGCCAAGAAATCAATAGTGTCAAAACCGAATAGGATGAAAACATGTTGATTACCAATACAAGCCTTCTCATGTTTGATAACTTTAATTGAGGCAGCTTTCTGTGCAGCGCATCCCGCAATGAAATCCTCTTTTATCGGACCAACCAATGGAGAAACTCCCGTTAAATCAACGCATGCATGCTTTCCTCCAGCCCATCCAAAAATTAAGACATTTGCTGGTCTAAGTGTTGATCTTCCCTCTTGTGGGTCAGTCAAAAAATTCACAGGTACTTCTTTCTTTGAAGAAACCCCAGCCTTCCTGAGTACATCATAAAGGACATCCCTGACAAGATCATGTCTATATTTAAAACCTGAGAGTTCACAGCAATAAACCACATGCTCTCCAAAGGCATCCAGGCAAGCTTTATGGCATACTGGACAAGGTTCATCAGCTGAGAATAGAGGAATCATCGGCAGATATCTTAGAGTAGTACGATACTCAACATGTAACATATATATTCCAAGTCCATCAACATAAATAGCTAGAAGGAAATCTTGAGCATGGTCATATTGCAAACATCGAAAAATTGTCTTTCGTCTAGCAGTTATGTCAAACTCAACCTCAATTTCTTTAATAATTTTGCTAAAAAGGGAACTCACCAAAGCATTATGAGCTTTAGGGGGGATGGTATCCTTGTTAGCAAAATAAGTAGGATCTAGAGATGGACATGTGACATGTATGCCCTACAAGGCATCTAGAAAATCAGAATCCATATCATATATCCCACTATATCGTATAATATGATCTTGAAGTACCTAAGATTGAGCTCAAGAGGCCACAAAGGCATATGAAGAAGACTCAATAGTAGAGTGCAGACCTAAGCCACCGAGCCTGATGGGTAAAGATGTCACCCACCATTGAAGATCGCTAAAGAAAGGACTCCCACAAATCACAATATCCTCAATAGCTCCACATAACCTTTTGTCAAAAAATATAGCAGCTTGCTTCATGTATGCAGGTTGACATGTCCTTAAACTAAAAACGAACTTGGCTGAGCCCATGTATGATCGTAATAAAAGAAGCTCACTTTGTGGATCATCCAACTGAAACATCAGCTGATATCTTAGAATAATACGATACCCTCGAGCTGAGGTTATTAACCGTTTGTGTTTCTTCCTTAGTTATATAAAGGGAAAAAACGTTACTCAATAAAAAAATATTGAAAAGAAAAAGAATGGAGTGGAAAGGAGGGACATGCAACGATGCCATGTCAATTTAACTTCCACATTGTGCAATCTCGTATCTTTTCCTACCACGGGAAAAAATGGGTGTGAACAGAAGGCAATAAAAAAGGTGCCAACGCAGCGGTGTCAGAACTGTGCTCTGTTATTGGCTAAGCACCATTGATGGATAGAGATGGAAGGAGAGATAGAGAGAGAAGTCTCATCTCCTGCCTCTGCAGCTTCCTTTAATACCACCACCACCCTCCCTCTGCGTCTCTTTAGATCTCTGCAGCTCTCGTCTCCACTTCTTACTTCTTGCCATCAACACACTGCCGACAACTCCTCTGCCACTCCTCTGCTCTCCTTCCCTGTACGTGAGCCCCCATATAACCCACATCAATGGTACACCCCAGAAAGTACAGGGGCGTCAGGCAGCGCCACTGGGGCTCCTGGGTCTCCGAGATCCGCCACCCCCTCCTGTAATCCCCAATCCAACCCACCGCAAAAATAAATAAAACAGCTTTCTCATTTGTTGGTCTTTCTCAATCTGTTGGTTTTCTTCCCATCTTGCAGCAAGAGGAGGGTGTGGCTGGGCACGTTCGAGACTGCGGAAGAGGCGGCGAGGGCGTACGACGAGGCTGCCATACTCATGAGCGGCCGCAATGCGAAGACCAACTTCCCCGTGCCCAAGACGACCGAAGCGGACGTCAAGGAGAGCCCCCTGGCAGCACCCAAGGGGCTGTCGGAGGCTCTCAGCGCCAAGTTGAAGCGCTGCTGCCGGTCGTCCCCCGCGCCGTCGCTCACGTGCCTTCGCCTCGACACCGAGAAGTCCCACATTGGGATTTGGCAGAAGCGCGCAGGGTCCCGGGCCTCGGATTCGAGCTGGGTCATGAAGGTCGACCTCGACAGGCCAGGGACTTCATCCTCCGGTGCCGCCGCGGGGGAATTCTCCTCCTCGGCTTCCCCTCCGGCGGACGGGACAAGCGAGGAGGACAAGATCGCACTGCAGATGATCGAGGAACTGCTGAACAGGGGGAATTGCTCCACACCCTCCACCTCCTGTGGAGCTGCTGATCAGTTCTCCGTGCTCTAGCATGCTCTCAACCGTCGGATCGTCATAGGTTCCCAAGAACGGACGGCTCAGATCAACCCATATGTGATAAGGACATGGGAGATTCAGGTGCTGAAATCCACGCAGAGATTCTTGGGATCTTTTCGTTGTTAGTTATTTAATTTCAGTCTATCCTTCCATGATTAGTGGAGAATCTCTATGGAATTTATTGGATATATTTATATAGGGCATCATCACATAGGAAAGGGACTCCTTTATTTTTATTTTATGCGCAAAACCACATAATTGTACACCGGCACAAAATTAAATAAGAAATTTGTGTAGTTCAAAGTGATTGGATAGAGGTCCATTTGCATAAAACAGTCCCGCATTTTTTCCTGTAATCCATTTTGATTTTCGATTTTCTTTTGCTAGGTTTGATGTGGATGTTCGTATTTGATCACATCTCACAGTGTTCTTTCTATGTTGGAATAGATATTTTGTTTATTATTGGATGTTGATGCCATCATCTTATGGGCTGTACGGAGTGATGGCTACGTTGCTATCGAACGCTTTTTAATGGTCCGATGGTTCAACAATATGCTCTTTCTCGAAGGATTCAAGGTCCACTAATTATGATATCATCAAATAAATATAGTGATAGATAAGTTTGGCTTTAATTGGTTTAGTGCAACAAATTCATTTGAGTGGCTATTACATTAAATGCACACGCACATGGAGATATGCATTCTTTTATAATGCCTAATGTCATGTAATTTGATTTTGTAGTTATAAATCATGCTTTTGATCGTGGGGAATATTCACAACAACAATAACATGATCTTTTCCCACATTAAGTATGGTTTGTTACATGGATTCTTTGTCTCCATTTATATCTATCCAGAATTATTCTGAGGTATAGATCCAAAAAAACTAGGGATTTTATCACTTGTGCCCCTCCGAGATATCGCAATATCAGTTAAACCCCTATCTTTTTGGTAATATCAGTTGTGCCCCTAATTTCTTGCTCCGTCACCAGTTGTGCCCTTCCGTCAGATTGACCGTCAAAAAATTAAAATAACCATGGTTTATTTAAACCATGGTGTGGTTAAGAAGGGTATTATGGTCCATACCCTTCTTCATCTTCTTCCTCCTCCATTTGCTCTTCTTCATTCTCTTCATAATTTCTCTCTCTTACTAACACCTTCATGCATCCATCGAATCTCTAAAATTTTTATATTTCCACGGACATATCACTCGTTACGGATCAAACGATGAATTTTATTGAATTTTTGGATGATTTTTTATGAATCAATTAGTCAAAAATTTATCAAAATTTAACAAAAAAAACACAACTCAGTTCCAGCCACAGGCGGAGGAGGGCGGAAGGGGGGCACGGGGGAGGGGGAGGCGTAGGGAGCGGGGGCGACGGGGCGACCTGGGGGCGGGGGCGGTGGGGGGAGGTGCGGAGGGCGAGGGCGACGGGGGGAGGGGGTGTGGGGGGCGGAGGGGGGAACCGCAGGGGGGAAGGGCTGTGGGGGGCGGAGGTGGGAGGTGCGGGGGTGAGGGCGACGGGGGGAGGCGGTGTCGGGGGCGGAGGGGGGGGAGGCGCAGGGCTGAGGGCGACGGGGGGAAGGGCTGTGGGGGGCAGTGGTGGGAGGTGCGGGGTTGAGGGCGACGGGGGGAGGCGGTGTGGGCGACGGTGGGGGGAGGCAGGCATGGGCTGACCGAGGGGCGGCAGGGCTAGGGGGCGCGGGGGGAGGCCAGGCAGGGGGCTCATGGGTCGCAGGGGAGTTGGGCACTGGACGCAGGGGTTGTGGGGGCAGTGGGAGGTGCGGTGGGGGAGGGAGCTGCGGTGGGTGGAGGGAGGTGCTGGGAGGCGGAGGCGCGGGGGGGGGGGGGGTGGGAGGTGCGGTGGGGGAGGCAGCTGCGGCGGGTGGAGGGAGGTGCTGGGAGGCGGAGGCGTGAGGGGCGGAGGAGGAGGATGGGGGCGAAGGCGAGGCACGTGGGCGGAGCTGGAGGCTCGGGGGCGGCTGCAGGAGAGCTCCAGGAGGAGGAGGGAGGAGCTGTGGAGGAGGAAGAGAATGCATGAAGTGGAGTGATGAAACTCGATTTCATCATCTTTATTTTTATTATTAACCCCCTTGCTTAAATAGATGTCAATAAAACCCAGTTAATGTCCTGTAATTAACAGAGTCCTAAATAAATTAAAAACCACAAAAAATGGCAAAATAAAAATCCTTGGTATTTTTAGACTTAAAAATACCTTCAAAAATATTTCGGGTCTTTGTCTGATGTCATCTCCAGTTTTGGCCAACAGGAAACTTGTAGATCTCGTCAAGATCTACAACTTTCATGCTTTGAGTTTTCTCAAATTCGGCCATTATAGCCTTCAAAAATAAAAAATTCCATCTGAATAATCTGATTGGGCCACGTGGCCCAATCTGGGTGAGCCACATGGCCCCGCCCTCTTTGCCTTATCCGCCTGCGTCCTTGGCCGTCGGATCACCTCTTGATCCAACGGCCGTGTCTTTTCCACGCACGCCTTAATCCCTAGCCATCAGATCATCTCCCGCCTTCAATCCGCACCATCCGTCCGCGCTCATCCCTCCTTTCGCCACGTACCAGCCTTGTGCACCCCACGATCATATCGGGGCTGCTCCATCTGAGCCGCTAGCTCCGCAACCATCACCAGCCCTTCGATCATGCGCCCTCTTCACATCACCACCGTCCGCTAGCGCGCAAGCCTCACCACGACACCTGGCATGCTCCTGACGCTTCGATTATGTCACTGCCGATTTAATCCTAACCGTTCCTACGCGCCCTCACCAGGGCCGTTGGATCTCACGATCCAACGGTCCGGACTTCGTCTTCCTCCTCCCGAAAGCTCCGCCTGAGCGTCCCGCTTCGCAGACCTCCTCCATCCTTCCATCTTTAGCCAGAGTCCTGGTCATCCTCACCATTCTCTAACCACCCCACGTCCGAGCCCAGTCTCCCACGATCCTCGCGTGCACAGCCTCCATCCACAACTCTCCTCCAGTCGCTCCATAATCCCCTCACAATCCTCAGCTCCAAGCACCTGGACCATCACCCCCTTCCTTTAAATACACCTCCTCATCCCTCGTTCATCCTCGTCCATCGACCAAGGGGCAGAGGCCCAGCCCTCCAGCTCCTCCCCGTGACAGGGGGAGGAGCTCGGATCGAGCGACGACGACCTTCTTCTCCGATGAGACCCGCCGACCTCCAGGCGGCGTCGCGGTGGCCTAGAGCCCCGCTCGAGCTCGCTGGCACGGCCGACCAGTATGTGCGACGACCCGGGCGTTTTCTCCGATGCCCAGCCCAGGCCACGACCTCCAACTCCGGCCAGGTAAGCCCTCTGATCTCCTCTTGTTTTTCTGTTGATTTTGCCTAATTTTCTAAGCGTCTATACAATCTACCCCGCTCCACTGACCACCCATTTAGCTTCGCCATCAATCCATCTTCCTCGCCGACTTCTCCGATCGTCACCTTCCGCCGTCACGACCTCCCTCAGCCCAGGCATTCTCCTCCGCCGGAGGCAGAGGAGAACACACTAAGGACTCCATTTCTCTGCCCCAATAAGTCCTCCATTCACCTCAGCTCGCACGCACACACCTCTAACCACTTCGTGCAGGTCTACCAACGTCATTGGCCGGACTTCGGGCGGAGCTGAGTTCTAGAGCTCCGCCTCCGGCGACCAGGTGTCGATCGAGCATTCCAGGTGCTCCCACGTCTTCTCCAACCTCAGACCTTCATCGCCTGATCTTCAGCGATCTTCCACGAGCTTCACCGAGCACGACGAGGCGCGGCGGAGCTCCAGGCCTCACGCCGGAGCTCCAATTGCGCCGCCACCTACGGAGGAGAAGACAAAGCAGCTACCGTTGGATCTTGCCCCACGGCGGGGATCCAACGGCCCTGGAGGGGCCACGTCGACCGTCCCGGAGCGTGGAGGCTCGGTGGGACCGAGCCTCGCCCGAGTCAACCTCGAGCCACCACGTGGCCCGAGCCACCTGCTACGGCCACCCGAAGCAGCGCCGACCCTCGTCCCCGCCCGAGCCTGAGCTCACGTGCCACCCGCACGTGGGGTCTGGGCTTTTTGCATCGGCGCCCTCGCATCTTCCATAAATTCCATCCAGGTCCTGATACACGTGGCACACCCAGAGACCACGCCGAGCCTGATCGCCACCAAGCCTAGAGGCTCGGATAGCACGAGCCAAGCCGAAGCTGTCGAACCTCTACCGAGCCTGACATCCGAGCCTGGATAGCACGTGCTTCGCACGTGCTATTCTGGGAAATTTGCAGAGCAGCCCACGAACTTCTTCAAATTTGCAAAAAGGTCCCCACGCGTATGGAATATTTACAGGGAAGGCCCCGTACTTTATTTTTATTGCATTTCAGTCCTTTCCAGGAACCTTTTTGTAGTTATCTTTTCATGTTTTCTTTCAGTTATACCCTTGCTTTCCTTTATGTATATCTTGAGCTACGTATGTCCAATTGAGTTGATTTCAGTTTCATTTTAAAGTTGGTTCGATGATCTTTCTAATGGCATGCTTAATTTGTTGTTTTGGACACAATGAATTTTGATGTATTATTTTGATAGCTATGTGTCACTTAATCTATGCCTTGTTCGAGTTGAGTTCATCACCTTAATTAAATCTGGAATTGACTTGTTGACTATTTTGCTCATTATTTTCTACCTAGGGCATATCTCCATTGCATCGCATTGCATTTACTTGCACGATAAAAATGATGAAAAAATATGCATGTTTATTTTAATGCACGGTTCTTGTAGTGTCTTTGCATTTCTTTGACCTATAGATCTTTAATTCAACACTTAATTAAGTAGACTCAAATCCGATTAATACGAGAGATGCTCGTGTCCCTGAGTTCGACCTTGGTTTCTTGCCAAGTAAAATAAAAATTAACGACCATCGCATTCTTATTTGACATATATCAATGAGATGGTCTCTTTGACGACCAAAATCGGCCCGACTGCATCGACATGTTGAAGTGCTAATTCCGCACTCTTAAAGGGCCGATTTTGCGGTTTCCCCAAATGGCGCCATTTGACGAACCGCAAAATCGGCCCTTTAAGAGTACGGAATTAGCACTTCAACATGTCGATGCAGTCGGGCCGATTTTGGTCGTCAAAGAGACCATCTCATTGATATATGTCAAATAAGAATGCGATGGTCGTTAATTTTTATTTTACTTGGCAAGAAACCAAGGTCGAACTCAGGGACACGAGCCTCTCTCGTATTAATCGGATTTGAGTCTACTTAATTAAGTGTTGAATTAAAGATCTATAGGTCAAAGCAATGCAAAGACACTACAAGAACCATGCATTAAAATAAACATGCATATTTTTTCATCATTTTTATCGTGCAAGTAAATGCAATGCGATGCAATGGAGATATGCCCTAGGTAGAAAATAATGAGCAAAATAGTCAACAAGTCAATTCCAGATTTAATTAAGGTGATGAACTCAACTCGAACAA
Source organism: Ottelia alismoides (assembly GCA_037367405.1). Taxonomy (NCBI): domain Eukaryota; kingdom Viridiplantae; phylum Streptophyta; class Magnoliopsida; order Alismatales; family Hydrocharitaceae; genus Ottelia; species Ottelia alismoides. Next base: position 335,643 of record JAZKJV010000557.1, read on the forward strand.
GGCATAGATTAAGTGACACATAGCTATCAAAATAATACATCAAAATTCATTGTGTCCAAAACAACAAATTAAGCATGCCATTAGAAAGATCATCGAACCAGCTTTAAAATGAAACTGAAATCAACTCAATTGGACATACGTAGCTCAAGATATACATAAATGAAAGCAAGGGTATAACTGAAAGAAAACATGCAAAGATAACTACAAAAAGGTCCCTGGAAAGGACTGAAATGCAATAAAAATAAAGTACGGGGCCTTCCCTGTAAATATTCCATACGCGCGGGGACCTTTTTGCAAATTTGAAGAAGTTCGTGGGCTGCTCTGCAAATTTCCCAGAATAGCACGTGCGAAGCACGTGCTATCCAGGCTCGGATGTCAGGCTCGGTAGAGGTTCGGCAGCTTCGGCTTGGCTCGTGCTATCCGAGCCTCCAGGCTTGATGGCGATCAGGCTCGGCGTGGTCTCTGGGTGTGCCACGTGTATCAGGACCTGGATGGAATTTGTGGAAGGTGCGAGGGCGCCGATGCAAAAAGCCCAGACCCCACGTGCGGGTGGCATGTGAGCTCAGGCTCGGGCGGGGACGAGGGTCGGTACTGCTTCGGGTGGCCGTAGCAGGTGGCTCGGGCCACGTGGTGGCTCGAGGTTGACTCGGGCGAGGCTCGGTCCCACCGAGCCTCCACGCTCCGGGACGGTCGACGTGGCCCCTCCAGGGCCGTTGGATCCCCGCCGTGGGGGCGAGATCCAACGGTAGTTGCTTCGTCTTCTCCTCCGTAGGTGGCGGCGCAATTGGAGCTCCGGCGTGAGGCCTGGAGCTCCGCCGCACCTCGCCGTGCTCGGTGAAGCTCGTGGAAGATCGCTGAAGATCAGGCGATGAAGGTCTGAGGTTGGAGAAGACGTGGGAGCACCTGGAATGCTCGATCGACACTTGGTCGCCGGAGGCGGAGCTCTAGAACTCAGCTCCGCCCGAAGTCCGGCCAATGACGTTGGTAGACCTGCACGAAGTGGTTAGCGGTGTGTGCGTGCGAGCTGAGGTGAATGGAGGACTTATTGGGGCGGAGAAATGGAGTCCTTAGTGTGTTCTCCTCCGCCTCCGGCGGAGGAGAATGCCTGGGCTGAGGGAGGTCGTGACGGCGGAAGGTGACGATCAGAGAAGTCGGCGAGGAAGATGGATTGATGGCGAAGCTAAATGGGTGGTCAGTGGATCGGGGTAGATTGTATAGACGCTTAGAAAATTAGGCAAAATCAACAGAAAAACAAGAGGAGATCAGAGGGCTTACCTGGCCGGAGATGGAGGTCGTGGCCTGGGCTGGGCATCGGAGAAAACGCCCGGGTCGTCGCACATACTGGCCGGCCGTGCCAGCGAGCTCGAGCGGGGCTCTAGGCCACCGCAACGCTGCCTGGAGGTCGGCGGGTCTCATCGGAGAAGAAGGTCGTCGTCACTCGATCCGAGCTCCTCCCCCTGTCACGGGGAGGAGCTGGAGGGCTGGGCCTCTGCCCCTTGGTCGATGGACGAGGATGAACGAGGGATGAGGAGGTGTATTTAAAGGAAGGGGGTGATGGTCCAGGTGCTTGGAGCTGAGGATTGCGAGGGGATTATGGAGCGACTGGAGGAGAGTTGTGGATGGAGGCTGTGCACGCGAGGATCGTGGGAGACTGGGCTCGGACGTGGGGTGGTTAGAGAATGGTGAGGATGACCAGGACTCTGGCTAAAGATGGAAGGATGGAGGAGGTCTGCGAAGCGGGACGCTCGGGCGGAGCTTTCGGGAGGAGGAAGACGAAGTCCGGACCGTTGGATCGTGAGATCCAACGGCCCTGGTGAGGGCGCGTAGGAACGGTTAGGATTAGATCGGCAGTGACATAATCGAAGCGTCAGGAGCATGCCAGGTGTCGTGGTGAGGCTTGCGCGCTAGCGGACGGTGGTGATGTGAAGAGGGCGCATGATCGAAGGGCTGGTGATGGTTGCGGAGCTAGCGGCTCAGATGGAGCAGCCCCGATATGATCGTGGGGTGCACAAGGCTGCTACGTGGCGAAAGGAGGGATGAGCGCGGACGGATGGTGCGGATTGAAGGCGGGAGATGATCTGATGGCTAGGCATTAAGGCGTGCGTGGAAAAGACACGGCCGTTGGATCAAGAGGTGATCCGACGTCCAAGGACGCAGGCGGATAAGGCAAAGAGGGCGGGGCCACGTGGCTCACCCAGATTGGGCCACGTGGCCCAATCAGATTATTCAGATGGAATTTTTTATTTTTGAAGACTATAATGGCCGAATTTGATAAAACTCAAAGCATGAAAGTTGTAGATCTTGACGAGATCTACAAGTTTCATGTTGGCCAAAACTGGAGATGACATCAAACAAAGACCCGAAATATTTTTGAAGGTATTTTTAAGTCTAAAAATACCAAGGATTTTTATTTTGCCATTTTTTTGTGGTTTTTAATTTATTTAGGACTCTGTTAATTACGGGACATTAACTGGGTTTTATTGACATCTATTTAAGCAAGGGGGTTAATAATAAAAATAAAGATGATGAAATCGAGTTTCATCAAGGAGGAGGAAGAGGAAGAAGATGGGAGAGGAGGAAGAGAAGGGAGGAAGAAGACGGGGGTGGAAGATGACTTTTTACTCCATTTTTTTAAATTTAATTCCATCTATGTCCTTGATGTTAACGGCCGTTTGTGTTGGTTATGGACAGTCACTAACCCGAGGGGCACAAGTGATAGATTAGCAAGAAGTGAGGGGCACAACTGATATTACCAAAAAGATAGGGGCATACATGAAATTGCGAGATCTCGGAGGGGCACAAGTGATAAAATCCCAAAAAACTAAGATCTCTTTGAATAGTCTCAATCCATTACTTCTTGAGTCTTCCTGACCCTCTCTTAGCTGGCTCAACATCTTAAAACTCACATCTCTTCACTGGTGCATCAGTTAACCTCCTTTGAAAATGGTCAAACCATCTTGAGCAGTTATCTCTCATCTTATACACAATCAAAGCTGCACCAATTAACTTTCCTTCTAATCGCATAATTCCGAATCAGATCTTCACATGTATGTCCACACATCCACCTTAGCATTTTTATTTCAATTACTATCGTTCTATGCACATGTTTATGGTTCACAGGAGAACATTCATATCCATGGAGCATAGTAGGTCTCCTAGTTGCTTTGTAAAACTTTCCTTTGATTTTCAAATGAATTTTATTATCACATAGAACAGTAGAGGCTACTCTCCACTTTAGCCCACATACATTTATTCTATGAGTAATAACTCCATCCAAATTCCCCATCATGTTTCAAAATAGATCACAAGTATCTAAAAGAATCTTTCTTTTGAATGCATGTTATCGTCACCAATCTTCATATTGATTCTTTCACCATTGCATCCATGGGCGGAACTAGTGTATATTATGGGGGGCCATGGCCCCCCATGATTAGTATATGTCACTTGTACAATGTATTAAGTTTTTTATACGTCCCTTCCTTAATTGTGTTATAATTAACGTTGTTAGAGAATGATTATACAATTATTAAATAGTTAAGTGGTAAAGTGGCATGACTATTATTTTGGAGACCAGGGTTCAAATCTTATCTCCACATATTTTACTTTCTTTTATATTGTTTATTCAATCACTTCCAAAATATCAAAATAATTTGATATAAAATTGTATTCGAGTTAATTTGTTTATCTCTCCCATTATTTTTATTACTTCTTGCAAATAAAATAAAATTTATTATTTCCTTTTAACCATGAACTTTTTTATTTCAAAATTTCATTTGATAATTTAACATTTTTAGGATGGATTTAGAGAGGCTTAAATTATTATATTTATCTATTTTTAAAAATAGCCACTAAAAATAACAATCTATTTGAAATTCTAACATTAATAATAGATTTATATTCTACGTTTATCAAGATTGAAAGAGGTTTATTTTAAAAATATTAATTCTATTTAAAAATATTATTGTAAAATACATAGATTTTTTTCCATTTTTTGAGCATTCATAATAGTTGTATACCCAGCCCCTCCTTGATGAAATTCCTGGTTCCGCCCCTGATTGCATCGATCAAAAGTGAACTCCATATATTCAGTCTTATCCCTATGCGAAGTCCTTTATTATCTAATGCATGTGTCCAAACCTCCAACTTCTCATTTACTCCATTTCTAGTATCATCAATCAACATAATATCATCAGCGAATAACTAATGAATAGCCATCCATCTACATTTATTCTTCCATTTTACATTTAGATCCTTATCAAAACACGTATAAATACATCTAACTTGCACAAATTAACAATCATATATTAACATGTAAATATTGTATAAATATTTGTATTTAAAACCAAAATAAAATAATAAAAATGGAAAATAAAGATATTGAATGAACCCCGAGATCAGGTCAATATTGACTTGGTCGACAAGGAATAAAGTAGGGGAGACGAGGGTCAACATAATGTACATAAAAACCTATTTTTTCAAAAAAAATCCATTTTAACTTAATTTTATTCTTTATTTTACACACCTCGATTAAATAAATAAGTGCAAGTAGGAAGCACAGATGAAAAAGTCATAAATCAAACTTCACATACCAATATATTCTCCATACAAGCTCAAAATTCACCAAACTCACTTTCATTGTATTAAAAACTAAATTATCTATCTAATGAAGATGGTTTCATTAAAAATATAGTTAAGATGCAAAAGATGGCTTTCCATGGTCCCATTGTGGTATATATGTATAATTTATTCATATATTTTATTCTTTTTATATTTATTCTTCTTATATTTTGAAATAACTGTAAATATTATTTGAAATATATTAAAAATATAAATAGAAAATAAACCATTAAAATATATTAAAATAAATAATGTAATAAAATATATAAGTATAATATACTTATAATGTAAATACACATGTTCATTTAATTAAAATAAAATCATAAAAATAAAAGTATATAAATATGTATTTAGTTATATGATAAATATATAAAATATGTACGTAAGATAATAAAATTAAAAATACAAAATAAAAATGCAATACTCAAAATATAGGTAATTATACCTATGTATATATTTGTAAAAATCAACACCTAATAAATAAGGTCGTAAAATTAAATAAAAAAATATCCATATAATAGCTTGAAAAAAACATTTTTCCTATTTTGAGTTTTAACTAATAAATTCATATACTATTTATTATTGAATTAAATAATACTTTTATACATACGTTTTCCTGATTGGTCCACATGAACCAATTAGAGCCCATCGACAGTTGACCACGAGTTAACTGTCCTACCTTTCTCCTCTAACTTCTGTCAGAAGTCATAAGCGACCCTTCTTCTCCCATTTCTACACCATCTCCCTTACCTTCTTTCACCTCTATCTCCTCGCATATCTAAACTTCCCACTACCCTCATCTTCGCCCATCACCTAGACTCCGCCAACCACTGTTGTCCTACATGCAAACCACCTCCCAAAGTTGTCAGATACCGATGCCTATAAATAACACCTCTGACTTCATTTTGAGTTTTGATACCTTTGAGACCTTCATAACTCTAAACCTTTGTGTGATTGAGCCTTCTGGTGACAGCATAAAGCTTGCGGAGGCATCGACGAGTAGACGAAGTGTCTGGAAGAGGTCCATTGATGCTTGGAGCTTATCTCCGGTGAGGTTCATTTTCTCCCTGATTTGTGTCAGGTACGAGCTAATGGGTTAGTCATTTCCCTTGCATTTTAATTTTTTAGTTCAGTGGTAACAATAGTTTCATCTAGTTTCTAGTTAATTAATGTAGTTTAGTCAGACCATAGTTCATTGGAGCTCCGGCTCTGAAGAGCTACTCTATCGTGAATAAGTTTGTCTTCGACCCCTATGAGCTCCCATTTCCTTCCCCTACGCTTATGCATTGTGTCTATCACACCATATCACCATGATCCCATGCAAGTCAGTGAATTGAGCTCCTCCTTCACCCATCTCTAGAGCCTCATCACCCCCACCATCCCCTGTGTTATTCAGCTTCAAAATGGCATGAGGAGCTTCGTCATTGTTCCATTAACCATTTTGTGCAGGAGAATGCTTAAGAAAAACCACGTGGAGTTTGTATTGATTGAAGAACTTGAATCCCATAGACCAAATGAAGAAGACCTATCCAAGCCACCTCTAACGAGGCCAAGAACCTTTGGAGCACTCCTACAGGTGCGGGAACTTCCTAGGAGCATGGGGAGTTGATTAGTAGACCTAGAGACGGTCGGAACTAGGTGTAATCAAGGATTGAACGAGGAACATGGAAGTGTTCTTACCTATTCCACATGATCCGTCCAGTATCGTTTGATCATGGATCGAGTCTAGATCTAATCTAGTCCATTCATTTCAGGTGAACGGTCGCCATCCGTGAGCCGTCCATCCATAAGTAAGACATTTGGCAACACCAAAGCTGTAGGATCCAAGTCACGCGTCACGTACGGTGACCTCTTGGGTATTTTTCTTTAAATCCATCACACCTTTTGTTTTATTATTTAGTTATGTAAATATAGCATTATGTTTAATAATTTTAGGGCATTTTGTGAATAGGACCCTGAACTTTCTGAATATTACAAATAGGTCATTCTACCGCATGTCTAGTACATGTGAGGCACTATAAAAATTGCAAGCATATCCATGTAGCTTTTGGATCTATTATTAAATGAATGTTTAGCTTGTATTAATTGCAAATAGGTCCCTTTAAATAATAGCTTTTATTTTTATGTACATTTGTGTTATTAAATATTTTTATCGCCCAACAAATTATATGAAAATATATTTAAGAGTATGTTATTGTGCATAACCACGCCTTATTTTTATTTAGAATTAAAATAAATTTTCCTATTGATAAAAAACAAAAACATGCATTTATTGTTTTATCTAATTATTAAAACCCATAAAAATTAGAAAAAACACCTCCTAAATTTACCAAAAAATAATATCAAATACTTATCCAAAAATCACTAAAAAATATAGAATAAAAAACTTAAAATCACAAAATCTAAAAAAGATTATAAAATTTAGTAAAATATTTAAAAAAATCCAAAATATATCATTCTATTTGAATATTATATATTATATATTATATACCAAAAGAATAGATTGATTTTGGATCCATTTACAGGCGACAAACTCCTTTATTTTGCAGCTTATTATTAATAATTTATTTTGTTCAATATAATATATAATAATTAGTATATTTTATTTACAAGAGTTATTTTATTAATTTATTGATTTTATGGATATTTATTTGAGATTTTACTCAGAGATTTTGCTAAGATCAATATATTGAGATGATGAATCCTAGATTCATCAGACTTCCATCTAGGCGGTCATTTTTTACGGTCGCAGAATTGTTGAAATCGATCCCATCTTGATGGGGGATGTAGGAGTCTATGTTTCACATGAAATTTGAATGATATAATAAAAGGACATAATAATGAAAATCAATGGAAGTATTTTTCAAATAAAAATAAAAAATATAGAGAAAATGAGGCAAGGGGAGCTAAGTTAGGTTCCGCAAGGGATAGTCCCATTTTACCCATATATCATATTGATAAAACATTTACAAATATTTTAAAGTCAACACGCCATCTGAAATTTCTAGATGATAATTTAATTTTGATTATACACATGTTTAAGTTATTATTGCCTCCAAAAAGATGTTAGCTCGGCAATGCACCATGTAATTTGGGTGGATTGAGGAACGTAGAGAATTGAGATTTGACAAACTCAATCTGAAAAGATTAGGGATGAAAACGGATCGGATACGTATCAGATATGTCTATTTCTATATCCGTTTTCATTTTATCTCTATTGAATACAAACTTAATGTGAATTTAGGAAATCATATCCTAATATAATCAGATATGAATTTAAATCAAATATGAATCTGGATCTGATAAAAAGTGAATATAAATATTAGTTGACTTACAATTGAACACGAATATATGATTGGATAAAGATAAACAATAAATTTGAATTGAATTATTATTGAGGAGCAAGTGATTTAGAGAAGATCACATTAATATATACATAACATAAAAATCATGATAAAAGTATTTAGCCAATAAATTAAAGTCGTAGTCTGGGGTTGCTTTACCGATATAGTCCTCGGGGGGTTGAAGTAAACATGAGGCTTGTCCTATTATGATTTCTACGAAATTATCGAGACAAAGAGGATAACTTGTCGTTAAAGGTCGATAGAATGCATGAACTTGGGTAATGGGAAATAAGTTTGGTTCAGTTGTTTACTAAACATAATATATTATAGTCTTGAAGGATACGAGGAATCCTCAAGCGCATCACATAAGCGTGGTGATCGCATCTTATGCGATCGGAGCAGCTAGTCGAACTAATTGCTAGGTGCAGCAGAATTTAAAATTTTTAAATCATGAGATGAAACCACATGATCACAAGAACATTTCTTGGATCGTTTCAACAAACCACAAAGTATTAGAAATACCTATTGAAGCGTGGTTGCGATCACTAGATCTCTAAAGCAAGAGATCCTCCTGACTCAAGTCCGATCTACGAAGATGGCACTTGCGGGTGCGATGATGAGACGCATGCTTCCCGCAATCCTCGATGAGGATCCAAGCCTTGAATCTCCTGATTTCGTCCGACGAAGTCCGACGTCTCCTTCTAGAGCAAGTATCTCCAAAGAAGATGGAGATCCACGAGTAATCGAAGCGACGGCACAACGACGTAGAGGCGATTGTTATTCCCTCAAAACACAAGGTGGACGGCCACCTTAAAGAGAGAGAGAGAGATGGCGAGAATGAGAAATGAGAGATAGAGAGAGAGTAGGCATATACCATAATTGTCTCTCAATGGGCTAAGGTTGCCCTCTTTATATACTAGTTTGGGAGTCCATGGATCACAATCCATGGCATACACAAAATCAATGGTTGGATTGATATGTGTATTCAATCAATGGCCATGATCATTGTTGTTCAAAAACAACAACATATTAATTTATATTAAATTATATATATATATATGTTGTATTATAATCAACATAATTTAATTCAATAAAAAATCAATAATCATAAAATAATGAGATAATAATTAAAATGACAATAATCCACCCAAAATACATGACGCGTGACCCATGACCAAGTCATGGGTGACGCCACCTCATGTATTTGGTGAATTATCTCCCTTTTTAATTGATATCAGTATCTCTTATTTATTTACAACTTTGTCCATTAAATCAATTCCAAATTAATTAGTGAATATTTATTGCAAAATTATCCACTAAATTAATTCCAAATTAATAAGTGAATATTTCAATCATGCCATTGAAATTATGTGCATCATATTCACAATCCAAACTAAATTGTAAATTACATTTCCAATTAATTGCTTAATGTGAATCCAACTCACATAATAATTAACAAATACTATTTACAAAGGTGCTCTCACTCTAATATATTATAAACCATATTTATAATATATACACAGATATTATGGACAGTACTATCCACAATCTGCATTTCCTTGATAATTATATCCCAATTAATTATCTTGGATAATCATTCTCAGAATATGAATCCTATTCATATTATTCTTAATAATTAAATCTTATTTAATTATCAACATCGTGTTGCTTGGATACATAATTCATCAAACGAATTATTCTTGAACTCCTTCAAGAATAATGTGCTTTCTCCACAGATACTTCGAGATAAGGACATGTCAATTGTATTGTTCCATATATAGTGACTTGGATGTTGAGATCTCATCCCAAATCCAGATCTTACGTACCTCCCACAGATGCTTGATTAAATCAAGACCGCAAATCTAATCTTCTCATTGCATCTGAATCTTATCCAAACCAATGTCCAATACTTGGACCAAGATTAGTTTGCTTCTCTACTGAGAGGAGCCACTAAATCTAGACATGTTTCATCACTCCCTCGGAATGGAAGCGTCATGGTTATACAATCGTTTATGATCACATCACCCTCGGGTATTCCCAATACCTGTACATCCTGCATACTGGAAGACCTATGATCAACCTGAATATGTAGATCAATTTTACACTATCTTCTTCAGGGTTTGATCACCAAGTTTCTCAATCTTGGTCATTGGGAATCAGTATCAATCATATGCTTTCCCAAAGTATATATCATACCTTCAAATTCTTGTCATGCTTCCAAAGCACGACAGCCATGCATGGAATTTGATCGATCCCAATACCTCATGAGTGAGCTCATGTCTTTCGGTTCATAAGTGAACCTGTATAATCCCTTTGAGAGATCGTATTACTCATATGCCCATACATGCACACTAGCACGCCGGTGTATAGACCTTGGTTAGGTCATCAACCTATTGGTATGCCAAATATACACACTCAGAGATATAGTAACACATCTGTCTCTGGTCAGAGGATGTGTGCCTAACCATTTGACCTAACTAATGTGACACCTCCGAATCTCTATTCCTATGCAGAGGACCTGCATCAAGAGGTCGGTCAGATATCAGCCTATGTGAGAAAGGATTGTCATCTCCTACTCAGGATGGAGATCATCTTATAATAATCATTTGATGGTGCTTGATGAGTCATCTATCTAACTCTTTAGATATTCATCCAAACACCAGTCTCTATGATTCAATTAATGAATCAAGAGCTATATGATTATCAAGACGGCCATGGTACATAACCCTAATTGTACAGAGGGACCTATTATGCAAATTATTTATTCTTCATTTCAGATCATGGAATGATATGTGCAATAACATTTATTGCATAATGGCTCGCTGTGGGCTCGCTTGTCCAACAATCTCCCACTAGCCCAAAGAGCCATTGGGCTAATTTTTAAGGCCACACTCATGTGAAAATCATAGATTATTTAGAAAATAGCTAGGTAAGTTGATCAGTCACTCTGCCCTTACGAGACTATGCCAAGACCTTTTACGGCACTTGCATATCCCGAGTAACAGTTCTCGCATCTAATGCGAATGTTGCATCTAATGCAACCAATACTCAATCTTGTCAGTCATAATGTCCTTGACACTAGAGCTCAAAAAATTATTATTATAACCAGTATTTCCATAATCCTTATCAAAATACCCTTATTCCTGGATATCACTATCTCTTAAGGTATCCATAGTTAAGACCTTTTTAGATCTATATCTAAAATGTCTTAAGCTTTTGAAGATATGACTTTGAGATCACTATCTCAAAATATCTTGCCATCTATGCTGCAATCAAGTGTTTTCTCTCCATAGTAGGATTAGCAACACTTTACCACTCCCACTGCATGACAGATATTTGGCTTTTGTACATATCTTGCATACACTTAGCTTCTCGTAATTGATGCACAAGTGCAAGCAGTCCTAGCATTCACTTCCTCAACTCTTTGAGGTGCTATCCCTTTAGATAGGTCACTACCAAATCTTAAGGGAAGGAAGCCTTTCTTGGAATTCCTAAGAATGGAATATGTCCAAGGTGTACTAGAAATGTGACAGTCCCAATATCCTCTTTTCTTCGCTTCTGAACACCTTCAAAACTAAGATCCAAGAGGCATCTTTGAGATCATATCTCATGGTATGGAATAGCCAGATCATAAAACACTTATTATCATCCTTATATCATTCCAATCGATTAGGATATTATCTACATTTAGCACGATGAACACAGTGGCACTCCCACTAAGCTTCATATGGTTATCAAGATTCTATTCCGAAATCATAACGTTTATTATTTCATCAAATCTTATGTTCTAACAATAAGAAGCTTATTTGACTCCACAGATGGATTTCTTTAGCTTGCACGTCTTGCTTTTCTCAACCATGAAGCCCTGGGGCTACTTCATGTGAATATCCTCAGAGAGGTATTCATAGAGGAATGCAATATTGACTTTCATCTTGTAGATGTGTTAATCTAGATTTGGCGAGGGTCTAAAGTAGTCCACACAAGGCGAGACCACAATGTCGCTGAGGCGACCCCTCACGAAACCTCAATTACTCAACAATTAACCCACGACAGATAAATCAAGCAATGAAAGTAAATGTGTGGAGTTAAAATTTATTATAACTCTACAACAAAGATGTGTATAGGTGCAAGTATGTGTAGAGGTCGAACATAGGGAGCAAGCAGGATAGAACGGGGCAAAATGCACAAGTGTGTGAATGTGATCAAATTGTCTATCTATGCTATGTTTTTGTGGGTTTTTAATTTTGTATTTTTTTATTTTTAATTTTGTATTTTTGTATTTTGATTTTTAATTTTCTGATTTTATATTTTCTTTTTATATTTTATATTTTTGTATTTTCTTTTTCAATAATAGAATATATACACAATGTAATAAAAAGGAAGATAAGGTATTTATAAAAACAACTTAAAATAAGTAAAATTCAGGAAATAAAATGTTTTGGTCTTTTTATATTTTTTACTGTTTTTGTAATTTTTGGGAAATTTTCAGAATATTTTTGGTATTTTTGAATGTCAAATTACAAGAAAACAGTGAATATCAATGCTGGCCGAAATCAAAATGGGAATGGAAAATAGCAAACAGCAACAAAATGTTCCCAAATTAATTTTAAATTAACGATAACAGAATAAAGAAAATTCAGGAAAAGAAAACACAATTTTTAGATTTTTTTATGAATTTTATATATTTTTTTGAAGGTTTTTAGAGTTTTATAATTTTTAGGAGTTTTCTTTTATATTTTTTAGTGATTTTTGGACTGGAGTTAGGACACAATAAGATAAGCAAAATATATATTTTTTGGGAATTTTCTGATGTGTTTTTATATTTTTTTATGGATTTTATAATCTAGAAAGTGCACAAAATGGATGTTTTTTATTTTTAATAAATAATAAAATGCAATAAATATGGAAAATAAAAATATGATGTTAAACTACTATGAAACAGAAACCTACTATGATTTTTGAGGATTTTTTGGGGTTTTATAGATGCATGCAAAAAAATACAAGAAGTAAAAAGACAATATATGTTTGCAGGGGTATTAATGTAATTAGTCAGGAATCCAGGGGCCTCCATGCAAATTCCACAAAAAGTTATAACTTAAATATAAACTTCCTAGACTAATCACCAATAGAAAATGTTGTGAGGGCCTACGCGCAAAATTCCCAAGTCCACGTGAGAGATCACGCGCGCATGGGAGGCATCAATGTGCAATTTCTAAAACTTCTAGGCTAAGATGCAATTGTCACCGAAAATATAAACTGCAATTAAACGTTTTTGGATTAAAAACAAATAGGCAAAAGCCCCGGGGGCCGCCTGCAAAATTGCCAAGTCACGTGCGTAGCGCACGTGACCTGGCAGGGGCCTATACGTAATAGCCTGAAGTTCCGGGGAGTGAAATGTAAATACTACGAAAGTTATACAAGGCAAATGACAGTTTAGGTATTAAAACACATTACAAAATTTGCGAGGACGCGGATGCAAAATACCCTCACTTAACGGGCGATCCGAGGGTTCTCCTTCTCCCACTTGCCACGTAGCGGCTCGCGGGCTCATGATGACGCTTCGCAATCCGTCGGTCAGGATTAGATCATTGGAGACGATCAACGACTGCTGGACTCGAACGATCAGATGGCTAGGAAAAGAACTGGGCTGGGAGCCGATCCAACGGCCACGGAGAGGTTGGCAAGAACAGGGAAGAACTCGAGCTTGGCGGTTTTCGGTCGGCCTGAGCTCGAGCCTCCCGGCACCTGCAACTTCTCGGACACCACCGGAAAGTCCCCACAACCGCTCCCCGGCGAATGATGTCTTTAGCAAGTGCAGTGGAGCAGCGGCGACGCCCGGCAAGCATGGAGCAGATCCAAGCTCCATGTGCTTCCAGTTTGGACAAAAGCACGACCCCTCCTGGGATCTCGACCACCAGGACCTGCAAGGAACGTTAGCACGCACAAACAAAAGAGACCTGGGGCCATATTGGTGGAGATGGGCGATGAGAAAGAAGTGGCGGTGGTGGCCGGAGCTCGAGAGCTCCGGCAAGGTGTTCGACGCATAATCTACACTGATTACTTGATGGAAAGCCAAAACAAAGTCACAAAAGTAAAGAGACATCCTACAGCTACCCAAAGGACGAAAAAATGAGAGGAAAATGCAAGCTCCACAGGCTGATATGCTAGGAGTAAACCTCAACGGCCAATGGCCGGAGATGAGAGTGGAAGCCGGCCAAATGACCACGCCAAAGGCCGCCTTAGATGGCTAGAGACCCTCCTGTCACCAAGGTCGATCCGGAGCGCATCCCAGGGATCCAAAGCAAGGTCAAAAGGGGTTCGAATTGCAAAGGAGGGAAAGAGGGGCTTTTTGAACGGGTAACGAGTGGGCTCATAGATCAAGGCGTATCGAGTGTCGTGATGATCCAAAGCCCAAGGAAATCTATAGGCGTGTAAGAGCATTAGACCAGGATCAAAAGTCGTGAAGACGACGACATCAAAAGATGTAAGACCCGTCCTCAAAAAATCCGCAAAAATAGGCCAAAATCAGTTCTGACGCTTTGATAGAGGATGGTCAGACAGTTGACCCGTGGTCAACTGTCCAGACCACCTGGTTGGTCCACGTGGACCAACCAGGAAAAACCTCTAAAAAATATTAAAAAAATCATTTTAAATTAGTAAATGAATTAATTATTTTTTGGTTATTTAATAAAAATTATTTATTATTTTATGAATTGTTTTATTATGGATTTTATTTATTTTTATAAGATTAATAATTTCAAGTTTCCTTTTATACCCTTTATAGGTATATTACCTATATAAGTTAATAGTTTATTTTTATTTTGTGATTTTAATTTTATTATTTTTATTTATTATTTTATAAAATTATAAAATACTTTTATACACATAAATATATTTTTATTTTATTTTATTGATGTGTTTTGTATCTTTAATAAAATAGAAATAGTAATTATACAGGTTTGTATATAGGTATTATACCTAGGTTTTATGTATACAAGTATTTTTATTTTGAGTTTTCTTAGAATCTTTATTCTGATTTTAATGTACGTAATTGTTATAAATAAAATTATAAAAATAAAAATACAAAAATAATAAATAAATAATAAATTGAATATTTTATTCTGTACAATTGTACAATGTGGGTCCAAAACTCAACTTTCAAACCGTAGCTCCGCCAAATGCGAAACCACCGCCATTAAATATATTATTTTATTCTATATATAATTAAAAGTGAGTTTGCTGCATTTGGATTTTTTATTTGTGAGATACAGGTCTGGGAAGTTGGAATTCTGGATTTTTATTCAGACCATAACATTTTATCTGTAAACTATTTTTCAGTGAAATCAATTTTGTATTTTTCTTTATTAAATTATCTACAACTTTCATGTACAAAGTTTCTTTATTTTATGCATAAAAAGTGAAACCAAAAATAGGTTCCAAAATGAATAAAGAATGGATAAAAACAAAGGAATTTTTGTTGTATTCTAGCCCTTATCTCCCCCTACTTTATTCCTTGTCGACCTAGTCATCGAGATGCCTAGGTCTCGGGGTTTTGGGTCATAAAATATTTACAATATTTTTATTATTTTTCTTTTCTTTTCTTTATTCTATAATTTTGGCTTTAAAAACCGCATTTTATACAATATTTACGCAATGATGCATGGATGCTAAAGTGCCTAAAGTAAGCCTATTTACACGCATTTACTAGGGTTTTTAAGGCCAAAATGATAGAATAAAGATGATGAAACGTAGCTTCATCAAGATGTCAAAGTCAAGTTGTGTAGCTATAGTCAGCAATACTCTGATGGATTTAACCATGGTAACTGAAGAGCAAGTCTCATTGCAAGCAATGTCTTTTCTTCCGATGTATAGCTCATGGCTACGAACCGAGCTTTGAAGGTCTTTACCTTCTCATCAGGTTCCCTCTTTCACTTGAAGAACCATTTACACCTTAATGGGTCTAGCCCTTATAGGTGGATCCTCGAGGGTCCATATACAACATTTGTATATGAAGTCTACTTGAGACTTTATTGCTAATATCCATCTTTCCATGTCATAATCCTCAGGAGCTTCATCACATGAAGTCCGATCATTGTCAGACTTAATTGATACATGGAATACATCCTCAATCTCATTTGAAGAAGTATTGGTATTTCATCTTTAACTGTCCATTTAGTTCCCGATTTCAGGAGCCTCGTTATCTTCTCAAGATTAAATGAGTTCCTACACTTCATTTTCATCTTGATTCTCAAGAGAGTCATCCTCTAAGAATCACGTTCTCAGATATGAGATCTTTTAAGAATCACAGGGTTATAAAGTAGGTATCCAATACCATCCTTTATTTTCCTAATGAAGTAGCACTCTCAAGTGCTAGATTCCAGCTTACATGCATGGAACCTTATTAAGAATATATATCGTAGTCTCTAATGCACATATATACCTGGAAACTAAGGGATAATTATGCTAAAATTCACATTGATCAAATCATGTCACACGTGATCCAATTGTATCTCCCTACAACTCCATTGAGTTTAGTGTGTTAGGAGGATTGAGATAGAAATGGTATTCATATCTTCATAAGGTATTCTCTGAATTCATCTAATAGGTACTTGCTACCTTGGTTGGATCAAATTCATTTAATATTCCTTTAAACTTTGATTCTAAATCAAAATTATGAAATCTTTGAATATTTCAAAGGTTTCTCAAGTGAAGAGAAGAAATCTCATATCATACATGATCATCAATAGATATCACATATCCATAATGTTCACTATGATATAGATGATCCACATACATCAATATGTATGAGATCCCGAATACCTTGACATCTTACACCTTTCCTAAGAGAAGGGTGTATTGAACATTCTTCGAATACAATATTCACAAGTATGCAAGATTTGAAATTTTAGACATTCTAAAGTTTCATGTCTTACTAGTTTATTGGTCTCATCAACAGACATGTGTCCAAAACTTGATGCCAAATCATTGTCAAATGATCTTCATCCTCCTATTGATCTTATAAAGGTTTAATTTTCAATATTAGAAATCTTAATGAACCATTCATTAATTTTCTGATTTTGTGGAGTCCACTAGATGTAGATTACTATCTGAAATATATCCATCATAACTCTTTATGATAGTTCCATCTCAGAATTCATGTTTATTTCCAACATTTAGAAACAAACAATGAGTGTATTCTAATATCTAGGTGAAAAATGAAAATGCGAGAGCCGCTAAATAATGGTCTGACAAATCAGACTCACTGTCGCGGAGGCGACTACTCAAGCTTTCTCGTTCCTCAACAATTAACCCACACAATTAATTAAACAATCAAGAGCAAGGATCAAAATTTATTATACCCTACTAAAAATGTATAGTGGCAAGCAAGTAGGGGTCGAACACAGGAAGCAAGGGTCTAGAGTGTAGACAAAAAGTCAAAGCCTGTGTCTAATAAACTACTTAGACAATATGAACTTTTTGTGGGTTTTTGATTTTATATTTTTTATTTAATTTTTAATTTTATATTTTTGTATTTTGATTTTTAATTTTCTGATTTTATATTTTCTTTTTTATATTATTTATTTTTTATATTGTATATTTTTATATTTTCTTTTTCCAATAATAGAGTATACACAATATAAGAAGAGAGGAGGTGAGGGTATTTATAAAAAGAGGTAAAAATACTCAAAAATCAGGGAAGGAAATGTTTTTGTCTTTTATATTTTTCTAATGTTTTTGTGATTTTAGGGGATTTTTCTAAATATTTTTGGTATTTTTAAACATCAAAATACAAGAAAACAGTGAATATCAATGCTGGCCGAAATTAAAGTGGGAATGAAAAATATCAAGTACTGACAAAATTTTCCCAGATTAATTTTAAATTAAAGATAATAGAATGGGGAAGCTACAGGACCATAGTTTATATTTTTCTGAATTTTCTATGATTTTTTAGATTTTTATGAAAATTTTTAGGGTTTTCTAATTTTTAAGGTTTTTGCTTTGAAAATTTTAGTGGTTTTTGGCTTGAAACTAGTAGATGATAAAACACACAAAATATAATTTTTTTGGAATTTTTCAAAACGTTTTTATAATTTTTATGGATTTTCTAATGCAAACAATAGGCAAAATACATGTTTTTGATTTTTTAATAAATAAGAAAACGCAATAACAATGAAAAATAAAAATATTCGTGAATGTGCAGGGAAACAGGGACTTACAGTAATTTTTGTAGATTTTTTAGAGGTTTATAGAGGCACGGATTAAATACTAGAAACATAGAGAAAATGCATACATGCAGGGGCATTTATGTAATATCGAGAACGTCCAGAGGGCAAAAGATAAATTCCCCAGAAATATATAACTGAATAAATAAATCCCTGGACTCAATACAAATAACCAAAAGTGAAAGGGCATCCCTGCAAATTTACCAAACCCACATGACACGCACGTGCCAGACAAGGACCGCAATGTAATAAATCAAAACCTCAGGGGCTTAATTGCAAAATGTCCAAAAAATATAGAACTGCATATAAAAGTTTTCGGACGAAAATGAAATAGGTAAAACCACACGGGTCCATTTGCATAATGCCCGACCCCTCACATGCACAGGCACGTGAGGTGACGTGGCGAGGGATCTGACAGCAATAAGGAAAAGTTCGGGGGGGGGGGGGGGGGGGTTAAACCTAAATATTATAAAAATTTCTAACTGTAGAATAAAGTTCTAGTACTGTAAATTAAATACAAAAAGGACTTGGGTCGAGATGCAAAATACCCAAGCCTTGCACGCCAGCGGACAACGGTGATGACTTCACTTGACACATGTCGACGCCAGGACGCGCGATGACGTTTCGTTTCCAACGGCAGTGATTAGATGATCAAGGCTGCATCGACAGTGGACGTTGGTGGAGATCGGATGGTGGAGGCACGGCCTAGAGGAGTCCCTTGATCGGTGGTTGGAGGTGCGGTTGGAAGAACACCAAGGAACTCCGGCGAGATGAGGTTCCCGAAGCTCTTCCTTCGACCTCGGACATTCTTGAAGCTCGCACGGCCATACATTCTCTTCCTGGAGGCCACCCTTAGCTGTTGGGACTATCAAAATCCACCGGAGGGCAGTGGTGATCGCCGCACAGGACGGCGGAGCTGGAGGCTCCGAGTTCCTCCGGCTGGGAGACAAAATCGCGCTCCCAGGTTGCTTTGGCTTTAGGACCTGCAGAAAAGAGTTACCAGAGTCGCGGGCAAGTTGTCGCGACTATCCAGAAGGTAAAATGAAGTGTTTGGTGACGTGGATGAGGTTTCGTCGACAGCCAGCAACTCGACGCACGGCCACGGCAAAAAGCAGCAATTTTGTGAAGATCAGATGACGGATAAGAGAGAGCACGGATCGAGGAGTTTACCTAGCTATTCTAATGGATACAGAACGACGAAATAAGAGAGAGGGGACCTCACCAAGGTGGCGCTGGAGGCGAGCTCCGGCGTATCCTTCGGCGAAGGGATCGGACTCAATTCAACGCCGCCTTGACCCGACGAGAAGCCCGACGAGCTCCTCCTGTCACCAGGAGTAACTTCAAGGGCTTAGGTTAGGGATTTGGTGGTGGAAGAGTGATCAAAAGAGAGAGGAAAGTCGGGGGTGCATATTTGAAGGGTTGACGGTCGTGGTGCAGTTGCTCCAAAGAACGAGGTGGACCGAGCAAATCGTTGGTCCAATCCCCGAAAAAACGAAAGGGCATGTATGACCAATCTTCAAGGAGCAAAAAGTATTTAGGACTTATCATGAAAATATGCAAGCCGCATTCTCCAAAATTGGGCGAAAACCAAGAAGAAATCCTGTCTGACAAAGCCACAGGAGAGAGGTCAGAGAGTTGACCTGAGGTCAACTCTCCAGACCCCCCTGGTTGGTCCACGTGGACCAACCAGGAAAATCCTGGAAAAAAAATTTTAAAATCATTTAAAAATAGTAAACAATTTTATTAATTTTAGGTTATTATATAAAAAATATTTATTATTTTATAAATCATTTAATGGTAATTTTTATTTATTTTTTAGAGGTATATTTTTACAAGTTGCCTATTATACCCTTTATAGGTATATTCTTCGATATATTTTAATCTTTTATTTTTATTTTGTATATTTTATTTATTTATCTTTATTTATTATTTTATAAATTTATAAAGTATTTTTTACACTTAATTATATTTTTATTTTATTTTTCTGATGTAATTTGTACACTTAATAAAATAGAAGTATACATTATACAAGTATGTATATAGGTATTTTACCTATGTCTTTTATATACAAGTATTTTTATTTTGTATTTCTTTTGTGTTTTATTCTGTTTTTAATATACAAATATATTATAAATAATATTTACATAATTATAAAAATATAAAAATATAAAAATAATGAATAAATAATAAAATGAATATTTTAATCTGCACAAGTATACAATAGGGGTCCAAAACTCAACTTTCAAACCATAGCTCCACCAAATACAAAACCACCGCCATTAAATAGCTTATTTTAAATTATATACAATTAAAGGTGAGTTTGATGCATTTGGAGTTTTTATTTGTGAGATACGGGTCTGGGAAGTTGGGATTCTGAATTTTTATTCAACCATAACTTTTTATTTGTACATTATTTTTGAGTGAAATCAATTTTGTATTTTTTTATTTAATTATCTACAACTTTCATGTACAAAGTTTCTTTATTTGAAGTACAAAAAGGTGGAACCAAAAATAGGTCCCAAAATGAATAAAGAATGCATGAAATGAATAGGTATTTTGGCCCTTATCTCCCCCTACTTTATTCCTTGTCGTCCTAGTCATCGAGATGCCTACGTCTCGGGGTTTCGGGTCGTAAAATATTTGCAATATTTTATTCTTTTTCTTTTCTCTTCTTTATTCTATAATTTTGGCTTTAAAAACCGTACTTTATACAGTATTTACACAATGATGCATGGATGCTAAAATACCTAAATTAAGCCTATTTACACACATTTAATAGGGTTTTTGATGCCAAAATGATAGAATAAAGATGATGAAATGTGGCTCCATCATCCCCCTATACTTTACCTTTGCTAGTCCCTAGCAAACACTTATGCAATAAGTGCAGAAAGAAAAAGAAAGAAAAGAAAAAGAAGAAAGATGGATTAAATTTAACTATCAAACTTGTCTTCACAAAATCAAAGTTTGGAGCTTAAGTTAGACCTTTGAAATTTTAGTGCGGTCAGAACCTGATTGAGAACCGGATTTGAAATCCAACAGCCTTCGAGAATCCCAAAACTCTGTTCAAGTCTCCTCAATAGCCAGGTCAGAAATACTTCAACTCATACGCAAACCCTTATGACTATGAATTTGACTCGTACAATGTAAGTGATGGTGTCTCTCCCCAACTGAAATGACAAAGAGACTGACTTCTCCAATATGACAACCCAATGATTCCCCAATCCAACAACCCTTCTAAGTTAAAGTGGCAACCAACCCAAGAGGAAGGGGTGAAGAGAAGAATGGGTGGTAGCCAGTGTAGCTACCTATCCTAGGATGCCAGACCAGTGTAGTCAAGTCATCCAGCTGCAGGCTCACATGATTTGACTTTGAGGCCTAAGCTTGCTTATTTGACTTTACACATATGTGCACTCCGGCAGGCATTTTTATTTTCGTACAGGCCTGTCCACTTTTTTAGAGTTTTTGCTTTTGCATTCTTTTTTAATACTATATACAGCAGCATTTACATAGGGAGTTTTTCCTCTTGAGCTAGTAGACTATCCCTATTTTGAAGCTTTATTGCAACCCACGATCTCCTATCCTCGAAACTTATCATCACTGGACGGGTTAGGGCGCACTTCCCTCCCTAGAGGAGGACAAGTGTTTCCACCTGTGTGCGTCTCATACCGGCAAATCCAACCCCCTCACCATTCCAACTGAGTTGAGCCATGTGAAAGGTGCAAGTGTCCAAGTTAGATCATTATCAACAAGAGTCGTGCGTGTGCTCCAAAATACTCTACTTAGGCAGTCAAGAATCCATTGAACCAAGTCTCGTGATCCTAAAAGAATTAAGTCAACTAGACTTGAAGTACCTCAATCCCAGTTCCTATAAGGTTCCTGTTAATTAGGTAGATTTAAGGTCCAACAAAGCTCCAATCTTCGTATTTTACTTAGACTCGTTCAACTATCAAACTCAATCCGAAAAATGCGAATGCCATGAAAATGCAGAAAATATTTTTGTGATGCAATTTTGAAAGATTTTGAACTTTTTATCGATTTTTGAAAAGATGATGCATATGCATTCTTTTTTTTAGATTTTTCAAAAAAGATTTTTCAAGTGTTTTTGGATTTTAATTTTTGCAAATGTTTTTGGGATTTTTGAAAACAAAAAGATTTTGGCTGAAAACTAGGTACAAATATTTACACGGGAGTGCTTCTTATATTTACAAGAAGTGGATTTTAAGAATTTACTGGGTAAGTGGTCAATTTTATAAATATATACATAGAGAATTTTAGGTGAGATGCAAGTATTCCTCAAACTTATTTGACACAGGTTTTTCAAACAATTTTTGAGAACTATAGTCCAAAATAATTTTACAAACATTTTACAAACATGTACACACATTTGAAAGTCATTTTGCAAAGGTTTTCCGACAGTATATATAGATTTTTCAAATATTTTTGCAACCATTTTTCAAACCACTTGCAAATCATTTTATTTCACACAAAGAAAATAAATTTTACAAACCACACATTTTTACAAAGGTTGAAAACATGTAACAAAATATTTTCAAAATAGTTTTCAAAATTTTTTCCACAAGGATTTTTAAACTATTTTTCAAACATTTTGCAAAAAAATATTTTCACCTGATTTATTGATCAGTATATACGAAGAGAATTTGAGGAATGGTAACATCTTTTTATTAAGGATTTTCAAGAATTTTAAAGAATTATTATTCATATTATTAAGACAATATGAAAGTACGAGTTATGGCTAAAGTATATACGTAGTATATACGACCCCCCCTATACTTAGCTTGAGCTATTTCCTCATAGATCAGAGAGAAAAGAGAAGACATAGCTCGTACTGAGTATAGGAAAATCTAAAGAATAAACGAATGAAGAAATGAATGAATCAATGAGAAGTTGACCGTCCCCCTATACCTAGGATCAAATAATTCTAAGTATAGCAGACTGTACACAAAGCAGGGAGGGTCAAGGGTGGGAATGAACAGATCGTACTCAGATTGTCTCCCCCTATACTTAGGGTAAGATATCCCTAAGTATAGACAGGAAGAGAAGACAATGGAGAGGATCGAAAAGAATAGAGAAACTCGGGGTACACACACCCCATACTTAGGACAAAGTGCATCCTAAGTATAGAAGACTGTCTACAAGGGGTGACACCTGTTTTATAGATACAGAAGATCGAAAAGGAAAAGAAGAAAAGTAGAAAAGAGATGAAAGTGGATATGAACAACTCGGGATGCGCATCCCCCCTACACTTAGGATAAAGTACATCCTAAGTGTAGCAATGATGAAAGGGATGACATCATGTCGGTAGAAGAGGATAAAAGAGATTTGAAAAGAAGAAAAGAAGAAAAGTCATTCAAAAATGTTTCGCTCTGCTTGGCCTTCTGACGTATCCGATGATGTCGCTTTTAAGAAGTTGTTTTTATCGTGTCGTGCGTTGTAGGCGGCAATCGGAAATGATCAAGAAAATACCACAAATAAGTTATTCAATTTTTAATCTCGTGGTTTTATGTTTATTTTACTTGGGCAAGTCCCAAGGTCGATCACAAGGAGGCAAAGGAACAACCTAGAATTAAGTCTATCAAAATTCGTGTTCGGTTTTCGAGGTGGTCTTTTTTGGAATTCTAAATGCAATGAAGGATGCAAAATGCAAATTTGGCCTTATTTTAGGGACTAAAATGTAAATTACGTTCAAATAATGTCTGAAAAATACGAAACTTGGCCACAATGTAAACTATAATGAAATGGATGCACTGTAATTTTTTTGGAATTTTTGGATGCAATATGAATTTTTTATGGATTTTTAAATGCAAACAAAATGATTTTTAATATTTAATTTTAATAAATATCAACCCTACTTATTTTCGAGAATCAAAATTATCTGAGATCTATCACTAGGTGACGGATCTCAAAAAAATCCTAAACCTCAAAAATGTGGGGTTTAATACCTACTAAAAATTAAATACTAAAATGTGCAAAATGATTTTTACAGGATAAAATATGCATGCAAATGCAAATCTTTTTGGGCACAATGTTAAGAATAATTAACTCTACAATATGCGATTTTTCAGGGATTTTTAGAGCAATGGGTTAATCAACTGTGAATTTCAGAGCAAGAAATGGGTAAAATATGTAATTTTCCACAAAATAATTACTTATTAATTAACCATCAATCAGAAAGATACCCACTATATGTCAAAGTGTAGAGAATCAATTAACCAACATCATGTTATTTTTAGATTGATAAAATAATGTAGAAAAAGTGTTCAAAACTGAGGGGGAACACAGGGGTATACTTGCAATAAATAAAACTAAATAAAATGCACTGGGGGGACTTTATTGTAGTTACCAGGAGTTGGGGGGTATCTTCTGCAAGTTTGCCAGAGGGGCATGTGCATAGCACGTGCCTCTGGTTGGCGGGGACTGAAGTGCGGATCAATGAAGTCCAGGGGGTCTTCCGTAAATAACCCAGCGGGTCACGTGCAGATCACGTGACCCCTGGATGGCGTGCTGAGGACGTTTCCTCCGCACGTGCCACGCACGGGGGAGGACCTCGGGTCTAAGCGCCCGGCCGCGCGGCGTGGTGGACCTGGCGGAGTAGCGGAGGGTGCGGCCGAGGCCAGCCGGCCGAGGCGATGGCAAAGGCCGGCTGAGGCGAGGCTGCGGTTGGTCGGAGCAGCGGAGGTGATGATGACGTCGACCTTCCTCTGGCCGACACACGGCCTAGAGGGCGGTTGCGGCGGCGCGAAGGTGGTCGTCGGAGTCGCAGCAGCTGGAGGTTGATGAAGGCGTTGGCGGCGGTCGAAGGTCGGAGTAGCTTGCTGTTGATGGTGGTCGGAGATATCGTTCTTGGTGCTGCGGTGGAGTCGTCGAGGACGGTCGTGGCCGACACACGGCCGTGGGGCGTCGGGGAAGAGGGGCCGGTGGCGAGGATGTCGAGCGGCAGTGACGAGGCGTGTCCGGCGAAGTAGATGGAGTCGAGGCGGATGGCGTTGGACGGAGAGGGGAAGAGAGAAAGAGATAGAGAGAGAGGGAGAGAGAGAGAGAAGGAGAGAGAGATAACCTGGAGGAGGTCGGCTCGACGGCGTTGGGCGGCCGGAGCGAGCAGCTTGCTCGGGGCGGAGCTGCGACGAGGAGTTGGACTCCTCGGATCACGCCGGCGACGAGGCCTTGCTGCTGTCACGAGTGAAGGCGATGTGTTGCGATGAAGATCGGCGGATGATTTGCTTTGGTGCGGCGGAGGTTCTTAAATAGGAGGGAGAGCTTCGATCGAGGATGGAAGGAGGATCGGGGTGGCGATCTGATTGCAAGTTAACGAGATTTGAGATTCAGAGGATCTCGCGCGGCGGCGCGCGAGATACGGGGGATCACGGAGGGGCGGCAGCATGGCGAGTTTGCGGCGGAGAAATCGGGGCGGCGCTCTGATTTGGGAAGAAGGCGGGAGGTGGACGATGTACAGCAGCCGTCCGATCGGCCGAGATCGGGCGGCTGCCGTCACGCCACGTGGGCGCAAGAGGGAGAGCAGACGAGGCACGTGCGTGGCGCGTGCCTGGGAGGCACGTGCCTCGCACGTGCGGTTTTAATTTTAATTTTTTTTAATAAAACGAATATCTAATAATGCCAAAAATGGCTGACACGTGGCGGCACCAGGTGCTGCCACGTGTCAGCACCAGAAAATTCCGAAAATAAATATATTGAAAAATCGAAAATAAATAGTAGATGACCTCGGATCGAAAAACTTTCTTCACAAAAATTGCTCGTCTCGATGAGATCTACAACTTTCATGAAGACATCAAAACCAAAATCAATCATTTGCACAAAGTGAATTTTTGGGGTATCCTATGTACGTAGAATACCTTAATTTTGGGGTTTTGTAATTTTTATGTCATTTTTTTATCAGTTAAAAATCCGAAAAAATTACGGTAAAATCAGAGATAAATAAAGACACTTAATTCTATTATTTTTTTTGGATTTTCATTGATTAAGAAAATATATACATAAAATATAAGGTCAAAAACCGCGAAAATATACAATGTACAAAAGAGGCCCAAAACCGAACTTTCTCATATGAGCTCCGATTCACTTGAACTTGGTCTTGTTTTGAAGGTAATTGAATGTACATTAGTTCAAAAGTGAGTAGGATTAAACCAGACACTGGATGGAGAAGATATGTGGCTTTTAGTCCAAAATCCTGAAATTAGTGTTTGGGTTTTTGGTCCACTTATTTGGGTTAGTTATTTTTTTGTATTTTTCTTTTATTCTTGTTAGTGATATGTACACAGTGGAAGTGGTTTTGAGTCATTCAGAGTTAGCATGAATGGGTTAAAAATTAGGGAAGTTAGGCTTATTTACAGGTCATTTTGGCTTGGATTTTTGGCTTCTTATTTTGTGCAGATTTTTGTGCTAAAATGCAATTCTTATGAAATCATGCACTAATGCTAATTATGCAAAATAGATGCAAGAATGCTGTTGATTTTTAGGGATTTGAGCTTAATAAATGAGATTTAGAGTGATGAATACGAGATTCATCACCTTCCTCTGCCTCTTTGGAGACATCCGGCTCATCCTTGTAGATTACTTGAATCGAGTCAATGACAGCCATGATGTATCATGTTCAAGGTATGGCTTCAGAAGCTGTCCATTGACTACAAATGATTGTGCGTCAGCTGACAGATTGGATATCAATACACTTCTGTTGTCACGCACCTGCCTAACCATAAACGGCCCAGTCCATTTACTCTTCAATTTGCCTGGAAAAATCTTTAATTTCGCATCAAACAACCACACCTTCTGACCTGGATCGAAGGACTTGCGGCGGATATGCTTGTCATGCCATGTTTTGACCTTCTCCTTGTACATCAGGCTGTTGTCATATGCATAATCTCTGAATTCTAGTAATCTATTCAGATCCAATTTTCTGTTCTTTCCTGCTTGCTTGGAGTCCAAATTACAAATGTTAATGGCCCATAAAGATTTGTGAATGAGTTCAACGGGCAAATGACATGGCTTGCCATACACAAGGCGGTAGGGAGACATTGCCAAGGGTGACTTGTATACCGTCTTATAAGACCAAAGAACGGAATCAAGCAGCTGAGACCAATTCTTGCGATCTGGACGCACAAGCTTCTGTAAAATTGTCTTGATCTCCCTGTTTGAACATTCAGCTAAGCCATTGGACTGCGGGTGGTGGGGAGAATCGACACGATGTTCAATGCAGAATTCCTGAGTCAACTTGTTCACCTCTCTGTTTATGAAATGACTACCCCCGTCAGATATGAGAATCTTGGGAATCCCGAACCGTGCTATGATGTGATCTCTCAAGAATCGACAAATAGTCCTACTGTCGGCGGTTCGGGCGGGAATAGTCTCCACCCAACGACTTACATAGTCGAAAGCAAGCAGAATATATTCATAGCCCTGACTGTTAAGAAACGGGCCCACAAAGTCGATCCCCCATGCGTCGAAGACGTCTGATATCTGAATGTATTTCAGAGGCATCGTGTCTCTCATTCCTATGGTTCCGCCCATCTTCTGACAGTCAGTGCAGCATTTGACATAATCATCTGCATCTTTGAATAATGAAGGCCACCAGAGGCCACTTTGAAGAACTTTTGCTGCTGTTCGTTTGCCTGAATGATGTCCTCCAGAATCTTGGTCATGACATAAAGCGAGGACACTTGGAACTTCCTCCTAAGGAATGCACCTTCTTCAGATACAATCTGCTCCCTCACGAAACAAATACGGATCCTCCAACTGGTAGAAATAGATTTTAGACAAGAATCTATCTATTTTCAACTTAGGCCAATCCTGTGGGATTTTCTTGATCACCAGATAATTCACAATGTCTGCATACCAAAGAAACGAGGTGACAGACAGAATTGCCTCGTCTGGAAAGGTCTCTGTGATCAGCTGCAGGTTCAGCTCAGGAGATTCCGGCTCAGGAAGCCTCGATAGATGATCGGCCACCACATTCTTTACTCCAGGTTTATCTTTAATTTCCAAATCAAATTCTTGGAGGAGAAGGATCCACCGGATGAGACGTGGTTTGGCGTCCTTCTTCTGCTGTAAGTACCGAATGGCCGAATGATCAGTGTAAATGATTACTTTGGATACAAGGAGGTAGGATCTGAACTTTTCCAAGGTAAAAACTACCGCTAGCAGCTCCTTTTCAGTGACAGTGTAGTTCCGCTAGGCTTCATCGAGCGTTCGGCTAGCGTAGTGAATCACAAATGGTACATTATCTTTCTTCTATCCAAGTACAGCTCCGATGGCATAATTTGACGCGTCGGTCATTATCTCGAAGGGCTGAGTCCAAATCGGTGGCTGTAAGACAGGGGCATGTGTGATGAGTTCTTTCAACTAATTAAAGGCAAGGAGCACACGGTCATCTACAATAAATTCATTCTCCTTGCCGAGCAACTCAGTCAACGGTCTGGCCCGTTTGCTGAAATCTTTGATGAATCGTCGGTAAAAACCGACATGGCCCAATAATGACCTGACTTGCTTGATGGTTGTAGGTGGCTCAAGTTTGGAAATCATGTCCACCTCGGCTGGGTCAACCTCCATACCACGTTTAGAAACAACGCGACCCAGCACGATACCTTCAGTCACCATGAAGTTGCTCTTCTCCCATGAGAGCACAAGATTGACTTCGTAGCACCTCCGTAAAACTTGGTCTAAATAATCCAGATATTGGTCAAATGAATCCCCGTAGACCGAAAAATCGTCCATAAAGACCTCATGAAAGTTGCCCACCATATCGGCAAAAACTGCAAGCATACACCTCTGAAATGTGGCTAGGGCGTTGCAAAGCTCGAATGGTACCCGTCTGAAGGCATATGTACCAAAAGGACAGGTGAACGTGGCCTTCTCTTGATCTTGTGGAGCAATAGCAACTTGATAATACCCAGAGTAGTCATCCAAGAAGCAGAAATATTCCTTCGCGG
This sequence comes from Ottelia alismoides, assembly GCA_037367405.1. Lineage (NCBI taxonomy): Eukaryota > Viridiplantae > Streptophyta > Magnoliopsida > Alismatales > Hydrocharitaceae > Ottelia > Ottelia alismoides. The sequence goes on from JAZKJV010000557.1 coordinate 364,785, forward strand.
CCAATCTCTCCAAGATCTGGTCGATGAAGGGTAAAGGAAAGTGATCCTTCTTGGTTGCGAGATTAAGTCTTCTGTAGTCCACGCACACTCGCTAAGAAGTGAGTACTCTGGTTGCGATCTCCTCTCCTTTGTCATTCTTCACAATGGTGATCCCTGATTTCTTTGGCACAACATGCAGAGGGCTCACCCATTTGCTGTCGGAGATGGGATAAATAAATCCCACATCGCACCACTTCTGGATCTCTTTCATAACAACCTCCCGCGGATTAGGATTTAATCTTCTCTGAAGTTCTCGGGAGGGCCTGCAATCTTCTTCCAGAAAAATGTGATGCGAGCAGAGTGATGGATTGATCCCATGGAGATCCGAAGTTCGCCAGCCTACTGCCTTGCGGTTGCGTTCAAGAACCTCAATCAGACGAGATTCTTGGTCTTCGGTCAGATGTGCTTTGATGATGACCGGGTACATGTTCGGTTCTCCTGCAAGGAAGACATATTTCATGTTGGAGGGCAAGGGTTTCAGCTCTGGTAGGGTCTAAGCTGCTTCAGAGGTGATCTCAGCTATTAGTGTAGGTGGCGATTCTTTCAACTATTCGGTGTCCACCATACTCGGTTCTGTCTCTTCTCTCAAATCCTGACAGAATTCCTCGATGATCTCCTCTTCATCAAAAGATTCTTCAAAATTTTGCTCTTGGTTTTGAAGGCACATCACCCCCACAGCAATCTCTTGCAACACATCAGCGAGTTCCTCATCCTGATTGATAAGGGGAAATTCGACTGCGGTCTCCACTCCCTCCTTGGGGCAGAGGAGTTCATGGATCTCATTATCATCAAAAAAATAAGTCGGTGTCTTGAATTTCTGCTAGAAAGTCATAGTCTTCAGAATACTCAGTCACTCTTGCACAAGACGCATATGTTCGTTCGGCTGGTGTTCCGTCAGGCAGGGTCTCTACTCCGATTATTTCATTGCTAGCACCAAAAGTGATTTCTCCCGTCCCATAGTTCACTACTGCGTTCGACGTCCACAGGAATGGTCTTCCAAGTATAATTGGGGTAAGGAGCAATGGAGCGGGGACGTCCATATCTAATACCACAAACTCGGTCGGGAACGGCTTTCCCTGAATCGTGACTGTCACGTCCTCCAACAGGCCCCTAGGCCGCTTAACTGACTTATCAGCGAACTGCAGAATCATCTTTGTAGGCTTGAGCGGTCCTAGCCTGAATTCCGTAAGTAGCGAAGCTGGCATCAAGTTAATAGAAGACACGTTGTCGAGAAGTGTTCGTTCAAACTCCTGATTGAACATCTGACAACGCACAAGAGGTGCTCCCATATCTGGCTTTCTATCCGGGAGGTTGCTGGTGGCATTAACTGTGGCCATTGTGAGGATATGCTTTTCGGACTTGCCACCTTTGCTTCTGGAGTTGTAGGGATGCGGCCTGTGCTTGGTTGTGCATGCCTCTTTAAATCCTTTCTTTACAGCTAGCATGTACTCAAGAGATTTTATTAACGGCATATTCAACACCTAATTCTGGATGATCTCTATAATGGCAGGATCAGACAAAGCATTTTTCAAATTTTTCATTTTTTTTGTGTTTTTTCATTGCTTCTGGAAAAGGAATATTTACAACATCTTCACCAATTTCATTCAAAAGAGTGTCCATACTGTTGTGTACAGGTAGATGGCAAAAAGGAACAGAATCATCTACAAGATGTGGACCAAAAAGAGCAGGCTCGGCTTCAGGTGCTGGCGTTGGACTCGCTGCAGGTGCAAAATCCCTTCTATCTGCGGCTGGCTCTGTAGCAGGTGCAGACATCTCCAGTGTTGGCCTATCTCCACCGAGGTTGCTGCTATCTTTTTTCGTTTTGTTGTTTTCTTCATTTTTTTGTGATTTTTTGGGTGACGATGCTGTCCCAAAATGCTTGATGGCCCTGGTGTAGGCTGGACTGATGATTCCCCGTCAGATGCAAGATGCTTTTCCTTCACCGTCACCGATGGTTGGAGTGTCCTATCGCTCCTGAGAGTGACAGTATTAGATAAAAAACAATTTAATTCACCTGATCGGGTTGGACACTGCCGGCTACCTGCTCCTTGCGTCGGAAGTTATTCGGATTGGCTTCGACCTGGCCTGGTATGACGGTCTTGGCTACCGTCAGGTCGTCGATCTTCTGGGTCATCTCAGCCATGTTCTTCATTAATTGTTCTAAACAGGCCAGGGCCGGATTAACCGACATAATCTCAGAAGAATCCCCCTGCTGGGGCCTAGAATGTTGATATGACGGTTGAGACTACGACTGGTATCCCTGAGAAAAATGGTGAGGAGGAGAGTTGGAGGAATACTGTGAATTCTGTTGGTTGTATGGAGCAACCGGTTGCTGATGGTATCCCTGCCCACGATATCCGGACTGTTGAAGACCGTATTGTTAATTCTGCCTCCAGGTGTTACCGTGAGATGGAGGCTGGTATTGGTAGGAGGGCTGGAAGGGTCTCCCACCCTGCTGCTGCTGGTGATAGGGCATGTTGCCCATGTTCTGACCCTGAGAGTGTCCCTGAGGACGGGTCAGCTGCGCCTCATTTTTCCATACACCATTTATCTCCTGAATCAGTGGCGGGGGTGGAGAGAACTGCTCGGAGTAGGCTAGCTGGGACTCAGGTTGATATGTAACCATCTGTGTCTGAGGCTGCGGGGGCTGCTCCGGAACCTGCACGTAATACACGTGCTGAACAGGCTGGGGCTGCCGTGGAGTTGGCTGAGGGTTCTGCTGCATTGTAGGATCCTTCTTCTCAGCTATCGGCTCGGCAGGAGTAGACACAACGTTGCACATGTTGGCGTTCAATGCACGAACGAGTTTCTCCAGCTGCTGGGAAATTAGATCGAGCTTTTCCAAGCCCTGGGTCCTCTTTTCAATGATAGATAATTTTTCGAGGTCCTGCGACCTCTTCTCAATGATATACACCTTAGACAAGTGGCTCCCAATGATGCTCAGGTTGGAGCTCTCGTCCTTGTCCTCGGTGTGACAAGCCATGTTCACTGGCTTGCTGATGGCGGTTGGTATCCTCATGTATGCTCTGGAAGAGGATTGCGCGGCTTTTCCTTCAGCCATTTCCTCAAAGACGTTCCATACCACGTCCTCGTCCTTGTTGAAATGCGAACCGCCGCAAGCGGCGTCTACAAGCTTTTTGCTCTCAAGTGATAGCCCCCCAAAGAAATTCTGCACGAGACTAGTCTTTGGAATTTCATGGTGGGGGCACTTCTCCTGTAGATCCTTGAATCTCTCCCACGCTTCATGGATAGTCTCGTGGGGTTGCTGGCAGAAACTGGAGATACAGGCACTGTAACATTCAGATACGATAAAATACTTTTTTTTGTATAAAACCAAGGTTTCAAGAATGTTGATAGGCGGATGCGAGTATATTGTTACTATATTTTTCTAGAATAGACATATAAATATAGATTGACATAAATATAAACTTGTATAGATATGACTTTAGGGGACCAAAAGTATACATGATAGATAAGAGAACGGATTGATTACGACATGGGAGGTCTAGATTATATATTATAAATGGTTAGATTCTATTGGTTATATCCTAAGGCTATTAAATATGAATACATATGCAGCTACAACTACTGACATACATGAGAAGTGTATCAATGTATCGTTTTCCAAAACATTTACGAAGTCACATATTTGAGTTATATAATCCTTGTATTTTAATTACAGCCATCAAGTAATAATAAGTAAGGCATTTTTTATGTGTATGAGCATGATATGTTATGGTCATGATAAGAATAGTGCAAATGCATGGAAGTGAGTTATGAAATAAAGGAAATGAAAAGTGTGGCCTTAAGATTATCCGAAACTTTCCAGAGAAATAGAGAGAAGTATATTAACGTGGCTATTACCTTGTGACTCACGTGTAAGACTAATACCATTCAGCCGTTGCATGATGTAAAGAGGCAAGACCGATTATTTTTGACCCTCATATGAAAATAGAGAGCAGAGAGTAGCGGAGAGGAACACGAAGAAAGCTCGACACAACCTTGAGAGGGGAAGGAGTTCTGTACTTGAGGTTTGTTCATTAATCTTTTATTTCATCTCCATGTAAGACATATAAATAAGATTCGTACATATTGTTCTTTAGAACTCCACCTCATGAAAGTGTGGAAATGCCTTGTTATGAATATAGAGTTTACAACGATACACATATGTCAGGAATTTCATGGAAATGGTATTTTGGTGTTGAAAAGGGATGGCCAGAGATATTACTACTAATTAGTAATCAACTTTAGGGTGTTTTTGAGGGAGGCAAGAGAGAGAGAGAGAGAGAGAGAGAGAAACTTGGCTTGGAGATATGATGGGGGTATGTGATTAGTTAATTAATAAAGATTGTATGAGATACTACTAGGTTTGTTTCGATATTTCAAGAAAATAAATAATTTTAAGTTGTTTGTAATTCCGTTTTAGTTGTTTACCGTCAATAGAGGCTAAATATATATATATATATAATCTACAGTGAGGAGTTGTACAAACAACATATTCAAATTGTGTTCTTTTATCAAATTAGATAAGAACAAGAATGTTAAAGAGAACTCAAGTCCTTACGTAATGCCAAAAGATAAAGTAGTTGGAGCTTTATACCCGTTTATATTTAAGAAGCTAGGGTAAATTTGACATATAGCAAGGAAGAGAGGAACACAAGTAGTTTTGATTTCCCATCATGATTGTATTATTAACCGGTTCTAAATGATTGATTTAGGTAAAGATAGAGGTGCAGATCGTGGCAGTTGTAAGAAAAAAAAATCAAGTAGAGATGAGTGGTTTCAAGCTTATTTTAAGATATAACCCCTATTTTCATAGATACATTGCAATATTACAGTTATGATGTCTTTTGAGTATGCTATGTATATGTATAGTTTAGTTTGGTAATCAGATAAGCTGGTTTTTGTCCAAAATGATGGCAGTTTAGTGAAGTTGGTATTGTACGCAAGCTTAATGTATGATAGAAAAGCTTAGTTTTATGTTTCAGTTTAGTTTTATGTTTCAGTATTCAATTATGTTGTTTACTACTACATAAGTTTTCAGACAAATACAGATAAGTTCAGTATGATGATATGATTCAGAGATCATAAATTTCTCAGCTTACAGTTATATTACTATGCATCGGAAAATATGCCAGAAATAATGGTCACCACAGTAGCTCTCAAACATGGTCATGAACTAGCCATCAGATATGGTGATGTCATTAGATATGACCCTGAAACATGCCATCAGATATGGCAACCGTCAGATATGATTCAGAGGACTTTGGGTCCGCATTTTGTATACACATAGGCTTTGGGCCGTATGCAGAGTGTTCTTTAGCCTTTGGGGCTGTCTATGCGTATGGCTTAGTTTGTTTCAGTGTTCATGGACGTAGTATGTTAGTCACAGTGGTGTTGTTATAACAACTAGAAAATAGAAAATTTTCATTTCTGCAAGATTTTAGACAACGAGATAGTATATTAATTTCAGTTTGTCAGTTTGATATTTCAATTTCTGTACAACATCATTATTTTGCATAAAGCTCCATTTTTTTATGAAATTTCCCTATTATAGCATTACGTTTTATTTTAACTTGCCAGCAAAGTTATTTTCTAAATAACTAATATATTTTCTTACTAAGTGCTTGAGACCCACTCGCTGGGTCTAAGCTCATTTTGAGTTTAGACTCAACCCTCTATTATTAAATATTATTTACAGACACATCTGGGAAGGAGCCATAGGAGAAGCGAGGAAACGAACTAAGCTTTTTGCAGATAGTCTTGGGACATTCACTCCATTTCTGTTATATTGTGGCGTATTTTTGTGTACTTCAGGTAAATAGTTAACATCCTAGAAAACTTAATGTTTTGTTAAGTTAAAGAAGTTGTATCCGAGCTTGTGATAGTATCTGACAGATGTATATAAGGAACTATGGAGATGTTTTTGATATTACAGATACAGGTAACGACTTGAACGGTAGTGTTAGTGAATGGTGTGGATTTTTTATGAAAAGTTTTATATAAATTTGTTCAGGTACAGGGTAGCGTTTAGGAGTCCATAAAATAGAGGAATTGCTGTCGGATTTTTTTAGACATGCTAACTATGATAAAGATGACCGGATTGTTTTAAATGTTGCGCTCGTCTCGGCTAGCAGGATGGATCGTGACATCTTGTGGTATCAGAGCAAAGGTTTATGGAATTTGATTATAACTGATGTTTGAAGTTGATCTATGATTCTATTTGAAGCTTTGATTTCGGTATTGGACATCGATATGAAATGAACATGATATTGGAATAATGATATTCTTGATATTGAAGATTTATCTAAATTTTGACATGAGATTTGAGGATTTAAAATTTTGAAAGAGCTAATTAAGGAATTTTATTTATGTAGGACACAATGGCAGCCGAACAACCTTCTCAGACCTCACAAGGACCAAGTGGTGGACATGATGGGAGTAATAATAACAATATGCAGGAGACTTTGGCATTAATAGCTCAGACCTTGGGAAGCATGGCTGCTCGATCGATGAGACCGCCTGAATTTGAAAATCAATTGCCATTTGAGCATGTTCGGAAATTAGGTGTAAAAGATTTTGTAGGCACAACAGATCCGAAGGTGGCAAGAGACTGGTTCGAACACATGGAGAAAATATTTGAATTGATGGAGTGTACTGAAGCACAAAAGTTGAGATATGCAATATTTTTATTAAAGGAAAATGCTGATGATTAGTGGAAATCAGTGAAGATGAAATACACGATCTATCCGAGATCACTTGGCAAATATTTGAAAAAGAATTCAATGAAAAATATTATCCAAGAGTATATCAAGAAGATCGATGTAAGAAATTTCTATTTCTTACTCACGGAAGTTTCTCGGTAGATGAATATGAGAAGAGATTTACAGAATTATTAAAGTTTGCAACCTCTTTAGTGAAGACTGAAGAAGATAAATGACGACGTTTCGAAGATGGACTCCATATAGATATTAAATCAATGGTCTCAACCAACGGATATACTGAGTATGGTAAATTAGTGGAAGCTGCCCGTAGAGCTGAACGTGTGGTGAGGGAAAGACAAAGGTGTAATGATCACAATAGGAAAAGATTTGGGGAAAGACCACCATGGAGAGGACCCGAGAACAAAGTTAGAAGAAATTTTGAAAATCCAAGGCAATACAACTTATCTGCTCAAAGATATAGGGGAAATCAAATGGGTGGATTTCCTAGGGAGAATTCTAAAGATGCAGGATTTTCTTATCCTCAATGTACCATCTGCGGGAAGCGTCACCCGGGAGAATGTCGCAGTGGATCGTCAGGTTACTATAATTATGGATAGGCAGGCCATGTACGTCGAAATTGTCCAAATTTTATATCAAACTGGGGAAATGCAAGGAGACTGGCTCAACAGAATATCCATGCTAGTGCTCTAACTCAAGAACCCCATCCAAAGAAAGAAGAAAAGAGAAATGATATTCCAAGGAAAGTCAATAAAAATGCACAAAATCAAGGGAAAGTCGTCGCAATGACACTTCAAGAAGCCATCTTTGCTGAGGATGTGGTATCAGGTATCACTATTATTTTTGGCAGAAATGCTCATACTTTTATTGATTCTGGTGCCAGTCATTCATTTATTTCCCGAAGATTCTCCGTATTTGCGGATAAAGAAATGGGTACACTTGATCACGCATTATCAATCTCCTTACCTAAATGAGAGCCTGAGATTATTTGGAATGTCTTCAAAGACTGTTTAATAGAGATAGGTGGAGGTCGGGTTATTGTGAATCTTATTCCTATGGAAATTAAAGAATTTGATGCCATTATAGGGATGGACTGTTTGACATCCTACCATGCTTTACTAGATTGCTTTCAGAAGAAAGTTATTTTTCGGATGCCAAGCGAGACAGAGTTTACATTTTATGGAGAAAGGAATGTATACCCAACCTGTGTCATTTCTAGTATAGTGGCACATAAATTACTCAGGAAAAGATATTCGTCTTTTGTTTCCCTTGTATACAATACAAAAGCAGAATCTATATGTTTAGAAAATATTCCTATAGTGAGGGAATTTCCTGAAGTATTTCCTGATGAACTAGCAGGACTTCCGCCAGATAGAGAAATTGAATTCAATATTGACTTAATACCTGGTACTACCCCGATTGCATTCACTTCTTATCGGATGGCTCCAGCTGAACTCAGAGAACTGAAGATCCAATTGCAAGAGTTAACGGATAAGGGATTTATCCAGTCTAGTATCTCTCCATGAGGGGCTCATGTTCTTTTTGTCAAAAAGAAAGATGGTTCTTTGCGACTTTGTATTGATTATCGAAGATTGAATCGAGTGACCGTGCGTAATAATTATCCTCTTCCTCGGATAGATGATTTGTTTGATCAATTGCAAGGGGCTTCTGTATTCTCGAAGATAGACTTGCGATCAGGCTATCATCAATTGAAGATTAAAGTCGAAGATGTCCCTAAAACAGCTTTTGGGACAAGTTATGGATATTATGAATTCTTAGTAATGCCTTTTGGATTGGCGAACGACCCTGCTGCTTTTATGGATTTGATGAACCGAGTATTCCATCTTTTCTTAGATAAATTTGTGATTGTGTTTATTGATGACATTTTAGTATACTCAAAATCAGAGGAAGAGCATAAAACTCATTTGGGGATTGTATTACAAATCCTGAAGGACCATCAGTTATTCGCAAAATTTGATAAATGTGAGTTCTGGTTGAAGAAGGTTGCATTTCTAGGGCACATTATCTCAGGAGAAGGCATATCGGTAGATCCAAGTAAAATAGAGGCAGTTATGAACTGGAAGCAAGCAGCAAGCGTATCCGAGATTAGAAGTTTTCTGGGCTTAGCAGGATACTGTAGAAGATTTGTGGAGAATTTTTCAAGAATTGTAGCGCCATTAACAAAATTGACTCGGAAAGAGGTGAAATTTATTTAGGATGATGAATGTCAAGAGAGTTTTCAAGAACTTCAGAATCGTTTGACCTCCGCTACAATTCTTAGCCTTCCTTCTGGGAATGACGGATTTATAATTTATAGTGATTCATCACGTCAAGGTTTGGGATGCGTTTTAATGCAGAACGGGAAGGTGATTGCATATGCTTCCAGACAGCTTAAGCTGCATGAGCTGAATTATCCTACACATGATTTGGAATTAGCTACAGTAGTATTTTCCTTGAAAATTTGGAGGCATTATTTATATGGTGAGACGTGTCAAATTTTTTCTGACCATAAGAGCTTGAAATATATATTCTCCCAAAAAGAATTGAATCTTAGGCAGAGAAGATGGTTGGAATTGATAAAAGATTATGATTGTACCATTGATTATCATCCGAGAAAAGCAAATGTAGTGGCTGATGCCCTTAGTCGGAAATCAAATAGTGAACTAGCATATGAAAAGGCTGAACATCACTCATTATTAGCACAATTAAGGGGACTGCGTGCAAATTTGACAGTACATTCTGGGATTTTGTTAGCTACCCTACAGGTTAGGCCTATATTATATGATAAAATACGAGAGGCTCAAGAATCCGATCAAGAAATTAAAAGAATACAAGGAAAAGTGGAGAATGGAGAATTGTCTGATTTCACGATAAATGAGCATGGAGTACTATTTTTCAAGAAAAGACTGTGTGTCCCACAACTTGCAGAACTTAAAAGAGAAATTCTCGAGGAAGCACATAACTCTATGTACACAATGCACCCAGGAAGTACGAAGATGTATAGAACATTGAAACCATGCTATTGGTGGTCAGGAATGAAAAGAGAGATTGCAGAATATGTATCGAGATGTTTGATTTGTCAACAAACTAAACCAGAACATATGCGACCAGCTGGTGCATTGCAACCTCTCCCGATACCAGAGTGGAAGTGGGAACATATTACCATGGATTTCGTTATTGGATTGTCCAGGACTCGTCGAGGTCATGATGCGATATGGGTAATTGTTGATAGATTAACCAAATCCTCTCATTTCTTAGCAGTCAATATGACATATACATTGGATCGCTTGGGTAAAATTTTTGTGGATGAAATAGTAAGGTTGCATGAAGCGCCTGTATCAATTGTATCTGATAGAGATCCTCGTTTCACCTCTAGATTTTGGCCTAGTCTACATAAAGCAATGGGTACAAAATTATCATGCAGCACTGCTTTTCACCCACAAACTGATGGGCAGTCTGAGCGAACTATTCAAACTTTGGAAGATATTCTTAGAGCTTGTGCATTAAGTTTTAAAGATAGCTGGGATGAACATCTATCCCTTATGGAGTTTGCTTACTATAATAGCTATCAAGCGAGTATTGGAATGGCACCATACGAAGCCCTTTATGGTCGAGCATGCTGAACTCCTATTTGCTGGAATGAAGTAGGAGAGCGTAAATTGGTCCAATCGGAATTACTACAAAATACAGTGGAGAAAATTGAAGAAATCAAGAAAAATTTCAAGGTTGCACAAGATAGACAGAAAAGTTACGCAGATAAGAGAAGAAGAGATCTAGAATTTCAAGTAGGTGATCAAGTATTTTTACGAGTATCCCCTTCGAAGGGTATAATCAGATTTGGAAAGAAGGGAAAACTAAGTCCACGTTACATTGGACCGTATGAAATTATAGAAAAAATAGGCATTGTAGCATATCGTCTTCGACTCCCGTCTGAGCTCACAAGAATACATGATGTTTTTCATGTTTCTACCCTCCGAAAATATATCCCAGACCAAACACATGTCATAGAACCGCAAGAAATACAGTTGAAGGAGGATCTTTCTTACAAAGAGATTCCAATACAAATTTTAGATTATAAAGTTCAAGAGCTTCGAACAAAAAGAATACCACTTGTAAAAGTCCTTTGGAGGAGCCATGCAATAGAAGAAGCCATGTGGGAAAGAGAAGAGGAAATGCGATCTCAATACCCACACTTATTCTAAAGTTGACTAAGGTACGTAAATTTCGAGGACGAAATTTATTTTAAGTAGGGAAGAGTTGTAACATTCAGATACGATAAAATATTTTTTTTTGATAAAACCAAGGTTTCAAGAATGTCGATAGGCGGATGTGTAACGGAATGAGTCGTGCTAACCAACGAAAGCGTACAACTTAAATTTGCACGATCAAACCGTTACCAATACATGCATGGTAATCAATGAGCAGGGAAAATAATAATCTCAACTAAAGTCCATTCGACTTAAAAGTTATTTTATTACAGCTCCAACATAAATAACATTGCAAAAGGACCAATAATAAAATTAGCATATCAAAGTTCCAGTGGACATAATGACATCCTTCCGTAAATGATCCATCAATGATCCGTACCGGTTCAACCTCACGTGACAATAGTTCTCCTTGAACTGGAAATTAAATCACAACTCGTGCTCTCCTGAAAAAAATAACAACACATGTTATGAGCTAACGCTCAGTATGTGCCGAGTTGGGGTCAAGCCAGCTAGTGTGGAAAACAAGTCTCCCTATGCTACTTTAAACCGTTATAAATATAATCTCTTACCTGCAATATCATAACGACACGACGATACAAATTACACCATTATCTTACCGCATATAATATCTACTTGTCCTCATATATTATCACTATGAGACACATAATTCAGGTAAACATGCATACGATGGGAATTCCTTCTGAATCCATCCATTAAGATCATAATTTCACATATACTCTTAAAGTTTGCCATATTTGCATATACGCCTTAACATTTTCATAATTTTCACTTATACCCTCAGAATTTTTCATAATTGCATATATGCCCCAGTACAATCATAACACTTGCATAATGCCATTACTTGGCCATAGTTGCACACATGTGCCTTAGCAATTTCAGAAACTGTACACAAACTCTTGATTTGTTTAGTGGTTAAAGTTATCTTGATTGTTAAATCCTTAAATGGCTTTGGTGGCTTTGCTAGCTTTGGTGGCTTTTCCGCTGGTACAAGCGGTCCATGACATTCATGACAATGTAGCTACAACTGTAGAGGACTTATCTTTCGCCTCAACCGGTTCCTTGAACCGTACGCCCCCGGAAGGCGTTGGCCCCCTTTAGGCCTACGATAATTGGACTCTAGAGGTGGCTCCCACCATTGGGTGTAGCACTTAGCTCCGCTTATCGTTATTATGCCATTATTCAGATTAACATTTCCTTTTTCACATCATAGTGATTCATATAAACCTTTATAGTTGTGACACTTTACTGTCAATTATTTAAATATACAAGAATGACGTCTATTTACCTTTCAAACACAACAAAAAGGTAATTACATGTTTTAGTAATGAGGTCGTTAGTATGATGCGTACATAATTGGTCGACTTAAAAAAAAGCCAAGTCGAGTACCTGGTTCAATCCACAAAATTCATATGGATTGCACAGTAGTGGTTGCAGATTTATTTGGCAAGATTGTATGTGGAGATTTGTGTAGCAGACAACACGCGTTTGTGACTTACCACACGTCCATTCACAATATTAATAAGGATTGTGAATGTTGATTTACTCTAATTAGGAACATATTTATTAACTTACCAATTTCTATTTATTCTCAACAAGCCTACCAAATTCATTAATTGGAGACCCATATAACCTTGACGTGTAGTATTACGGCTACATGTTGCCAATTAAGAGGACATTTATGACTATTTAAACTATAGTGCTACACTTTATTGTAATTAACTTGCAGGTTTACAAAGGAACGGCAAAACAAGAATGTATGTATCATGTAGAGACACTAACGCCATCCGCGTTATACTTACGTGAATGTATGTCGTTTGTATATTCACTATTGCATGTATTGGCACATCAATAAACTACCGATATATTTAATTCGTCGAATATTATATATTTTGAAGATACACTTAATTATTGAGATCCACATGATGTTCATGAGAAAGATTAAGAAAGACATCTAAGGGCACACATCTCATATTACCGTACACATTGTATATTCATTAAATAAAAAAACGCAAGCAATAGAAAATTAAGATGATCATGTTAAACCTCTTTCTAGCCACCCGATAATCCATTACTAATAAAACATGATATATGTCAGAGTACTTTTGATTTTAAACAACAACGTCCTATTTGTTTTGGCATATACATTTTAAGATCGTAATTTGTACAAATTAAGTAATTACTTATAACACATAAAGATGAGAGGCATATGTTGATTTATCAAGTAATATTCCTACGGTGTTTGACACAAACATATAGATGATAATTATTTATCCAAAATCTAAACAGAACAGCCATTTATAAATCATAATCCGATTTGATCTTTGTTCATATGGATAAAACCTACGCCTATCATACGTTCGGAGATTGTATTTTGTGCAACTAAGTAATTACTTATCACAAAGGCATATGTCGATTCATCGAATAATATTCCTACGGTGTTCGACACATATATATAGATGATAATTATTTATCCAAAATCTAAACAGAACAGCCATTTATAAATCATAATCCGATTTGATCTTTGTTCATATGGATAAAACCTACGCCGATCATACGTTCGGAGATTGTATTTTGTGCAACTAAGTAATTACTTATCACAAAGGCATATGTCGATTCATCGAATAATATTCCTACGGTATTCGACACATACCTCGAGACCGACGGATTGTATCTAATGGATTGCTACGCCTGCCCCCTTCTTGCTCTTGAGCCAACGTTCTCCTCCAATGAACCGACGTCGACACTCTCTGCGACGAGGACAACTCTCTTGTGAGAAATCCCTTTCTCTAGCCCTCCCTCTCCCTCTCTCTTGATTTTTGTCAAGGACAAGTGACGTGGGTGGGAGGACCCCTTGGCTTTTTAAGCCCCTACATAGGACAATCAATTGGCTATAATATCCTTAATTTAGAATGAAATCATGCTATTAATTGGGAGAATAAAAGGAAGGTGTGGCTGGGATACAGGGCAAATGAGACCCGTTACAATCTACCCTCCTTAAAAAAATTTCGTCCTCGAAATTTCTTAGAAAAAAGTACATACCGAAAAGCTGCGGATGCTTCTCCCAACATCACTCCAACATGAAGGTGATCTGCAAGGTCTCCCATACAATGCTTCATAAGGTGCCATCTTGATGCTTGAATGGTAACTGTTATTATAAGCAAACTCTACTAATGGAAGATGTCTATCCCAACTACCTTCAAAATCTAGAGCACAAGCTCTCAACATATCTTCCAGCGTTTGGATGGTCCTTTCTGATTGACCATCAGTCTGCAGGTGAAATGAAGTGCTGAACTCCAATTGAGTTCCCATTGCATCTTGAAAACTTTTCCACAACCGAGATGTGAATCTAGTGTCTCGATCTAACATAATTGATGTAAGAACGCCATGTAATTTGACGATTTCATTCACATATAATTCATCTAGACTATCCATCGATTGATCCGACGGATGATTAAGAAATGTGTCGATTTGGTTAATCGATCAACAATTACCCATATGATGTCATGACGATGCTTCTCAACTACTTATAGTTCATCCAAACCCATGATCGATCAATCACAACGAATGTAATAAGTGAGACAATCTGGTCTATAATCACTCTGATGGTATCATAATGGTGCACCTGGTCTTAGATAAATCAATAACAAAATTTCATGTGATATGCTTCAATTTCAATCTACGATATCCAAAGGTTGAACATGCCTTGATGTTTTCGGATGTTCAGTCTCAATCTATTGGCATATTAGTATTTTGGAAACAGATTCTACAATCTCTATTTTAACGTTACCCACTAGCAAGATCATCGGATATCTTTAGACATTTATATCAAGTATGGATGAATAGTGTACATCGATCTTTGAGATTCATATAATTTCTTCTGCTTTAATTTATTGTCACCAAGAATCCAAAATCTTTAATAGTATATCAAATCATCATTGATTCCATTAATAAAATCATATTATTCCTTTTAAGTGTTTTGATTATTTTTGAAAAATCTACATCCTTTCTGCTACTTCGATCCTTCAGATTACCTGAAAAATTTCTCATTGTATTGATAATCTCACCAATCTATTTGAGAAAATATTATCACTGCTAACTCCAAGTCATGAGTAGGATACTCCAAGAGAAAAGTTGGATAGTTACTCTCTTATGATCTTAGTTGGCGTGATGTATAATCAATACCTTTTCATAATGTATACCTACTTTCTTTGTTAGATATATCAATGTATACTACAAAACTCTAATGTATAATAGTAAACTTCACGTCTTGGTCATGGTCAACTTTTACTCCTTTTCTTTTGAAAATTTCAATCACGATCCTACAAAATGTACAAACTTTGCATCCTTTCTAATGAGGCTTGTCATTATTCTAGCAATGTATAAGAAAATTCTACATGATCACCAATATACCTTGTCACCTTAGAAATCCATGAATCTCTAAAATATTTCTCAACCGCCTCCAAGATAATATAGCTTTCATCTTAATTCACCATCTTCAATGTCATCGATCATTATATAAGATAATACTAAGGAATATGATTTTGTCCAACCCAATGTTACATTTATAGCACTTTACATAGAGCTAAGGATGACAAAAGGTTATAAATATAACATCGAGATGTTCTTGGTATCTCTCAATATCACTAAAGTATGTAACATTGTCATCCACAATTATGATCATAATTTTATCATGATCTTCTCGGAAAAACTCTATTCATAAACTCTATAAAAGCTATAAGAGTACTTCTGAGATCAACATGCCTGATAAAATATTTCACAATGGCTAATCCTTAGTCTGGAAGCTATTTCTATAATGTCTTCTTTTTTCCACTTATATGGTAACTCAGAAATATATTTATTTTAGAAAAGATATTTTCTCTCCATAATCAATGAACAAATCATTTATCCAAGATACTAGGTATCAATCCCTCAAAATTACTTTCTTCATAGTTCAATAACCAATGCAGATGCTATGTGACCTAACTTTACTTATTCACAAAGTGAAAAATGTTCCATGTGGAAAAACATCAAGTCACATAGTCCCTTATCCAATTGTTATTGCAATCGATTCTCTTTAAAATCAATAGGTGTCATTCAATAAGGACTTTTCAAAGTTAATGCAGTCTATGTGATAACAACAATGGAGAATCCTCATGATGTAATAGAGTGATAATCTGGAAAGGCATGCAAAAGAAATCTAAAACATTGGAAGTTTCATGATGTAACCAAGTTGACTATGTAATAGGAGCTAACTGGGTATCTGGTGTAGTAATTAACCAATAGTTCACTGGCTTCTCATTTGCTCTTATCATATTCTCATTCCTCTCCAACTCCGCAACTTTATCGCATACTCTTTGATCATGTTATTACCACGACTAAGGTAAAATCACTTCAATCAATGGAGAATATCTCCGAAAAATAGATTCTATTATGTTCAGCCGGTTAATCTTTTGCCCAATCTTTTAGATAAAATATCCTAAACATTCTTCTCCTTATGGTAGTATGTAATCTCGAAAGTCATCTCCATTGAATGCATCGATCCAATACTTAACTTTTCCATATTGTAAAACCCCATAGTCCCATACCGTGGAAACATGAAGTTTCTGGGTGGGATAAAAGGTGAGAAGGTTACTACCTAGCAACCCGGCTTAAGCATTTTGGGGGTGGTTAATCGGTCCGCATGGGTCCGATCCCAAGAGATTGTTAGGGTCAGTAATGTTCCGTTAACGGACCAGGGACCTAAGCCCGGTTCGTTACAAATGGTATCAGAGCCGAACGCCCTCTGACAGTGGAAAGGGCTACCCGAGAGGTGGAGCCGCCCCTACAAAGTGGTTGGAGGAAATGGCTACCCGGAGCGTGCAGCCGCCACTGTCACTGGGAAGAAGTAATGTGCCATGTCGCAACGAGGACGTTGCGAATATAAGTGGGGGAGATTGTAAAACCCCATAGTCCCATACCGTGGAAACATGAAGTTTCCGGGTGGGATAAAAGGTGAGAAGGTTACTACCTAGCAACCCGGCTTAAGCATTTTGGGGGTGGTTAATCGGTCCGCATGGGTCCGATCCCAAGAGATTGTTAGGGCCAGTAATGTTCCGTTAACGGACCGGGGACCTAAGCCCGGGTCGTTACAGGATGCGAGTATATTGTTACTATATTTTTCTAGAATAGACATATAAATATAGATTGACATAAATATAAACTTGTATAGATATGACTTTAGGAGACCAAAAGTATACATGATAGATAAGAGAACAGATTGATTACGACATGGGAGGTCTAGATTATATATTATAAATGGTTAGATTCTATTGGTGATATCCTAAGGCTATTAGATATGAATACATATGCAGCTACAACTACGGACATACACGAGAAGTGTATCAATGTATCGTTTTCCAAAACATTTACGAAGTCACATATTTGAGTTATATAATCCTTGTATTTTAATTACAGCCATCAAGTAATAATAAGTAAGGCATTTTTTTATGTGTATGAGCATGATATGTTATGGTCATGATAAGAATAGTGCAAATGCATGGAAGTGAGTTATGAAATAAAGGAAATGGAAAGTGTGGCCTTAAGATTATCCGAAACTTTCCAGAGAAATAGAGAGAAGTATATCAACGTGGCTATTACCTTGTGACTCACGTGTAAGGCTAATACTATTCAGCCGTTGCATGATGTAAAGAGGCAAGACCGATTATTTTTGACCCTCATATGAAAATAGAGCAAAAAGTAGCGGAGAGGAACACGAAGAAAGCTCGACACAACTTTGAGAGGGGAAGGAGTTCTGTACTTGAGGTTTGTTCATTAATCTTTTATTTCATCTCCGTGTAAGACATATAAACAGGATTCGTACATATTGTTCTTTAGAACTCCACCTCATGAAAGTGTGGAAATGCCTTGTTATGAATATAGAGTTTACAACGATACACATATGTCAGGAATTTCATGGAAATGGTATTTTGGTGTTGAAAAGGGATGGCCCAGAGATAGTACTACTAATTAGTAATCAGCTTTAGGGTGTTTTTGAGGGAGGCAAGAGAGAGAGAGAGAGATAGATTTTGTTAATCTTGGCTTGGAGATATGATGGGGGTATGTGATTAGTTAATTAATAAGGATTGTATAAGATACTACTAGGTATGTTTCGATATTTCAAGAAAATAAATAATTTTAAGTTGTTGGTAATTCTGTTTTAGTTGTTTACCGTCAATAGAGGCTAAAAAAATAGAATCTACAGAGAGGAGTTGTACAAACAACAGATTCAAATTGTGTTCTTTTATCAAATTAGATAAGAACAAGAATGTTAAAGAGAACTCAAGTCCTTACGTAATGCCAAAAGATAAAGTAGTTGGAGCTTTATACCCGTTTATATTTAAGAAACTAAGGTAAATTTGACATATAGCAAGGTAGAGAGGAACACAAGTAGTTTTGATTTCCCATCATGATTGTATTATTAACCGTTTCTAAATGATCGATTTAGGTAAAGATAGAGGTGCAGATCGTGGCCGTTGTAAGAAAAAAAATCAAGTAGAGATGAGTGGTTTCAAGCTTATTTTAAGATATAACCCCTATTTTCATAGATACATTGCAATATTACAGTTATGATGTCTTTTGAGTATGCTATGTATATGTATAGTTTAGTTTGGTAATCAGATAAGTTGGTTTTTGTCCAAAATGATGGCAGTTTAGTGAAGTTGGTATTGTACGCAAGCTTAATGTATGATAGAAAAGCTTAGTTTTATGTTTCAGTTTAGTTTTATGTTTCAGTATTCAATTATGTTGTTTAATACTACATAAGTTTTCAGACAAATACAGATAAGTTCAGTATGATGATATGATTCAGAGATCATAAATTTCTCAGCTTACAGTTATATTACTATGCATCGGAAAATATGCCAGAAATAATGGTCACCACAGTAGCTCTCAAACATGGTCATGAACTAACCATCAGATATGGTGATGTCATCAGATATGACCCTGAAACATGCCATCAGATATGGCAACCGTCAGATATGATTCAGAGGACTTTGGGTCCACATTTTGTATACACATAGGCTTTGGGCCGTATGCAGAGTGTTCTTTAGCCTTTGGGGCTGTCTACGCGTATGACTTAGTTTGTTTCAGTGTTCATGGACGTAGTATGTTAGCCACAGTGGTGTTGTTATAACAGCTAGAAAATAGAAAATTTTCATTTCTGTAAGATTTTAGACAACCAGCTAGTATATTAATTTCAGTTTGTCAGTTTGATATTTTAATTTCTGTACAACATCATTATTTTGCAAAAAGCTCCATCTTTTTATGAAATTGCCCTATTATAGCACTACGTTTTATTTCAACTAGCCAGCAAAGTTATTTTCTAAATGACTAATATATTTTCTTACTAAGTGCTTGAGACCCACTCGCTGGGTCTAAGCTCATTTTGAGTTTAGACTAAATCCTCTATTATTAAATATTATTTACAGACACATCTGGGAAGGAGCCATAGGAGAAGCGAGGAAACGAACTAAGCTTTTTGCAGATAGTCTTGGTACATTCACTCCATTTCTGTTATATTGTGGCGTATTTTTGTGTACTTCAGGAAAATAGTTAACATCCTAGAAAACTTAATGTTTGTTAAGTTAAAGGAGGTGTATCCGAGCTTGTGATAGTATCTGACAGTTGTATATAAGGAACTATGGAGATGTTTTTGATATTACAGATATAGGTAAGGGCTTGAATGGTAGTATTAGTGGATTTGTTTATGAAAAGTTTTATATAAATTTGTTCAGGTACAGGGTAGCATTTAGGAGTCCATAAAATAGAGGAATTGCTGTCGGATTTTTTTTAGACATGCTAACTATAATAAAGATGACCGGATTGTTTTAAATGTTGCGCTCGTGTCGGCTCGCGGGATGGGTCGTGACAGGCACGCATCTGATTCAATCGCCCGAGAGGATAGAATTTATGAAGAAATGCAGACTTCAGCTCCTCCCAGGTCGTGACGACCTTCCCAAGATGGTCGACCCAATGTAGGGCCTTGTCTTGAAGGCTGAAGGGAAAGGCGGTCATCTTGACTACCCCAAGAGGGATACCAGGGTAGTGAGCAGTGGCACAGATGCGGCCAAACTTCTTGAGAAAGATATATGGTTCCTCAGTGGTATTCCCGTGGAATGTGGGAAGCGGAGACAGAAACTGCGGCTTCAGCTCGAAGTGGGCATGAATACGTGGAACCTGGATCCACTCAGTGATGCGACCTGCCCCTGGGTTCTATGTTTCCTTTAGTGTAGGCTTCGGTTGCGGTGGATCTGCTTCTGCTGCATCAAATTCTGGTCCTCCCACTGAGAACTCATCTCTGACTTCTTCAAAATTAGGCTCTTGGTTTGGATCATCCTCCCTGCGGCCATCTCTTGCATCGGCCCTCCTCCTCAGATCGTTCAGCATATCTTGGAAGGTGGTCTGGGCCAGGGCTTGATTAGTCAACTGTTGCTGGATGGTTTGAATGGAAGCCAGCAGCTGACTGTTAACTTCGTTCTGCGTGGTGTACTACCCTTCCCCCGGATTGTCTTCAGGTTCAGGTGGGGGTTGTGGTCCCTTTCCTCTTCCACCTGCCATCTCAGACTGAACTTGAATTTCTGGCTCGTGATCGGGTGGAGAATCTGCATGACGGAGTAAACCCTGATCAGTATCTTCTTGAGCACCCGCTGTTGAGATGAATCTGGAATTAAGGTCAATCCCAGAATATTGTGAACGGAGCATAGGATATTACTGAAATCGATCTCCATCCACAAGGGGTTATTTCGTGGACAAGAGTAATCCCGATTTATTTGAAGGGGAAGAGCTAATTCGGGTTGCGAGTCCATCCCGAACAACGGATTTATTGGCGAAAGGCAAGTGTTGAAAGAATAAAGAATAGTGGAATCCAAGGAGACATTTGCAAAATCCGAACTGACTTCTTGGAGATCACCCCTCTTTATGGAAGACGTTGCCGACACGGAATCGATGTGGGCGTCGGCGAGGTCCCAAATAAACCATCCGTGTGACGACATCTTGAGAAGGTCAAGAGGAAAAGATGATGGATGAAGAGCACGAGGGTAAACAAGAAGTAAAATGATTGTAAAACAGTAGACGGCTCATAATGAGCAAGGGTCAAATAGAAGGAGAACAAAATTTGCGCAAAGGCGTGATATTTTTGATCTTGACCTAAATGCGACTAGCAATCAAACACAAAACAAGGGGATTCACCAACTCAACATGTGAAGCCGTGAAGGTTCGGCTTTTATCTTTGTAATTTTTATCTTGAATTCAAGAAGTTATCTTTTAACGAGTCCTTAGAGCGCTACGCCTATAGGAGCGAGAGTACTGCCGGAAAAGTATTCCCGTACTTGTCCTTCTCCTGTGTAACATGTAGTCTGTGCTTTTTAAGGTCCTTGTAACCCTTCCTGGATCCCTACTCAGCCAAAGAAAAGAGGGAGGAAGCCGATAGGCGAAACCGATACTTCGGGTCTTGCTCGCAACGGAATCACCCGTGAGCGTGCAAGATCCTACTCGGACGCAGACGGTGAGACAGACACACCCGTGAAGGTGTGGCCTATGCTCGGTACTTCGGAAAAGGTCGATGCTCACACAATAGTGAGTCACCAATGATGACCAAGTCCTACTCTCCTACGTACAATAGTAGCGTCAATACTTCGGAAATCCAGGCGATACACAAGCCAGTCACAAGCTGAGATTTTGGCTCTAATCCTTACGAAGCCGCTCAACTCACTTGGAAGGAGACCTTCCCATGCAACCTGAATACAAGTGAGGGTGTTACTCTCCCCAATCAATGAATCCAATTACCAATTTTATTTAGGTCAAATTTTCTTAGCAGTCCCTTTTTTAATTTTTGTTGGTGTTATCGCTTCTTTTGAGTAGATTCAAACAAGCGTCTAACGATTTTGTTTTTTCTTGATTTCTACTTGATCCAAAAACAGAGGGAGAAAAGAGTCGGAAAAGCCGTGCAAGTCGGCACCAAGATGGAAATCTCACCTTTGTGCCTAAATGATGGATGCAAAGATAGAAGACTTAGAGTGACTCCCAGCTCTCTCCATGCGGGATGCAAAACATGAATTTTTAAACCTAATCTATATGCCGATATGCACACAGAAGTCGCCCTAAGCAGGCAATTGGTAGCGTGAAGAACCACAAGTCGGTCACCGATCCTAAATCCAAGAGTCCGGTCTAGGCTCACCCCTCCTCTTCTCGACACATCGAGTTCAGGAGTAGCGCTTGTCAGGGTGGGCTTGCGGCGCGTAGGTTTGAGGACGATAAGGCGACTGTTTAAATTAAACTAAGTCCAAATCGCACTATAGGTACATGCAATGGTTATTAGGGGGTTTGGACCTAATTTACTCGATCAAGCAAGCATGAAGACTAAGGGCTTATTCCATAAAAGGAAGGGAAAAAATAAATCAAAACCGGAAAATGACAGCGGTGAAAATGCGTCAAAACTGCGGTGAGCCCCTAAGTGAACAGACACTTGGAAATTAGGCCTGAGTGTCCAAAGTCCAGGGTACCTGTATTATTACAAATTTATCAAATGTTTCTCTCTCACCAAAAATAAGAAAAATCTAACTATCTCTCTCTCTCTCTCAAGTTCTCCTGCTCTCTCCAGCCGGCTAGGGTAGAATAGTCGGCTCCTCCTCCCAAGGTTGCGCAGGATCCCCTACGCGATCCTCCTCGGTCGGTGGTCCCTCGCAAGAAAACAAGAAGAGGTGTCAAACGGTTCAAAACAAATTATGCACTAAAAACAAATAATCAAAAATGTCTAAACAGATAAAAGACACCAATGTACTCTACAAGCCGATGCTCCCCGGCAACGGCGCCATTTGAAAAACGAAAATGCGAGAGCCGCTAAATAATGGTCTGACAAATCAGACTCACTGTCGTTGAGGCGACTACTCAAGCTTTCACGTTCGTCAACAATTAACCCACACAATTAATTAAACAATCAAGAGCAAGGATCAAAACTTATTATACCCTACTAAAAATGTACAATGGCAAGCAAGTAGGGGTCGAACACAGGAAGCAAGGGTGTAGAATGTAGACAAAAAGTCAAAGCCTATGTCTAATAAACTACTTAGCCAATATGAACTTTTTGTGGGTTTTTGATTTTATATTTTTTATTTAATTTTTAATTTTATATTTTTGTAATTTGATTTTCAATTTTCTGATTTTGTATTTTCTTTTTTATATTATATATTTTTTATATTTTCTTTTTCCAACAATAGAGTATACACAATATAAGAAGAGAGAAGGTGAGGGTATTTATAAAAAGAGGTAAATTCTCAAAAATGAGGGAAGGAAATGTTTTTGGATTTTTATATTTTTCTAATGTTTTTGTGATTTTTGGGGATTTTTCTAAATATTTTTGGTATTTTTAAACATCAAAATACAAGAAAACAGTGAATATCAATGCTGGCCGAAATTAAAGTGGGAATAAAAAATATCAAACAGTGACAATGTTTCCCAGATTAATTTTAAATTAAAGACAATAGAATGAGAAAGCTACACGACCATAGTTTATATTTTTCTTAAATTTGCTATGATTTTTTAGATTTTTATGAATATTTTTAGGGTTCTCTAATTTTTAAGGTTTTTGTTTTGAAATTTTTAGTGTTTTTTGGATTGACATTAGTAGATGATAAAACAAAAAATATATATTTTTTTTGAAATTTTTCAAAACATTTTTAGAATTTTTATGGATTTTCTAATGCAAACAGTTGGCAAAATGCATGTTTTTTATTTTTTAATAAATAACAAAACGCAATAACAACGAAAAATAAAAATATGCCGTGAATGTGCAGGGCAACAGAGACTTACAGTAATTTTTGTAGATTTTTTAGAGGTCTATAGAGGCACAGATTAAATACTAGAAACATAGAGAAAATGCATACATGCAGGGGCATTTATGTAATATTGGGAACGTCCAGGGGACAAAAGATAAATTCCCCAGAAATATATAACTGAATAAATGAATCCCTGTACTCAATACAAATAACCAAAAGTAATGGGCTTCCCTCCAAATTTACCAAACCCCGCATGACAGGCACGTGCCAGACAAGGACCGCAATGTAATAAATCAAAACCTCAGGGGCTTAATTGCAAAATGTCCAAAAAAATATAGAACTGCATATAAAAGTTTTCGGATGAAAATGAAATAGGTAAAACCACACGGGTCCTTTTGCAAAATGCCCGACCCCTCACGTGCACAGGCACGTGAGGTGACGTGGCGAGGGATCTGACAGCAATAAGGAAAAGTTCGGGGGGCTTAAACCTAAATATTACAAAAATTTCTAACTGCAGAATAAAGTTCTAGTACTGTAAACTAAATACAAAAAGGACTTGGGTCGAGATGCAAAATACCCAAGCCTTGCACGTCAGCGGACGGCGGTGATGACTTCACTTGACACTTGTCGATGCCAGGACGCGCGATGACGTTTTGTTTCCAACGGTCGTGATTAGATGATCAAGGCTGCATCGACGGCGGATGTTGGTGGAGATCGGACGGTGGAGGCACGGACTGGAGGAGTCCTTGATAAGACGGCTGGAGGTGCAGTTGGAAGAACACCAAGGAACTCCGGCGAGATGAGGTTCCCGGAGCAATTCCTTCGACCTCGGACGTTCTTGAAGCTCGCAAGGCTGTGCGTTCTCTTTCTGGAGGCCACCCTTAGTTGTTGGGGCTCTCAAAATCCACCAATGGGCAGTAGTGATCACCGTACAGGACGGCGGAGCTGGAGGCTCCGAGTTCCTCCGGCGGGGAGACAAAATCGCGCTCCCAGGTTGCTTTGGCTTTAGGACCTGCAGAAAAGAGTTACCAGAGTCGCGGGCAAGTTGTCGCGACTCTCCAGAAGGGAAAATGAAGTGTTTGGTCACGTGGATGAGGTTTCGTCGACAGCCGGCAACTCGACGCACGGCCACGGCGAAAACCAGCAATTTTGTGACGATCAGATGACGGATAAGAGAGAGCACGGATCGAGGAGTTTACCTAGATATTCTAATGGCTACAGAACGGCGAAATAAGAGAGAGGGGACCTCACCAAGGTGGCGCTGGAGGCGAGCTCCGACATATGCTCCGGCGAAGGGATCGGACTCAATTCAACGCCACCTTGACTCGACGAGAAGCCCGACGAGCTCCTGCTGTCACCAGGAGTAACTTCAAGGGCTTAGGTTAGGGATTTGGTGGTGGAAGAGTGATCAAAAGAGAGAGAGGAAAGTCGGGGGTGCATATTTGAAGGGTTGACGGTCGTGGTGCAGGTGCTCCAAAGAACGAGGTGGACCGAGCAAATCACTGGTCCAATCCCCGAAAAACGAAGGGGCGTTTGTGACCAATCTTCAAGGAGCAAAAAGTGTTTAGGACTTGTCATGAAAATATGCAAGCCGCATCCTCCAAAATTGGGCGAAAACCAAGAAGAAATCCTATCTGACAAAGCCACAAGAGAGAGGTCAGAGAGTTGACCCGAGGTCAACTCTCCAGACCCCCTGGTTGGTCCACGTGGACCAACCAGGAAAATCCTGGAAAAAAGAATTCTAAAATTGTTTAAAAATAGTAAACAATTTTATTAATTTTAGGTTATTAAATAAAAAATATTTATTATTTTATAAATTATTTTATGGTAATTTTTATTTATTTTTTAGAGTTATATTTTTACAAGTTGCCTATCATACCCTTTATAGGTATATTCTTCTATATATTTTAATCTTTTATTTTTATTTTGTATATTTTATTTATTTATCTTTATTTATTATTTAATAAATTTATAAAGTATTTTTGTACACGTAATTATATTTTTATTTTATTTTTCTGATGTAATTTGTACACTTAATAAAATAGAAGTATACATTATACAGGTTTCTATATAGGTATTTTACCTATGTCTTTTATATACAAGTATTTTTATTTTGTATTTCTTTTGTGTTTTATTCTGATTTTAATATACAAATATATTATAAATAATATTTACATAATTATAAAAATATAAAATTATAAAAATAATGAATAAATAATAAAATGAATATTTTAATCTGTACAAGTTGGAGTTTTTATTTGTGAGATATGGGTCTGGGAAGTTGGGATTCTGGATTTTTATTCAGACCATAACTTTTTATCTGTATATTATTTTTGAGTGAAATCAATTTTGTATTTTTATTTATTTAATTATCTACAACTTTCATGTAGAAAGTTTCTTTATTTGAAGTACAAAAAGGTGGAACCAAAAATTGGTCCCAAAATGAATAAAGAATAAATGAAATGAATAGGTATTTTGGCCCTTATCTCCCCCTACTTTATTCCTTGTCATCCTAGTCATCGAGATGCCTAGGTCTCGGGGTTTCGGGTCATAAAATATTTACAATATTTTATTCTTTTTCTTTTCTTTTCTTTATTCTATAATTTTGATTTAAAAACCGTATTTTATACAGTATTTACACAATGATGCATGGATGCTAAAATACCTAAATTAAGCTTATTTACACGCATTTACTCGGATTTTTGATGCCAAAATGATAGAATAAAGATGATGAAATGTGGCTTCATCACTAGTTCATAGAGACATTCTCTAAGATTAAGGGCTCTCCTACTGAGAATATGAAGTCTATCTATCCAACAGAGATTGATGCAACAATTACATCAATATCCATGTAGATGACTATTAAACCTTAAGATCAAATTTCTAATCTTCTAATATATATATGTAACTAATTGCAAGTATCAGACTTTATCTTATGAAATACGGTTTTTAAATCAAAATTATAACCTTAAGATTATTCTGATGGTCTACCGTTTTGGAAAACACAATTATCAGACTTTATCTTATGAAATAAGTAAGTCAAAGTCAATGGTTATATGTAGATTATTCTGATGATCTATCGGAATCCTTCACTAAGGATTTTAGATAGACTTGATAGTCAAACTATCAACACATCAACTTATTGCAGTATTGGCATTCATCCAACTCTTTGGATGTCATATGGAAGTCACAGAAGTACAATCAACTCTTTGCCTTTCCTTCTGACATGGGTCCGACCCACGCTTCCACTGTACTTTATTCATCTATAAGTAACCATTGTTCAAGACAAAGAATCTCTTATGTTGAATTCAAAATATTTCAATAAGAGCACTTCAACATTTATACATGCTTCATTAAATTCATACAAAATGATTACTATGAAGCTTCATGAATGACTTGAGTATAGATAGTAGAATGATGACACTCATCATATCTACATACATCTTAACTCTTAGAGACTTAGGTTCAGGTAAGTATTCAAATATTTTTTGAATAGAACATCTCTTTCGAGCTACCATTCTACATAATGCAGAGAACCATGTCATTCATGATTAAATGTCTAGAGAACATATTTATGTCAGAACATCTTCTTAGATTTTATAAGGATTATTTGACAATTACGATCATCATCGACATGTCACTTCCAAAGTGCACTCGATGAAAAATCAAGACTATAGAGACATACAAACCCTAAGGTGATGTCTTATTGTCTTATTTAATTGGCATTCCTCATTATGTTGAGGAAACTTGTACATTGCAACCACATGCATTATGTGTTCAATTGCAAGTACAATATCTGGATCATGAGTCCAATCCATGATATTTTACTGGTTATTATTGAGTATAACATTGAGTGGGTTTAAATGAAGGATTATCTGAAATAAGAAATTTGCATAAGGGTATATATATTATACATACATATTTTACTTTGATTTAGGAATTTTTATATCAAAGTTGTCTTGCCTTGTCAACAATGAAAGTTCATTCCCTTAATCACTTTCAATGTAAGAGATATTCTTACCATTATATCTCTAGCAAAATCTGGGATTTCCTTTCCTATATTTGTCACATCCCAATAATATGAGAACTTGTGACTCCGATAAAAAGAAGCGGGAACACATTCCGCCTTGCAAGTCCAACTTGCATTTCCCAATTCGATCTTTAACACCCGGGCCCACCATCCCTAAGATGATGTTGACCCGTTGTTCATTGAACCAACCGCCAACGGGATTAGAACTCGTTATGCGCAATCCAATATCACGCCAATAATATGAGGACTCGATATTAGGGTCACAACACATACGGCCTTGCTCTTTCGAGAAGCAAAGAGCACGATCCAGATGCGCTTGTATACAGGAGCTGTCACTTCTGACAGGCGTCTCCTCCATACAATCCCTAGCGAAGGAACCCTTCGCCTTGACGGGAGACTATGGATGTCACTTATGTGATCCTCCACCTCATATTCAAATTTTAATAATTAATTATCGTGAATCATATTCACATAATTAATTCTTCCAAGGGAAATACACATCTATTCGTAATAGAGTGATTTTAATTGGATATAATCAATTTAATCACATTAAATTAATTATCAATCCAATTATCAATCAACAAACTTGATTATTACTTGAATAGTAGGTATAATATCAAAGTACGTATTATTCGAATTTTAATGATTAGAAAAATACGCTTTGACTTCTCTGGCATTATCGAGTCCCTACCCGTTGTCATGGTCAGTACCGACGGGAGTGGGATGGACCACATCCGGTGCAACCCGCTACCCCAACACTCCCCACTAGACACCATATCCACCTCAGGAAAGGATAATACCAGATAGATCATTATATACTTTGAGATGCTCATCGATTTTTCAACCGAAATTATACTATATAATATTCATCAAAACCATTTTGATAATATTATAAGGAGATTTTTTAAACAAATCCCCAATCATATTCAATCAAGAGGGTTTTGCATGTAAAAGTTATCCTACAACTATTGTAGGATAAAATAGGGTTTTGCATGAAAATAATGTTTGTTAATGATTTCATATCAACCAATTATGATCAAGATCAACTATCTTATCATCTTGGTTAGTGAAAATGTCATTCAATCAAATAATTATCTCTTTAAATATTTCGCAAATATTTATCAATAATCATTTGAGAAAATTAACAATTAATTCTCATTAATTTATTTGAATGACTATCACAAGGTTCATGATCAAATTCGTCAATTTTCAGCAGTGACCCCTACTCACTAAAATCAACATATCGTGATCAATTTAAATCCAAATTACGCAAAATCAGTTTCCTAGATTGCTAATTTGATTTATGGCAGAACTCAAGTGATATTTCACGCATTTCTAGGCGTATCAAAACGGTAATTAACTCATTAATCATGTTTAGATTCGTAGTTCCCGCCACAGTGAATACATGTTTATTCAAATGGCCATATATTGAGCAAATGGAATCCAAATTACATAAACTCAGATACTATGGTTTTCTTACTTAATTGGGAACAAAATCCAATTGAATATTTCGTATTTAAAAAATTTAAACAGTGCCTAAAAAATCCAATTAAACAGAGGTGCGAAAATTGAAATGCGATAAAACTTTCGCAACTCTTTCAAACCCAAGTCGTCCTAGGTTTATGGATCGTATCCAAAACCTTTCCGACCAAAGGCTCTGATACCACTTGAAGGAGGAGAATCCTCAAGCGCATCACGGAAGTGTGGTGATCGCATCTTATGCAATCGGAGCGGCTAGTTGCACTAGTCGCGAGGTGCAGCGGAATTTAAAATTTTTAAATCATGAGATGAAACCACATGATCATAAGAACATTTATTGATAAACCACAAAGTATTAGAAATACCTCTTGAAGTGTAGTTGCGATCACTAGATCTCTAAAGCAAGAGATCCTCCTAACTCAAGTCCGATCTACGAAGATGGCACTTGCAGGTGCGATGATGAGACGCATGCTTCCCGCAATCCTTGATGAAGATCCAAGCCTTGAATCTCCTGATTTCGTTCGACGAAATCCGACGTATCCTTTTAGAGCAAGAATCTCCAAAGAAGATGGAGATCCACGAGCAATCGAAGCGACAACACAATGGCGTAGAGGAGATTGCTATTCCTCAAAACACAAGGTGGACGGCCACCTTAGAGACAGAGAGAGATGGCGAGAATGAGAAATGAGAGAGAGAGAGAGAGTAGGCGTGTACCATAATTATCTCTCAAATGGCTAGGGTTGTCCTCTTTATATACTAGTTTGAGAGTCCATAGATCACAATCTATGGCATACACAAAATCAATGGTTGGATTGATATGTGTATTCAATCAATGGCCATGATCATTGTTATTCAAAAACAACAACATATTAATTTATATTAAATTAAATATATGTTGCATTATCATCAATATAATTTAATTCATTAAAAATCAATAATCATAAGATAATGAGATAATAATTAAAATGACAATAATCTACCCAAAATACATTGAGCGTCACCCATGACCAGTCATGGATGACGCCACCTCATGTATTTGGTGGATTATCTCCCTTTTTAATTTATATCATTATCTCTTATTTATTTATAACTTTATCTACTAAATCAATTCCAAATTAATTAGTGAATATTTATTGCAAAATTATCCACTAAATTAATTCCAAATTAATTAGTGAATATTTCAATCATACAATTGAAAATATGTGAATCATATTCACAACCCAAACTAAATTGTAAATTACATTTCCAATTAATTGCTTAATGTGAATCCAATTCATATTAAGAATTAACAAATGCTATTTACAAAAGGTGCTCTCTCTCTAATATATTATAAATCATATTTATAATATATACACATATATTATGGATAGTACTATCCACAATCTGCATTTCCTTGATAATTAAATCCTATTTAATTATCTTGGATAATCATTCTCACAATATGAATCATATTCATATTATTCTTGATAATTAAATCTCATTTAATTATCAACATCTTGTTGCTTGTATACATAATTCATCAAACGAATTATTCTTGAACTCCTTCAAGAATAATGTGCTTTCTCCGCAGATACTTCGAGATAAGGACAGGGCGATTGTATTGTTCCACATATAGTGACTTGGATGTTGAGATCTCATCTCAAATCCAGATCTTATGTAGCTCCCACAGATGCTTGATTAAATCAAGATCGCAAATCTAATTTTCTCATTGCATCTGAATCTTATCCAGACCAATGTGCAACAATTGGACCAAGATCAGATTGCTTCTCTACTGAGAGGAGCCACTAAAATCCAGACTTGTTTCATCACTCCCTCAGAATGGAAGCGTCATGATTATACAATCGTCTATGATCACATCACCCACAGGTATTCCCAATACCTATACATTCTGCATACTGGAAGACCTATGATCAACCAGAAGATGTAGATCAATTTTACACTGTCTTCTTCATGGTTTGATCATCAAGTTTCTCAATCTTGGTCATTGGGAATCAGTATCGATCATATGCTTTCCCAAAGCATATATCATACATTCAAATTCTTGTCATGCTTCCAAAGCACGACGACCATGCATGGAATGTGATCGGTCCCAATACCTCATGAGTGAGCTCATGTCTTCCGACTCATAAGTGAACCTGTATGATCCCTTTGAGAGATCATATTACTCATATGCCCTTATATGCACCACCAACACGCCGGTGTATAGACTTTGGTTAGGTCATCAACCTATTGGTCTGCTAAATGTACACACTCAGACATATAGTAACACATTTGTCTCTGGTCAGAGGATATGTGCCTATGTTGTAACAGTATTCAACATAGGACGTAGGTTATCTCGATCTCGTTAAGTCAACCCTTTGACCTAACTAATATGAGACCTCTGAATCTCTATTCCTATGCAGAGGACCTACATCAAGAGGACGGTCATATATCAGCCTATGTGAGAAAGGATTGCCATCTCCTACTCAGGATGGAGATCATCTCTTAATAATCATTTGACGGTGCTTAATGAGTCCTCTATCTAACTCTTTAGATATTCATCCAAACACCAGCCTCTATGATTCAATTAATGAATCAACGGCTATATGATCATTAAGACAGCCATGGTACATAACCCTAATTGTACATAGGGACCTATTATGAAAATTATTTATTCTTCATTTCAGATCATGGAATGATATGTGCAATAACATTTATTGCATAGTGGCTCGTCGTGGGCTCGTTTGTCCAACAAGTCTAATGTCTTATATATACATATACATATATGAGAAAAAATGGGGATGCCTCCATGCCATATTCCAACGAATTCTTTTTTCAAAAATACCTTCATGTATTTTCATTATTATATCTCTCTAATATATCATTCCAATTTTATCAGAAACAAAGACTCTTATACCCTACATCTAGAACTGGTAATTTTAATGGTCAAAGAATTGTTGTAATCGACATGTTCTATATTAAGAGCATACGAGTCTCTGTTTCTGACGAAATTCAAATGATATATTAGAGGGATATAGTGATGAAAATACATGACGGTATTTTCGAAAACAAAATCTCCAAAATATAGCGTGAGGCTATGTCATTGATTGCACATCCCATGCACCCTATATATACATATACATACATTTATACACACACACACACACACACACACACACATATATATATATATATATATTATAGGGAAAAGGGGAGCTACACCGAGGGGTGCAGCCAACTAGCTATGCCCAGCTATTTTTCTTATTGGTTTTTTATTTTTTTGAAGGAATTTATGGGAATTTACTTAGTTTATAGTGTAGAATATATGTTTCAAATTTCATGCAAAATAAACATTCCTAGCATGTCCATCTAGATAGGGTCAATTTCAATAATTCTGAGACTGTTAAAATGTGAAAGTCTTGATGGAGATGATAGAAGTGTCGAATTTAGTTGAAATTAATATGATATCATGGTGATATGTAACGATTTAAATCTCCATGGATTTCATTTCAAAAACACAAAAAATCAATGAAAAAATGGCTGAGTGCAGCAAGTTAGCTACACCCACCGGGTGTAGCTTCCTCATCCCCATACACACGCGCGCGCGCACACATACACACACAGACACACACACACACACACACATACACACACACACACACATACACACACACACAGATATATATATATATATACATACATATATATATATATATACATATATGGAAAAAGGAAGCTACACCGGGGGATGCAGCTAACTAGCTACACAAACTATTTTTCTTCTTGATTTTTTGATTTTTTTAAGGAAACTTATTGGTATTTACTTAATTTATTGAGTGTAATATATGTTTTGAATTTAATGCAAAAAAATATTCCTAACATGCTCATCTAAATAGAGACAATTTCAATATTCTCAGACCGTTAAAATGTGACAGTCTTGATGGAGATGATAGAAGTGTCAAGTTTAGTTGAAATTGGCACGATATCTGGTGATTTAAATCCTCTTAGGTTTCATTTCAAAAACGCAAAAAATCAACCCGGGTGCAGCTTTCCCAG
This sequence comes from Ottelia alismoides, assembly GCA_037367405.1. Taxonomy (NCBI): domain Eukaryota; kingdom Viridiplantae; phylum Streptophyta; class Magnoliopsida; order Alismatales; family Hydrocharitaceae; genus Ottelia; species Ottelia alismoides. The sequence goes on from JAZKJV010000557.1 coordinate 398,128, forward strand.
CCCCTTATATGTATGTATGTATGTATGTATGTATGTATGTATGTATGTATGTATGTATGTATGTATGTATGTATGTATGTATGTATGTATGTATGTATGTATGTATGTATGTATGCCTGTATGTTTGTATGTATGTATGTCTGTATGTCTGTATGTATGTATGTCTGCATGTATGTATGTATGTATGTATGTATGCATGCATGTATGCATGTATGCATGGATGCATGTATGCATGTATGCATGTATGCATGTATGCATGTATGCATGTATGTATGAAAAAATGGGGTTGCCCCTATGGTGTAGCCAACATGGCTGCCCCCACCCTATTTTCTACATTTTTTATTTTTTTGGAAAAATATCACCATGTATATTCATTCCCATATCCCTCTTATATGTCATTCGAATTTTGTCAGAAACAGAGACTCCTATAGCCTCCATCCAGTCAGTCAATTTTTAACGATCGCAGGATTTTTTAAATTGACCACATCTTGATGGAGGCCGTAGGAGTCTCTGTTTCTGATGATATTCAAATGGCATATAGGAGGGATGTATGGATGAATATACATGACGATATTTTCCAAAAATATAAAAAATCTTGACGAGAAATGGGACGGGGGCAGCACCATGCAGCCCATATGTATGTATGTATGTATGTATGTATGTATGTATGTATGTATGTATGTATGTATGTATGTATGTGTGTGTGTGTGTGTGTGTGTGTGTGTATGTATGCATGCATGCATGCAGGCATGCATGTGTGTGTGTGTGTATGTGTGTGCATGCATGCATGCATGTATGTATGTATCTACGTACGTACGTACGTACGTATGTATGTATGTATGTATGTATGTATGTATGTATGTATGTATGTATGTATGCATGCATGCATGCATGTATGTATGTATGTATGTATGTATGTATGTATGTATGTATGTATGTATGTATGTATGTATGTATGTATGTGTGTGTAAGAATGTATGTATGTCTGTATGAATGAATGTATGTATGTATGTGTGTGTATGCATGTATGTATGTATGCATGCATGCATGGATGTAGGTATGTATGTATGTATGTATGTATGTATGTATGTATGTATGTATGTATGTATGTATGTATGTATGTATGTATGTATGTATGTATGTATGTATGTATGTATGTATAGGGAAAAAGGAGTATGCTCCTTAGGTGTAGTTAAATTACATGCTCTCATCCCTTTTCCCCTGTATTTTTTTTATTTTTATGAAATTTAAACTATTGGAATTTAGATCACAATATGTCACTATGGTGTCATTAAAATTTTGACTTAATTCGAGACATCTATCCCCTCCATTAAGACTGTCAGATTTTAACGGTTTCAAAATTGTCAAAATTGACCCCCTCCAGATGGAGGGCATAGGCATTTATGTTTCTGACGAACTTGGAATGACACATTAGGAGGATATAGTGATGAATATACATATTTTCATTTTTTAAAAAATAAAAAATAGGAGAAAATGGGGGTGAGAGTTGCCAAGTGGCTACACCCAGGGTGTAGCCTCATTTAATCCATGTGTGTGTGTGTTTTGTAGCCTCATTTAACCCATGTGTGTGTGCATGCGTGCATGCGTGCATGTGCAAGCGTGCGTGCGTGAGCATGCATGCGTGCATGTGCAAGCGCGCGTGCGTGAGCATGCATGCGTGCATGCGCATGCATGTTCGCGTGTGCGTGTGCGCGCATGCGTGTGCATGCGTGCGCGCGCGCGCGCGTGTGTGTGTGTGTGTGTGTGCGTGCGTGCGTGCGTGCGTGTGTGTGTGTGTGTGTGCGCCTGTGTATGGGTGCACGTGTGCGTGGGTGTGTGCATGCATGTATGCGAGCGTGCGTGCATATGTTTTTGCGTGTGTGCATGTGCGCGTGCATGGGCATGTGTGTGTGTGTGTGTGCGCGCGCGTGTGGGCACACGCGCATGTGTGTGTGCATGTGTATGCATTCTCGGATATTTGAATCTGAATTTGGATCTTATAGGTGTTACCATACCCATATCTATATTTGAAAAATTTTAGAGCGAATATCTATATTTAGTTTATATTCGATTAATATCCGAATATGAATATCCATATTCAGTAATTTTTTGAATATGGTAAGCAGATATTTTGGTATATTCATATCAATTTTCACCACTAGGAAAAAAGCATCGACAAGGATCTTGCATTAATTAAAAGGATTGATTTTGGAGGGTTGGAGATTATGGAGAGAGGGGATGTTGGGTTAGAGTTTATATGAGTCGATTAAGAGGCCATCGTTACCGCAAGTTCTTCAAGGAACAATGAGATTTCAATTAAAGATGGAATTTGTAACGTCAATTGAGAAAAGTCAAATTAGAATGATATTAGAATTTAGAAGAGTTGGAAATTTTTTGTTGTGCTCGAAGAGCATAAAAAGAGGATTCAAAATTTTAAGGTGCTTAGCTTCCTCTTTTGCAGGAAACCACAAACGTAAATTTTGAAAAAAAAAATGATGGGGGATCACCGCTTCATACATGATCTCTAATTTGGGAGGGGCTTCGTGACTCCTACACGCCCTCATTCCCTCCGCCAGTGGGTAGAGCAATGTTATATGGATCATGATGTAAAATTCCTTCTTAAAGCCATTGCAAGATGTGTAAATCACTCTTTGGATCAACATGAAGTCAATGAACAAAAAGAATGGATTTGAGTTTGTACTCATAATCTGAATTCATTGGAAGTAGGAAAAGTTATATAAAAAAACTTTAAGTGTTAAATGGATCTACCCCATGTCCAGGCTGACATGCATCCCAACAAACCAAAGACGAAAGCATTAAAACACATATGCATTGTACACAAATTGTCAAAGTTGGGGTCTCAGTGATTCACCTTCTTCCTTCCCCACTAGGTTTTTGGTTAGTTGGTAAGTGTAATAAATTACCATTAGCTTCATCCATGTGCATAAGATCTCCTCAACTTTAAGTTGCCTTGACTACATGGAACCTTCATTTTGCATCTATGGCACTGTCCTAGCATGAGCCCACCAGCCTCAGCTTAATACTAGATTGTCGAAAAATTCACAAGTTCTGTAACGTCCCGGGCTTAGGTCACCGGTCCGTTATTGACGAAAACTGGCCCTGACAACTTATTGTGTTCGGGTTCAGATGGACCCCGTTGACAACCACCCAAAATACTTAAGCTAAGTTGACAAGTAGTAATCCCCACCACTTATAAACCACACCCACACTTTGTGAGTTTCCATGTGGTACTATGTTTGGGGTTAGGGTGTTACAGGTTCGATATTCACTTTGATTCGACCCATCGAAAAATTTATAAAGTTTTGATTGTAAAGCATTAACATTGGACCAAATTTGTTTATATGAATGGGTCAACAACGACTAAGATAGAATTCACTACAACAAAATTGATTAAAGGCAACGAACAATTTATTATCGGTTATCTTATCTTCTATGGTTAGATTTTTGAAATTGAATGTTATTGAGTATTCGATTCTTTTTATTTGCAACGAATATTATATCTGTTGCTATATTCATAGCAATGAATCGTTACAATAGCAACTTGCATTGATTAGAACTTGTGAATAAACATTATTATATGAATCTTTAGCAATGAATAATTACAAGAATTAAAGCTAATTTTGTGATGAATATTATTCGTTGTAATATATTTAACATTAAAAGCCATGACAATGAATATTCAAATTACTTGTTATCATAAGCCAATTGTTTAATGAATTATCACATTTAATGTGTGTAAATGTACATATGTATAATCTACTACATATATATTAATAAGTGCACATATATTTGTTGGTAGAACTTATAAAGATATAATTCCTAGTTATACCTTTTTTTCATTTAATAATTTTTTTATCGTGGTTAAATAAACCCAAAAATCTTAATTGATGCTCAATCGATGCTATACACGCACAATTGATGCTTGATCGATGAAACAAACATATATATATGACATAAATTTCAAAAAATTATTTTGAAACAAGTCTCAATAAATGGAAAAGAAGGATAAAAAACAGTATTTAATATATATTATAAATCAAACCTTTTCAAGACCAAAGTCAACCGAACTGACATTGAACACCATTTTCATTTTATTGAACCAAATCGAAGCTAAATCTCGATATACTATAAACAAATCAAGCTGAACCAGGATAGGTTCACTCACACATGTGTATCAGTTTCTGATGGAATCCGATGCATTAATAAGATTACGTACTAGACGTAATGCGGCAGAAAAAGGGGTAGGTGAGGGCAAGTGATGGTGCCATTAAGGGATGTTGTTGTTGGTTTGGTGTGGTTTGGGTTAATATAAATAAGGGATATTTACCCAGCGAACCCTGAAATCTTTCTAAATTACCTCTACGACCTTTGAAATATCGATATTCCTCCCTAGACCCCGTAATCTTGCTCCGTCTCACCTCACGAACCCTACCGTTAAATTGGCACACCTAGAGTTAACTTCTTTAGGTTAAAAACGAGTTAATCTAACCCCCTATGATCGGATGGCTATAATTAAATAATCTAACCCTATCCTTTCTAGACTAATTAATAAATACAAAACTGAGGAGGTAAAAATTGCAAAATACCCCTCTAATGTATGGAGACGGATAGTCTGTATTGTCTACTTGCCATGTGTTGCGTCTTCCTTACACGATACGAGTTCGCAGAAGGCTAAGATTAGACCTGGTCCGCGTATCTGACGGTCACTGCAGTACTGAATCCAACGGCTTCTGTACGCTTAGGCGATTGTTCCCGATCGAATGGATGGAACGTATCATGGAAGAACATGCAAGAACATCAACCCTCCTGAGCTTGGATCAGCAAAATCTCTGAGCCCTGGACTTCTCCTTCACTGTAGATGGCTTCTAGATGTTCCTGGAGCTGTTCCGCGTCGATGGAGCTCTTCAAAAAGGGCAGGGACCTCACGAGGAGCTCCAGCGAGGCCCTGTACCTGGAGCAAGTTCCTAAGATTCGTAACCCCTAGGAAGGAGGGTCTTTTTTCTCTGTTACCAGCAGGAACAAACTCGCAACAAATGGGTGAAGCCAAGGTGGGCTTCGTGGGTCTAAATGAATGCGAGGTTGGTCGGAATGACACTCTCTGATGAACGAGGAGATGGGAGAATAGGTAGCTCGTTCTGTGCAAGAACGATAGGAGCGAAGGTGCCTGGGATGGTCGGACAACTATGAGGAACAAGATGGAGGTGTTGTGCGGGGTGGAGAGGTTTGATAGTGGTCGTAATGGGGTGGCAGAGCAGGGGCTCCGTCATCCGAAAGACTTGGTTTTTATGCTAAATGAAATGGATTCAAATAAAATAGAAGGGCAGTCTACGCTAACGGTCCAACGATCACCAAATTTCCGATCGTGACCACGGGTCCAACGATCACCAAGGCAACGCGAACGAGAACGGTGATGACGACGGACGGAACTCATCCTTCGCCACGCAGCTCACTACCATAATGGGGATGCTGGACGGGAACCTGGAGACAAAGGCGAAGCTGTACAAGGACCCGTCTTTGAGCTCCATCTTCCTGATGAACAACGGGAGGTACATGGTGCAGAAGGTGAAGGGGTCTCCTGAGATCAACGAGCTTATGGGGAACACGTGGTGCCGGAAGAGGTCGTCGGAGCTTCGGCAGTACCACAAGAGCTACCAGAGGGAGACGTGGGGGAAGGTGCTGCTGGAGGAGATCCACAAGACGCAGAGCACGTGGGTGGTGAGCGACGAGCAGCTGCAGTCGGAGCTCCGAGTGTCTGTTCAAGCGGTCATCGTGCCGGCGTACCGGTCGTTCCTCGGAAGGTTCCAGCAGTACCTCGACGCCGGCCGGCAGACGGAGAAGTACATCAAGTTCGCACCGGAGGATCTAGAGAACTACATCGACGAGCTCTTCGACGGAAATCCGACGTCCATGACCATGAGGACGTGATTCCATGATCATATGCATTAGCCGCTGCATGCATTGCATTGCATTGCATTGCACTGCATTGCAGGGGTTCAAATTTGGTTGGTTTCCACGAGTTGGAGTATAGGGTCCAAAATATTTTTCTCTTTGGAGGGTTTTGATATATGTTTCGATTTTATTTCATTCATTGTGATTCAATGTTTTTTATCTGTAACACCTGGAGGTTTGATTCAGTAGACAACATGAGATAGTTCGGAGAATGAATAAGTTTAAGATCATTGATTCAGTAAATATCTCAAATTATAAAGGGATATTTAAATATTTAAATATTTAAAGGCGGCGCAACGGGAGCCGGGGCTTCGACGAGGACGACGGGGAGGCGGCGGTGGGAAACGGATGTGAGGAGGGAGGGGTGGAATGGCAATAAGCGTAAATTTGACAAACAAGATGGGTATATTGTTACATTTAATAACGGAATCCGGTTAGTTTTAACGGACAAATGGATGGAGGTTAACCAGAGGGTCTGCACGGTAATGGTTAGCAAGATTACGGGGTCTAGGGAGGAATATCGATGTTTCAAAGGTCGTAGAGGTAATTTAGAAAGATTTCAGGGTTCGCTGGGTAAATATCCCTATAAATAAATAGAATGGGGGAGGAGGGGGTTGTTGGCCTTTGATGTTGATGGTGGGTGTGCCCTAACAATGGTGTCTTCATGGCAAGTGAGGGCCATTTATAATTTCTAGTTTTTTTTTCCATCAAGGTCCCATCCTTTTCATGTTTCTGAATTCGGTTGCAGGGATTGTTTGTGATGCTTTAACATATGCATCCCTTGATATTTATGTGATTACACGTAGAAACTTATCAAACCTTTTTTCTTATGTGTGTATATATGCCTCTTAAAAAATACAATCTCGGTGTAGGTTTGTTTATAGGATTTTTTACCAGTTATACTCTTCCGAGATATTACAATTTCAGTTACGCTCATTTCTTTTTGAAAATATCAGTTTTGTCTCCAGCTTGTTGTTGTTTTATCACTTATGCCTCCTGGGTTACTTGACGTGCATCCCCAACATAGATGGACGTTAACTTCGGGGACACGATGAGAACTAAATTATAAAAAAAAGGTCTGGAAAGTCACATCCTCTCCCTTCTCTTCCTCCTCCTCCTTGTTTCTTCCTCCTCGTCCACATGCTCGTCCACCTCCGCCCTCACTCCGTCCAGCTCCTCTGCCTCGCTCATCCCCCTCTGCCCAACTCCTTCCCCTCTATCCTGCTCCTCCCCCTCCTGTCCAGCTCAAACCTTCAAGCCTTATATTTAACCTGCAAGTACTCGATCGGATCTAGAGACGAGCCTCCCACTTCACTGAAGATACTGCTCCCTCTCCTTCAACACCACTCGGAACAACATTCCATTGCTCCCATCCGAAGCTTCTGCTCGTCCTTCAAAGGAGCACCTCACACAACACCTTCTTTCTTATGCGAGAGCACGAATGAAGAAGAGGAAAAGGGTCCATCGCTGCTTGACTTCTTCCATCCTCACCACTGAAGAAGCACAGGGGGTCCACTGCCTCTTCCCCCTCCACCCCCACATCTCCCCCTGCCCCCACGCCTCTCCCTTTGATCCTCCTTTCCTCCACCCCTCATGTCTCCCCTTACTCCCTACGGCTCCCTTCCGCTCCAAGCTCCTCCCCTCTGTTGCAGTTGTCAAGAACCTAGAGGGGAAGGGGAAGAAGGAGTAGGTGGCAGGCCTCGTTGTCGACATGCTACTGTTGTTGGTGAATGGCAGAGGAGAAGAGGATAAAGGAGGAGGTGGTCGGAGGAGGAAGGGTTGGAGGGTGAGGAGGAGGGAAGAAGAGAGAAAGGGGGATGTGGGATTTTTTCTGAATATGTCCCTCTTAATTGTATCATAGTTTGATTAAACCATAATTAAGTTAAACTCAGTGACAGTTAAAGTAACGTAGGGGCACAAGTGATAGAATGGAAAGAAGTCTGGGGCACAACTGATATTCTCAAAGAGGGGGCATAACTAAAATTGCAATCTCTCGGATGGGCACAACTGATAAAAATCCTTGTTTATATGTATGTATATACATGTATATGTGTATATTTATGCAAAAGGCAGTGGTACAAGCGATATTACAAAGAGTGGAGGGGACACAACTGATATTGCAGAATCTAAGAGGGGCAACACTATATAAAAACCCCAAGAAATAGTAGGCTAGCCTTAACTGAAGTCCTACTGCAGCAAAATTAGTCTATAGTAGACTTTTAATTTAAATCTATTACCATGTCATCCGTTGCTAAATATGTAAACAACGAATATTTTGTCATAAAATATACTTGAAATTACAACGAATGTTGTCCATTGTTATATCATTAGCAGTGTGGCTCATATAGCAACGATTATCCAAATTCCATTTTCATCAAATTTGTAACAATTGTCACTGTTTTTTGGCAATGATTATTACAAATTTTGATGACCAGGGAACAAAAAGAAGATATATAAACCCTCGCTAATAATATAATAAAAGATATGACATTCATAGCTAATTTCAAGTATAAAGATTATTATGTACTGAATATTATTATTCATTATATATGTTAAATGACGATATAATAATATTTTTTATAAATTGATATTTAAAATTATTGTAGTATGCTAAGAAATAATCACTTTAGAAATAATCATTTTAGAAACAATCATTTAATATTATTGTAGTGCTAAGAAATAATCATTTTAGAATTTATCGATACTAGTAGAAATCGAAATTTTATTTTGAGCGTCACAAGTAATTATTTTCGAATACATGTTGGTGCTAAGAAGGATCTAAAATATTTAGAAAGTTAATACTTATGATTGTATTTAATACAAAGAGGCCTAAGACCTAATTAGTGGAGAATACCGGGCTGGCATTTCTTTGCCTTGGCCATGGCCGAATCGACTTTAAACGCTTCACTAGCTTTAGGCCCAACATTGACAAAATACGGCACCATTTATTTATCAAAGCATGTTCACTAAATACGTCATTATGTCATCCGTTACTAATTTTATAACGATGATATTATTCAGAAAAGATATTTGAAATTAGCAATGAGTGTCATGTTTTTTCCTATATCATTAGCAAAAGGTATGTGTATATATATATATATATATATAGAGAGAGAGAGAGAGAGAGAGAGAGAGTGTGTAACAGATTGTTTTTTTAGATATTAATAAAAAAAGACCACAACAAAATCCTCACATTATCTTTGATAAGATAATCAGATAATAAGATTAATATTAATAAAAAAAGAGATGATAAATTAGCAACAATCGTATAGAGTCATCACTATTATCCATTAATTAAATCCAAATTATTATTGCTAATTATCTCTTTGATTGAGCCTATAAATACAAGAGACTATTAATCTCCTCATCTTCTCCTAAAACGTCATCTTATCATAAAAGCGTGAGAGATAGCTCTAGAGAGAGATAAAGAAAGAGAGAGAGAGAGAGAGAGGCCGCCGGCAATATTTTCGTCGCACCGTTCTTAAATCCGGCAACGTCAACCTTCTTCATCGGCATCGAAATTGTGATACGACGAAATTGAAGGAACAACGACGTGGTCGACAACGATTCGGATTGTTGGAATCTTGATCGATGAATTTCTTACGTCGACGAGGTATGTGTCGAACATGTAGGAATTCTATACGTTAAGTCGCGGCCGTTTTCCAATTATAACCATGCGGATGCATATTCTCTTCTGCATGAAGTCGCGTAGATGTAATTTTCTTGATCGGGGTTGACAACTTAAAGGATTTGCGGATTTAGGATTCTGCATGGGCTTGGCATATTATTAAATAAAGAAATGCGACGCTATGCAAACTGCGAGCATTGAAACATGTCCTTTCATGTTTTTAAGTTTATCATCATGATTTTCAATAACACAGATAATTTGATTTATTTCTGAACGTATACCTATCCGCCTTCTGTATGTATATCAATTCATACTTACGCAGTCAAAAGTTGCATTTTCAGTGAGGGATTGATTTTCATGATCTTGATTTACAAAATTAACATTGGTTCCTATTAAATTTGATGGATATTAGTATGAACTGTGATGATAAGTTATCAACTATGATATTAATTATTTAGCAAATCTTAAGGGGGATACGTGATATTTCTAGTTAGAAAATGTGGTAATACGTAATGAAACATGGATATTTAAGGCAACGAGATGGTTCAAACTTCATAGATGGGTTTATTCTTTTTGACATGAATGCATTTAGAATTTGTTTTATATATATATATAGGAGAAACTTCAAATGAGACGGGGTCTCATTGTGATTTTGATGAGCCGCAATTTATAGCCGTTCGATTTGAATTGATGGACATGATTAAATCCAGTTTTGCAATAGAAAACCACCATCAAAACCGCTGTCCTTCCTTTTTTATGGAAATTCTTAACCTATTAACTACATATCCGACTATTTTTTCGATTTGGAAATATTTATTATCATCAATTTTATTATGTCGATTTAATGAGGCTGGAATGTCGGAGGTGGACGTGGTCTCCCTTTTCGGAAGTAATTTATTACTTTCCTTGTTTTTAGTATTATCATAACCACCCGCCGATACATTCTCATAATTAGTTAATTAATTTTTTCCATATTAAACTTAATTTAAAATTTTAATATGTAAAGTCGCAACATCTAATAGGAATTGTATTTTTTAATGCAACCAATTTTTGTAGTATAGTATAAGTTATTTCAAAATATCTTCAAACATTTGTAAAATTCAAATGAAGTTTATCAAAAAAATAATTACAATTCAATCTTACAGAAGTACAAAATGTCAAAAATTTATAATCTTTTTTTTATTTTAAAAAAGCGTAGTATACTTTGTTGAGGCCATCAGCTTTTAATAAATTCGATTAATTTTAAAATTTCAGTAGTATATGTTATTTCATTTTCTATTAGAATCTTTGTATTATTATACGTTCCAGTTTCAAATTTGTGTCAATGTATTCAAATTTTCGACGTAACATTTTATTATTAAATCTGTTAATAAATTTTACAATACAAAACATATTTACTTTGTTCAATAAAAGAAATTGGTCGTAATGAAACATCGTTATCATAAGGATACAAATTTTTTATTCTCCTAAGCTATTTAACTAATCCTCATGACATAGATATATTATATATGCTGCTTTTAAAACCAACAAAATATGAACAAATTTTTGTAAATCGATTAGCTTTATTTCAAAAAAGTATCGTACAATAGCAAGTCGTTAAAGTATTATTCAATAAACTATCCCAAAAAAGTAATATTTTTTGAACTATTTGCTATTCACTATATAAATTAGTCGTCCTGGCATCTGTTTTTAAGAAAGTAGTTTTTCCTAATGTGTAGTTCCGCATTTTTCTTTTGTAGTTCCGCATTTTTCTCTACTATCCCATTAAAATCGCACGTTCGTTTTCTCTATACATAGAAATATTTTTTCGACAAAACCATTCCATATAATGATGGTGGTTTTGATCCCATCCATCGGATCTTAATCCAACCGTATTTATTGTTGGCTCACTATAATCTCTATGAGACCCCACCTCATTTGAAAGGGTCCCTATATATATATATATATATATATGTGGGTAAAATGGGGCTGCCCCCAGGGGGTAGCTAACTTAGCTACCCCCGCCCCATTTTCTCCATGTTTTCAATTTTTTTTAAAATTTCTTCCATGAATATTCATCACTATATCCCTATATTGTGTCATTAAAATTTCGTGTGAAACAGAGACTCCTACGGCCTCCATCCAGACAGTCATTTTTTTAACGGTAACAGGATTTTTTAAATCGACCCCGTTTGGATGGAGGTCGTAGGAGTCTCTGTTTCACACGAAATTTTAATAGCATAATATAGGGATTTAATAATGAATTTACACGGTTTTAAATTTCAAAAAAATAAAAAAAAATTATGTCAAAAAAGGGCGGGGGGAGCTAAGTTAGCTCCCCCTAGGGGGCATACACATTTTACCCATATATATATATATATATATATATATATATATATAAAATCATGAGTTTGAAAAAAAGATCTGAGGGGAGGAAATTAGGAGGACGTGGATGTAAAGAATATATAGGAAGAAAATTAACAGTCCATTGGAGGCATTTGCTTTAAGTTGGCAGTGTTAAAATCTAAATTTATAAGACATCTAACGCTATAATGATGCATAATGGTTACATCGAATATTTCATACTGATTTCCGTTAACACTTTATAAATTATCTCTACAAATATAATTGTGTTTTATGTATATTAAGTAATGTAGTTCCCGAAAACATGTTACATGTTGCATAATCGTTACCTCATGTATATGTCATATCTTTTAATATCTGATGAACAGTAACATATTGCATAATAGATTGTATGTTATATAAAATTCAATAGTGCTTGTAACAGATATCACATCATTAAAGTTAATATTAAGTTTTGGGACCGACTCGAACTAAGGGATTGTAAGGGCCTAAAGAGCCAACGCCGTCCGGAGGCGTGACGCAAAAGATAAGTCCTCTACAGTTGTAGCTACACTATCTTGTTATGTATTGTTATGAACCGCTTGTGCCGACGGTAAGCCATCAAAGCCCTCAAAGCCGCCTAAGAAGTAACAATCAAGACCACTCTAAACATGAAAAATATCATTGGCATATGTGCAATATATTTTAATGTTATATGCATATATGCAATTATGTTACTATTATGGACTTATGTGTACGTTCCGTTAAAGTTAAGTGCACGTATGAAACTTATGTTAATGTTATGGACATATATGCAATTTATGTCAATGGTATGTGCATATTTGTCATTTATGATAATTTTAAGGGTACATGTGCAATTATCTTATTGTAAAGTGCATATGTGTAATTTATATGAATATTATGGACATACATGCAAATATGGTAAAACTTACGGGTATGTGTGCAAATATGTTGTGTCATTCATGGTTATGAAGGAAATTTAGTTATATCCATTAAATAAGTTGATTTATGATTCGTACGATAATGGCTTTCGTGACTTGTTCTCTACGCTAGCCGGCTTGACCCAACTCGGCACATACTGAGCGTTATGCTCATAACATGTTTTGCTAATTTTTTCAGGGGAACGTGAGGTTTAGATCATTGACGGTTTAAGAGAGATGACACAGTCTTCAAGAAGTAGGGTCGGTATGGAACTATTGCGGGTTTGCTTTGGAAGGATGTCTTTTATGTCCGCTGGAATAAGGAAATCGTGGATACGATTTCATCTAGTTTATTTATCCTTTCTTTTAATCAAGTGACTCTTGGAATTGTGGCGTTATTATGAATATGGAAAAGTTTTTTTTAGTTGGTTCTTTACTGCTCTTTTATACTATGAGTGATGCTATGAGTAGCATTCCCGAGATGTCCACCGAGTTTTCGCTTCCGCATTATTCTCGGACGATCGGGTTCGTTACATATAGCATTGCTTATCTATATCTATTTTTCAAAATTTAAATAATCGACACTAAATTTTAAACTATTTCAAGTAGACAAATTGTTTCACAATGAATAATATCGTCATTATATATATTTATCAAAAAGTGATACAGTGATGGATTTAAAAAAATAAGCATCACTATAGACTCGTTATTGGAGTGCCCACAAGCCAGGCTACCAGCCACTATTTCCAAAGTTTGGGAACTTGGATTCGCATAGCCTGGCTCGGGTTCGACTACTACCGGTATTATGGAAATTAGTTCTAAGAAAATAGCATACTTCCACTACAACAAAATAGAGTTATAATATCGTTCCTTATAAAGTCCGTCACTATATTGAAGTGGAACTCCCTTGGGGTTGGAGGACGGTTAAGCTATCTGCAGATGATGGTGAACTGAGTGTCTATGACTTGACAACGATGGACAAAGCTTTTTTCGTTATTGCAGAAGATCTACGAGGTTTCAAAGGCTCTCTCTTAGGGTGTGTTTGGATAGAGGGTTTGTGTTTTGGTTAGGAGGATCAACCGAAACATGTTTTGTGTTTGTGTTTGGATAAAGGGTTTAGGGTTGAGATGGTTTGTTGTGATGTGATTGCATTGAAGTTTGGAAAATTGAGTCAATATTGTGATTTGATTGTGTTCAAATTTGAAAAGTGAGTAGAAGTTGAGTATTTTATATTTTTTAGATGATAAGATGATACGCTATATTAATTTTTTTTTGAAATAGATGAAAGAGAAATTAGTTGTTTGATGTATTAGATAAGAGAGAGAGAGAGTTGACTTTGGTGGACACCACAAGGAGGTTAAGGATCTGAGTTTTGAAGGGTAAGCCCCAACCAAATGCATCCTTAGAGTGTGTTTAGTATATGGGTTAAGGTGGGTTAAGCTGGTATGGGAAAACCCGTTGTTGCGTTTTGGTGTTTGGATAGAGGGTTAAACTGAGGATGTGCTTGAAGTGGGTTTGTTGTGATATGATTGTATTGAAGTTTGAAAAAGTGAGTAGTTATTGTGATATGATTGTATTGAAGTTTGGAAAAGTGAGTAGAAGTGGAATAATTTATCATTTTTATATGATATGATGTTATAATATATTATTTTTTGATGGAATTGGTGATGGAGAATTGATTTATTTAATTTTTTTGAAAAATAAAAAGTGGGACCCTCATAGGAAAGAGAAGGGGTAGGTTAAGGGGGCCTCTCTTGCCGAACGGCACCTTATAGATCAGACCGGGTGCATGCACCCTTTAATTTCTTGTGAGGGATTTGCTCTATCCTTGCTCAGACCTCGTCTTCCATTCGACAATGTCTTGGTGTTAGGGATGCCTTTTGATTTTGGATGGATGACCGGTCCGAGCATGTAGCTTTTTGTGATAGTTTTCTACATTTGTTCGCTGCGGCGGTAAACCATAATGAGCGGGTACATGAGGCGTACCTCAGTTTCATGAGGAGCTTTCGGAGCTGCAGATGGTGTAGCTCTTGAGGATGATGGAGTTACTCTTTCGGGTAGGGATTTCCTCTGTCGAACGAGACCATTGGACTTGGAGGGATGGCCGATTTTTGGTGAATGTAAATAAGTTAAGTTTCTATGCTTCATTTGTTTTTGATCCCGAGATATCTATTCCAATCTTGAGGCAAATTTGGACTTGAAAGATCCCACGTCAAGTCAAGGTATTCATGAAGCTACTAGATACGGAGCGATCCTGACGGATGCACAGAGGGCCAGGCTCTTCGATGGGGCTAATGATTCTATGCTTCATTTGTTTGTTTGCAAATGAAGCATAAAACCATCTTCTTTAGACCATTATTATTACTACTACTATTATTACTATATAGATTGAAATTGAAAAAATACATGTAAATTTATTAAATATGAGTTAGTAAGCTGTAGGAGTTGCAACTAAATATGAAGATAATAGGAGTTGTCACGTAGTTGGAAAATTTATAGGGACCGTGTTGTAAAAATTTCTAAATTTTAATCATTTTTGAAGTGATTTATATTCCTCTTTCATTTATTTTGGAGATAGAGGGATGTTTGAACCCTAATTCTTTCGGTGATAGGCACCAAAAGTGGGTTACTTTCCTTCCTCTGAGTCAATAGAGAAAGAGGACGTTGAGTTCTTTGATCTTTTACACAATGATTCCTGTAATAGTTGCAATTAAACCACAATCCCAATAATATTTGCAACTAAACCTCATCCCATTAAAATTACAGCACGAACTCTCTAATCGGCTAGACTTATACACCACAACTATGGATGAAAATGAATACAAACATAATGAATACAAATATATTCTTATCTGTTCGTATCCGTATTCGTCAATATATAGATGCTATTTTTTCGTATCAGGCGAATACGAATACAAATATTCAACATTCGTAGAATACGAATACGAATACAAATACGAATTTAATATCCGCAATTTTGATGAATACGAATGTTACCATTTTTAGGATACAAATACGAATATTTGTTTTTTGAAAGATACGAATATGGATACAAAATATGAATATGAATATGAATGTTCAAATTCTGAATGATACCAATACTTAAATGGTACGTAAAGAAGTAAGTTAGGTAAGCTTTCATTTATTGGTTAGTTATATCTTTACGTTTTCTATTATTATTTGGTTATTTTTAAGCGCATATCCATTATTAAAATATTTAACATAGTTTCATATATTGAAAATTATTATGAACCTAAAATACTTGTAGCATTTAAGTAAGTTTAGACATTATAATATTCATACATTAATTCATATTCGTTTGTCAAGTATATGTATCTGAATTATCAGTGATCATTTTGCATTCATATTTTGATGATATGATTTAAATTTTACATGTTCATGTGCTATTTGTATTCGGATTCGGATTTTAAAAAAGGATAAAGATATGTTAACACACACACACACACATATATATATATATATATCAGTGTCCGACAGTTTTCATATCTAACCACAACACTTGGATGAGGACTATATAATAAAACGGTGGGATATTTACACCCATAACCCTGACCAATTTTATAATTAAAATCATAACCCTGCGTAATCATGAATTACACAAGAAATCTCAGGTAGTCACTCTGTCTCATACCCATAACCCTCCGTTAGTTTTTCCGTTAACATAACCATGTCATTGGGTTAATCTAACCCCATGATCTATCTAGCGGCTATTAAAAATTTAAAAAAAATAAAAAATACTAACCCCCTCCCCCTTCCTTCTCCAACACCCGATGCCCTACCACACCCTCCCGCCCCTCCGCCTCTACCCCTCGCCCTCCGCCCTCCTCCTCCAGGCCCTCTTGTTGCCCCTCCGCCCTCCTCCTTCATGCCATCATGTTGTCCTCCTCCCTCCGCCTCCTTCCCGATACCCTCCCCCTACTAACTACATTCCCCTCCCCTTCTTCCTCCTCCAGCTCGTGTCACCCCGCCGACTGCATCCCCCTCCCCTTCTTCCTCCTCTAGCTCACCCTCCTCTCCTTCTTCCTCCTCCATCTCACCCCACACCCGTCGACCACCTCCCCCTCCCATTCTTCATCCTCCAGCTCACCCCCTCCCCTTCTTCCTCCTCCATCTCACCCCACCCCCACTGACCACCTCCCCATCCCCTTCTTCCTCTGGCTTGCCCAACCCCAACCGACCACCTCTCCCCCCCCCCCCCTTCTTCCTCCTCTGGCTCGGCCCACCCCCGCCGACCACCTCTTCCTTTGGAATTGTCGTCCAGTTGGTCTTCGCAATCTTGTGCTATCGGATATGCTTCGTGGATATGGCGATGGGAATGAGCTCTTCATGGATGAAGGTGTGAAGTTCGTCCCTTCCTCCTTCAGCACTCCCCCTCCCCCATCGAACCTCCTTCCCCCCTTCTTCCATGTGTCGCTGACCACCTCCCACCACCCCCTTGCTTCTATGTTTGGCTGCTCAAGAAGAGGTCTTGGAAGGGGGGTTGTTTCATCAAGAGTTGGACGAGCAAGGGGTGATCAGTGTGATGCCCATGATGAACGGGAGGGGGAGGTGGGAAAGTGGTCGACGACGATGGAGGGGTGCTAGAGGAGGATAGGGAGGAGGATGTGGTCGGCGTGGGGGCGTGTTGGGGGTTGGAGGTGGAAGGTTTCATTTGTTAATGAAAATTTTAAGGGTAGAAAATATAAAATATTTGACGGATTCCGTCATAATGTGCGGAAAATTTGATAGACGTTAACACGGAGTTATAAATGTAAGAGTTAAGCAGTTTTAAGGTCATGTGTGTAATTCATGATTACAGGGGATTATAATTGTAATTACGAAATTACTTAGGCTATGAGTGTAAATATATATAAAACGGTAAAGATGTTGGTGTAATTAGGGTTTGTGATGTAATTAAACTAGATTATAAGAGACATGATCTAAAATTCCCAAATCCAACATGAATTTATTTTACTACAAATTACTCGTTTTTTTTTTATTTTTGATCTAACAAAAGGAGAACGTTCCTTTTTTTCCAAAGCAAATCGAAATCACAAGGGGTGATACCACGGATCACAAAGATATTTGAGAAAAACACCACAAAGTTGCTATCGATTTTCCAATTGTACATAAAAAAAAGGCGTTAATTGTAAGACCAATTTGATTATCTATAAGAGTGTCACAAATTAAATTCTAAAAATAAAAACACAAAGACAAGAAAAAAAAGCAAGAAAATTATACCTTAATGCCCATCTCTATATCAATTCAGTTCCATTTCTTTACTCAACGGATCAACTCACTATCCGGCGAGGACGTCAGTAGCGACGACGTCAAGTGTGTGGCGACCACCTTGGGTAATTCCCATAGCTGGCCGCCTCACGGATCGGGGTCCTCGACCTTCTTCGCCTCCCCTTGATCCCTCTCGCTTAGGAGCACGCTAGACTCCTCGTCGTTCGGGCGAGCGCCCTTCTTCTCAGCCTCCTTGGCCTTCAACGCTTGCAACTTCGCGTGGTTGTAGTACGCGACACCGAGGAAGGCGACACCATAGCCGATCAAATTCACCGGCGTCACGGTGTCGCGTATCACCGACCATGAGAAGGCGATTAGCAGCCAGTCCTTCACGACTCCGGCGACGTTCATGGTCAATGCGGACGTCTTCCCTACAATCAGGAACACCGCGAGGTTCAAAGCAAAGGCACAAATTGAGTTCGTCCCGAAGACGACAATGTCCGGGCGGCCGAAGGCACCCGCCGTGAGGCGCGGGTACTCGACCATGGCCCATGGAAGGAGGAGGAATACAAGGCAGCACGGCGCAACGTAATAGAGTGAGGTGATCGGGTTTAGTGAGATTCCTCTAGATGTTAGGAGAACCTGCAGCGGCGGAGCCAGGATTTTTTTGTTACGAAGAAAAATCAAAAAATAAGAAAACAAAAAAATTGATAAAGTTAATTTTTCTTAAAAAATCAGAATATTTTTGAAAAAAAAAAAGAAATTCCGGCATACTGTTTACAACAATTAAAATTCTAGAATAGTCCGAAAGTAGAGTTTTAGGACATAAATGAAGGGATTTTTAACAAAGCAACCACTTAAACATTGTTGAATTATACAAAAAACTCCTGAAATGTTTATAACTATTCCACTACCCCTAATATTACTCTATTACATATGCCCCTGAAATATTAAGGGTATCTTTGGTTGCCATAGTACACCGAGGTATCCTGACATACCTTTAGCTTCAACCATGTATTCTTAAGTTGATATTACTAGTACCTTATAATTTCTTTGGTATAATATTGTTAAACCGTGTTCAAATAAAATTATTAACATAAAAATGCATTATAATCATAAAAAAGTTAAAATAACACATAATTAATGTCACATGACATCACAATTACCATTCTAACCCTCTCAACCTTCCAAACACCTACTATTCACTGGAGGATACCCCAATCCAATCCAATCCAATCCAGTAACCAAACAGGTCCTAAGAATCTGATATTGCAGGGGTGGCGGCGTAATTGCACAAAATATGAAAATTGTGGTGTCAGTGGACAAGATTGCAAAAGGACGGTGTAAATTTTTCAAAAAAAATAAAGAAAAAGCATTCCAGGAAATCATGATATATTGTTAAGAGAAAGTTGAGAATTATATTATGATGCAGAAAAGTCGAAACGACAAAAAAAGCAACCCCGTCATAAATTAGGACCGCTCTGCGGTGGGTAAAAATACAGCAGAGTCTGTTATAGCCATGGGAACCGCTCAATCTTGATTGAGCAGTTCGTACGATTTTACATTTTTTTTAGCTCGTATCCTGCGGAACGTGTGAACCGTTCCATCAAGATGGAGCCTTTCTCACTTTTACAGCAATAAAAGTATAACGAAAACATACAAGTATAACGTGAAGTTACGTTAAAGAATTATAATAAAAAGTGATAAAAAAAATCGGAAACAATGAAAATTAAAGACGGGAAATTATCGTAGCGAATTGACCTGTATGAGGACTAGCCTGGTGGCCTCGAAGGCGACGGCGCCAAGTTGGAGGAGGACGCCCCATAAGTCGAAGCGAGCCTCGCCGTAGGCAGCGACGGCGACGCCGACCGAGATGAGGACCATGTTAAGGAACGTCCTCGGCTTGTAGGACTCCTTCTTCATGAGCACGGCGATGGAGTACACGGCGACGGGCATGAGCGCCTTCAACATCTGGATGAAGGACACCGAGAGGTAGATGTACGCCGAGTTAGAAAGCCACAGAGACATCGAGTACAAGGCGCCGATGGGGACGACGGAAGAGAGGTAGAGGGAGCGCGTCATGGAGGGCGAAGACGGCGGCTCGACGACGCGGGCCACGCGCACGAGCCCGAAGGAGAGGAGGGAGCAGAAGGACATGTGGATGAGCGTGAGCGAGACGGGGAAGGGGAAGTTGTAGAGCTTGGGATCGAGGATGTACTTGTTGTACACGATCACCGTGAAGGAGAGCGCGATCCATATCGCGACGTAGGTGTAGGAGAGGACGATCTTGCGCACGACGGAGTCGCGCGCCGTCGGCGTCGAGGGGGCCGTCCCGCCTTTCCCCATCGCCGGCCGGAGGAATATGGTGGTGATCTGAGTTCGGGTCCAACCAAGAGATGAAGAGCGCTCTCTAAATAATGTGTTGATTTGGATGTACGTTTTTTTTCTGCGGATTGGGAATGGAGGGGAAACGTACCTTGATTTTGAAGAATAGTATTATTTATAAAATGGATTTCTCTAAATTCTGGCTTAATTTTACTGTAACCCTTGTGATCTTGGTAATTACGCCACGACTCTTGGACGGACTTGTGTTGAAAAGAGAAAGGTTATGTGGGTCGTGATTACTAACTATATTTCTCTAATATTTCATTCAAATTTCATAAAAACAGGGATTCTTATGTCCTCCATGCGAAACAGGTAAATTACAGCAAATCTAAGACCATTAAAATTACATGTATTGGATGGAGGACATATTATTCTCTGTTTTTGATGAGATTTGAATAAAATATTAGAGGGATATAGTTATGACAATCTATAGAATATTTTTTTACAAAAATAAAAAAAGAAAAAAAAAATGAAGTAAATAAGTAACTACCGTGATCCCTTCCCCTCTCTCTTTCTCACTATATATATATATATATATATAGATTTAATGGAGTTGTCTCGTCCCCTATTTCGGCTTTTTTTTTGAAAAATATCACAATGTATATTCATCCATATATCTCCCATATATGTCATTCGAATTTCGTCAGGAACAGAGACTCCTACGGCCTCCATCGAGATAGGTATCGATTTAAAAAATCATGTTACTGTTAAAAATGATTGTCTGGATGGAGGCCGTAGGTATCTCTGTTTCTGACGAAATTCGAATGATATATAAGAAGGATATAGGGATGAATATATATGGTAATATTTTTTGAAAAAAATAAAAAAACGTCAAAAATGATGCGGAGGCAGCCATGCTTGGAGCAGCCCCATTAATCTCTTTCTCTATAGGGGGGATTTTACACGATAGCACCTGAAATCTTGTCCAATTATATCCAATCTCTATAATTTTACTCAATTTAACATACTTGTTCAAGGATTTGATCTCTATAAGTGGAAATGGATCGAATACAAATAAAAGCATAAATACTTTATAGGTTAGCTTCAATGCGCGCGTATGAAATACAAAGTGAAGGGAGACATATAATTTTGTTATATAAATTTTAAAAATAATATTCTATTATATTCATATATTAAAATAGATATACATATTCAAAGAATAAATATTTATAGATATCAATGAGAAATCCCTATCTACTTTAAACTAGATACATATTCGAATGTTAAAATATATATAAAATAGGTATTAGATTGTATGCAGATATTTTTGTCTCTTTTTCATTCTTATATATTAGAGTTAACAAGATTATGATTATAGAGGCAATGAAGTAATTAGTAATTACAAAGATTACACGTATTGCAGAGTAATTTGACAAGATTTTGAGGTTCGTGGTCTGAGAATCATTATAAATGTCTAATTGAGATTTATATTTGGAATCAAACCCTATGGATGGAAAGATATTTGTTGCGATGTTACGCTTATCGGATTTGATTTGAATCTGATTTGATTAAAGACTTCATCATGAAAATATTTATTGGGTTTTTACATATGTCTCCCTGCATAATATTGGAATCACACTAATTCCCTACATTTTTATTTTATTTTTTTTCTCTTTGGATTTAGAAGGCATATGTGGTTAGATATTTAAGAACATTAATTAGCATTCACGATGTTAGTTTAATATGGATTAGGGTGCGGTTAGTTTAATCTGGAATCTGCTTTTCAGTATTAACATTAATTCCACCTCGACATTACCGTTTTGGAAGCAAATCTAATTTAATTGCGAACTTCTTTCCTTCCAGTTTGAGCAAATTGTTTGCAATTTAAAGGCAAAATTATATATGATTCCGCTGAGTATCGGGTATATATTATTACTAATTGAATCAACTCCAAGTTAGTGATCAAACTAATAATAATTCTTGGATTTTTTACACATGTGATCCTCAAGATTCCGCAGTTCCAGTCACCTCCTACCTCTTTACAATAACACTTGTATCTATGTATTCTTACATCAAGGTAAAATAAGGCTACATGTGTAACAACAGAAAGGTAATTTTGTGAATTTTTAAGAATACATGGGTACAAGACTACAAGTATTATTGCTAAAAAAATAAGGATATAATTGTAATTGTAAAATCTCGGCGGGTACAATTGTAAAAAAAACCCATTAAAACTTATTTTATCTATATAACTATTTCGAGCCAGCATTAATCTCTTCCACTATCTCACATTTTCCACCAAATGGGTATGACCAATACGTCTCATTAAATGTGTATGGAATTAGTTTAATCTTTCTACGAATATTCCTCCTACATTATGCAGAAAAAACCGTCCCAAGATACATTTATTACAAATTTAAGATCGTTAAAATTACATGTTTTTGATGGAGGGCATATGAATCTCCGTTTCAGACGAAATTTTAATGACATATTAAAGGGATGTAATTATGAAATCTCATGAAATCATTTCTCAAAAATATAAAAAGAAGTAGAAAAAAAGAGAGTAGCTATGTTACCTGCTACATAGAGTAAGATCCATTTCCTCGTATTAAAGTATAAATTATTCTGTATTATTTTTTGATTTCGTTATGGCACACATATCAAATAATTTTGTGTTTGCGTGATTTATTTCAACTATTTTCCATAATTAATTGATTTTAAAGAAAATAGGAATATCTAATCTTTAATTGGGCAAATCTAAAGATTTAAAAATCCATTGACAACATGCCATCCCTTTGTTTAATTATGTCGGCATAGTGTAATAGAAGACCTCACTGGTGGCCGACATTTAATTGTTATGTTTGGAATTTGTTGATTTCACCCATAGGGTCAGCCTCATTTTTCTCTAATAAGGTAAAATGTGTATGCTCCCTAGGGGAGCTAACTTACTTCCTCGCATTATTTTTCTCAAATTTTTTATTTTTTAAAAATACTTTCATGTATTTTCTTAAATATATCCATATATTATGTCATTCAAATTTCGTGTGAAACAAAGACTCATACGATCTCCATCTAGACAATCATTTTTTAGCAATTCTGAGACCGTTAAAAAATGACTGTCTGGATGAAGGTCGCAGGAGTCTCTGTTTCGCACGAAATTTGAATGGTATATTATAGGGATATAGTGATGAATATTCATGGAAGAAATTATAAATAAAAATTAAAAAATATGGGAAAAATGGGGGTGGGGGAGCCAAGTTAGCTCCCCCTGGGGAAGCCCCATTTTTCCCGAATATTAATAGATATTAGAAATATTCATCCCTAACTTTCCATAGTTGGATTTAAGAAGCATTTATATATTATGGGGAAAATGGGGTTGTCCCCTAGGGGGAGCTAACTTGGCTCCCCCACTTCGTTTTCTCCATATTTTTTTAAAATTTATTCCATGAATATTCATTATTATATCCCTATATTATATCATTCAAATTTCGTACGAAATAGAGACTGCTAAGACCTCCATCTAGACAGTCATTTTTTAACGGTCTCAGAATTGCTAAAAATGGTTGTCTGGATGGAGACCGTAGGAGTCTTTATTTCGCATGAAATTTGAATGGCATAATATAGGGATATGTTTAGAAAAATCCACGGAAGCATTTTTCAGAAAAAATAAAAAAATAGGAAAAACAATGCAAGGGGAGCTAAGTTAGCTCCCCTAGGGCTATACACATTTTTCCATATATATATATATATATATATATATATATATGGTTAAAAGGGGATGCCCCTGGGGGAGCTAACTTGGCTTCCCACGCCCCATTTTGTCTGGTTTTTTATTTATTTTTGAAATTTTTTTCCGTGGAATTTCATCACTATATCCCTATATTATGCCATTAAAATTTCGTGCAAAACAGAGACTCCTACGACCTCCATCGAGACAGTCATTTTTTAACGGTAACAGGATTGTTTAAATCGACCCCGTCTGGATGGCGGTCGTAGAAGTCTTTGTTTCGCATGAAATTTGAATGACATAATGTAGGGATTTAATAATGAATTTACATGATTTTAATTTCAAAAAAATAAAATAATATGTGAAAAAAGGGGCGAGGAGCTAAGTTAGCTCCCCCTAGGGGGCATACACATTTTTCCCATATATATATATATAGAGAGAGAGAGAGGAAGGGAGCCTACTTTGTGAAGTAGGTAACCTTACCTACTTCACATCCATTGTTTTGCAAATTTTTTTATTTTTTTTGAAAAATGCCACCGTGGATTTTCATAATTATATCCCTCTAATATGTCATTCAAATTTCGTCATAAACAGAGACTCATACGGCCTCTCGTAACAGTCAAACAGAGACTCACCTGGAGCAAGGAGAGATAATTATCCAGATGGGATCTGATGCAAGTGTTGCAGCAGTCGCCATCGGGACGTGCAGACTATCGTTATTTAGTGGTCGAGTCCTAGTACTTAAAGAGTGTCTTTATGTACCTTAAGTCAGGAGGAATTTGATGTCTGTATCTAAGCTTGTTAAACATGGGTACTCCTTCCTGTTTTGTAATAAGTTAGTCATTAATCATTATGATAAATTTATTGCGGAAGGTGTTCTGACTTCTGGTGGACTCTATGAATTGTGCATTGATGAATGTGTCATAAATGTCACTACCACTGATAATAAAAACCCTAAGAGATCCAGGGAGAATGTAAATCATTCCAATATGATTTGGCATCAAAGGCTTGGTCATTTATCTGTTGATAGGATCAATAAATTGATAAAGGATGGACCTTTAGATTTTCTACAGGTTCAATCTTTACCTACATGTGAACATTACATTCAAGGTAAAATGACCAGGATGCCTTTCTGTAACAAGGTTACGAGATGTAAAGGTATTCTTGACCTAATGCATACTGATGTATGCGGTCCCTTCAGTACCGCGAGTAGAAATGGATATCGATATTATTTCACGTTTATTGATGACCATTCGCGATACGGGTTTGTCTTCCTACTACGTCATAAATCTGAAACCTTTGAAAAATTCAAAGAGTTTAAGGCTTTGGTTGAGAACCAAACCGATAGAAAGATCAAACGGATTCGATCTGATCGAGGTGGTGAGTACCTCTCAGATGAATTCAAGGAATATCTTAAAGAGAATGAAATTGTCTCCAATCTCACTCCCCCTGGAACTCCTCAACTTAATGGTGTTGCTGAAAGACGCAACAGGACCATCATGAACATGGTCCGTTCAATGATGAGCGAAGCACATTTACCTCTTAGTTTCTGGGGATATGCAATAGAGACTGTAATATATATCCTGAAAAAGATTCCTAGCAAGTCTGTAACCAAGACTCCTCACGAGCTCTGGTATGGAACCAAACCTAGTGTTAATCACTTGAGGATTTGGAGATGCTTGGTCCATGCGAAGAACGTGGATGCAAGTAAGCTAGAATCTCGCACTCGTGGGTGCTACTTCATTGGGTATATTAAACATGGTATTGGATACCAGCTTTATGACCTTGAGACCCAAAAGTTTTTTGTCTCTAGGGATGTGAAATTTTTGGAGGATGATTTCCCTAAAGGTCAAGACAGAAATAAAGTAGAGGAACTCATTGAATCCCCTGAGGATTCTGAGATTCCTGAATCAGAAACTGAAGAGATAAATAAAGATGAATCACCCATACCTCTTCGAAGGAGTTCGAGGGTGGTTGCACCACCTAAAAGGTATGGATTCCATGTGTCAAGTGAGACTGACATTGATCCTTTCATTTGATTAAGCTCTCGCGGATCGTGACATGGATAGATGGATGCTAGCAATGAAGTCAGAAATTGACTCCATGCATAAGAATGGTGTATGGACCCTAGAGGATCCACCTAAAGGGGTAAAACCCATTGGGTGTAAATGGATCTTCAAGAGAAAGAGGGGACCTGATGGGAAAGTAGAGACTTTCAAGGCACGGCTCGTAACCAAAGGCTACACACAGAGAGAAGGCATCGACTACGATGAGACACTTTCTCCTGTGGCTATGCTTAAATCCATCAGGACACTGCTAGCTATAGCTGCATCTCTTGACTACGACATCTGGCAGATGGACGTCAAGACAGCTTTCCTCAATGGATACCTCGAGGAGGATATCTATATGGAGCAGCCTCAGGGCTTCATAGTTGAGGATGGTAAAGTATGCAAGCTGAAGAAATCCATCTATGGGCTCAA
This sequence comes from Ottelia alismoides, assembly GCA_037367405.1. Classification (NCBI taxonomy): domain Eukaryota; kingdom Viridiplantae; phylum Streptophyta; class Magnoliopsida; order Alismatales; family Hydrocharitaceae; genus Ottelia; species Ottelia alismoides. Next base: position 424,750 of record JAZKJV010000557.1, read on the forward strand.
ACAAGCTTCTCGTAGCTGCAACATCAGATTTGATGAAACCATAAAGAGTTATGATTTTGTGCAGAATCCTGATGAATCTTGTGTGTACAAGAAGCTTAGGGAGTGTCATTGTGTTCATCGTGCTTTACGTAGATGATATCCTTATCATTGGGAATGATACAGGAATGATGACCAGTGTGAAGATTTGGTTATCTCATACCTTCGAGATGAAAGATCTTGAGAAGTCTCCTACATCTTAGGCCTGAAGTTGTTCAGAAACCAAGAAAAGAGAATACTGGGATTATCACAACATGGATACATTAAGAAGATTCTTGAACGATTTTGTATGGATAGTTCAAAGAAAGGATTCCTCCCCTTAGGACATGGTATCCATCTGTCCAAAGGGATAGTTCCTCAAAGTGTTAAGGAAAAGAAAGCCATGGTTGGATGCCCTTACGCATTAGTTGTAGGAAGATTGATGTATGCCATGATGTGTACTAGGCCAGACATCTGCCATGCGGTGGGAGTGGTAAGTCATTACCAATCTTGCTATGGCGAGAAACACCGGAATGCAGTAAAGAACATATTCAAATATCTAAGACGGGCGTAAGATTACATCTTGGTCTATGGGGATGGTGATCTCCAAGTCTTGGGATATACAGATTTAGACTTCCAGTCAGATATTGATGATCGAAAGTCGACATCATAGTTTGTATTCCTGTTGAACGGTGGTGTTGTGAGCTGGAGAAGCAAGAAGAAGGATACTAAGGCGGATTCAACAACAGTAGCCGAATACATTGCCGCATCGGATGCTGCAAAGGAGGCGGTGTGGTTGCGCAAGTTCATCTTGGAGCTTGGCGTAGTTTCCTCTGATACTCTCGTCCCGTTACTCTGCGATAACACAGGAGCCATTACCCAAGCAAAGGAACTCGGATGCCATCAAAAGAGCAAGCATGTGGAAAGGAAATACCACATCATTCGGGAGATTCAAAAGCGTGGTAATATCATCATCACCAAGGTGGCCTCTGCCGACAACATTGCTGATCCTTTTACCAAACCTCTGACACAGAAGGTTTTTGACCAGCATGTAATGAGTATGGGTTTACGGATTGTACCTGAATGGTTCTGAGGGCTAGTGGGAGATTGTTGGACATGTGAGCCCTGGGCGAACCATTCTTACAATAAATGTTATTGTAATATTTATATTTATCAATAAAAGGTTATTGATGTTTCACTCCCTTTCTGAAATTATATGAATGAATGCACTATAAGGTCCCTCTGTACAATTAGGGTTATGTACCATGGCCATATTGATGATCATATAGCTGTTGATTCACTAAATGAATCATAGAGGCTGGTGTTTGGATGAATATCTAAGGAGTTAGATAGAGGACTCATCAAGCACCGTCAAATGATCATTAAGAGAAGATCTCCAGCCTGAGTAGGAGATGGCAATCCTTTCTCACATAGGCTGATATCTGACTGACCTCTTGATGCAGGTCCTCTGCATGGGAATAGTGATTCAGAGGTGTCAGATTATTTAGGTCAATGGGTTGACTTGACGAGATCGAGATAACCTAAGTCCTGTGTTAAATGTTGTCACAGCATAGCCACACATCCTCTGACCGGAGACAGATGTATTGCTATATATCTAAATATGTACATTAGGCAGACCGATAGGTTGATGGCCTAACCAAGGTCTATACACCGGCGAGTTGGTGTGCATATAAGGGCATATGAGCAATACGATCTTTCAAAGGGATCATACAGGTTCACTTATGAACCAGAAGACATGAGCTCAGTCATGAGGTATTGGGACCGATCAAATTCCATGCATGGTCGTCGTGCTTTGTAAGCAGACATGAATTTGAAGGTATGATATATGCTTTGGGAAAGCATATGATCGATACCAACTTCCAATGACCAAGATTGAGAAACTTAGTGATCAAACCCTGAAGAAGACAATGTAAAATTGATCATGATCTTTGGATTGACCATGGGTTTTCCAGTATGCAGGATGTATAGTTATTGGGAATACCTGAGGGTGATGTGATCATAAACGATTGTATATCCATGACGCTTCCATTCCGAGGGAGTGATGAAACAGGTCTGGATTTTAGTGACTCCTTTCAGTAGAGAAGCAATCCGATCTTAATCCAAGTTATTGGACATTAGTCTGAATGAGATTCAGATTCAATGAGAAGATTAAATTTGCGGTCTTGATTTAATCAAGCATCTGTGGGAGGTTCGTAAGATCTGGATTTGAGATAAGATCTCAATATCCAAATCACTATACATGGAATAATACAATCGCACTGTCCTTATCTCCAAGTATTTGCGGAGAAAGTACATTATTCTTGAAAGGGTTCAAGAATAATACATTTGATGAAATGCATATCCAAGCAAGAAGGACTTGATGATTAAATGAGATTTAATAATCAAGCATAATATGAATGGGATTCATAGTGTGAGAATAATTATCCAAGATAATTAAATAGGATTTAATTATCAAGGATTAGAGAATGTGGATAATTCTATCCATAATATTTGTGTATTATAAATATGATTTATAATATACATATATTCAAGAGAGAGAAATTTCGTAAATAGCATTCGTTAATTATTAAATGTGGATTGGATTCGCATTTATTAATTAATTGGAAATGTAATTTACAAATTAATTTGGGTTGTGAATTTGATTCACATATTTTTCGATGGCATGATTGAAATATTCACAAATTAATTTGGAATAAATTTGGTGGATATTATTGCAATAATAGAGATAATAAGATAAAATAAAAGGAGACACAAATTACCACCTAAATAAAGGTGGCGTCACCTATGACTTATTCATAGGTGACACCCCCTATAATTTAGGGTGGTTTGTTGACTCTCTTTTTGTTATCACATTATCTCTTGATAAATTTATTTATGTTAAATTAAATTGTGTTGATAATGTTGCAATATATATTTAATTTAAATATAAATAAATGTTGTTGATTTTAGCCAACAACAATCATAGCCATTGATTATTGGGATTTTTACCCAGCAGACCCTATAATCTTTGCCAATTACCTCTATGACCTTTGAAACAACGTAATTCCTCCCTAGATCCTGTAAACTTGCTAACTCTTACCCTATAAACCCTGTGGTTAACTTCCATCCATTTACCCGTTAAAATTAACCAGATTCCGTTACATTCTTTTATATTATACCTATTTTATTTATCAAACTTACATCCATTGCCACTCCCTCTCAACCTCCTCCTTTTCCCCACCATCCAGCACCCATCACCTCCACCGTCCTCCTCCTCCCCAACTTCCACCTCCTCGTTCCTGACCTCCGGCCTCGCACTTCACCTCCCAGGTTCTTCGTCAAGTCCACTACTCCATCCATATCGGGTCTCCACGCGGCGCGCTCGGAGCCTCCCCATCGAAGCCACCCCCTCTCGGCTCCCGCATGGCCGCTACACCCCCACCCCCCCCCCCCCAAACCCCCGCTGCCACCCTGCTCGAAGCCCTCGCCTCCCCCGCCCGGTCGCTCGAAGACCTCCCTGCCGCCCCGCTCGAACACCCCCCGTGCCGCCCAGATCAACAGGCCCCCCGACCTCACTCCCCCCCACCCGATCGAAGCCACCCCCTCCCCGCCCCTCGCACGAAGCCCATCCCTCCCCCCCCCCCCCCCAGCGCCCTCGAAGTCCCATGCCGCCCCGCTTGAAGACCCCACGTGCCGAAGCCCCCCTGGCCTCACTCCACCCCACTCGGTCCGTCGCCGCCGTCCCGCTTGAAGACCTCACACCGCCCCTGCTCCAGAAGCCCCCCCTCCCCGCGCCCTCGATGTCCCCCGCATGCCGCCCCTGCTCCAGAAGCTCCCCCCTGCGCCCTCGAAGTCCCCCGCCGTCGTCACCATGCTTGAAGACCTCACGCCGCCCCTGCTCCAGAAGCCCCCCCCCCCCCCCACCCCGCCCTTGAAGTCCCCCGTCATCGTCGCCCCGCTTTAAGACCCCACGCGTTGCCCCGGGGCACATAACCTGTTCCCCTGATTGTGCGGACAGTGTCTTCAACAGCATTTGGCTGCAGTTCTCCAGTATCGATACCACTTCGGATAGGGAATTTCTGTCAGCAGAGTCTTCGCTTCAGCCATGGCCTCCGCAGGTCGCAAACGGTTCCACTGGCGGTCTACTTCGATAGAAATTGGACCTGCAATTACGGTTCCGCAGCAGAAGTCCTCGAAGGGAAGTGAAGATAAAGAAGAGGATAGAAGAAGGAATCAGGAAGAGAGGAAGAATTCTAACCGTTAGATTTTATATGGTTTGATTAACTCGATTTTAACCCACCCAAGTTAACCCAAGATGTATCAATTTAACGGCAGGGCTTGTGGGTAAGACGGAGCAAGTTCACAGGGTCCAAGGAGGAATTACGTTGTTTCAAAGGTCGTAGAGCTAATTGGCAAATATTATAGGGTCTGGCGAGTAAAAATCCCTTGATTATTACATAGACCAAGCATGGCTGTTGGATCTATGTGTTCCATGGATTGAGATCCATTGGATCCTAAACTAATATAAAAGGAGGGCTAGCCTAGCCTTTCTTGGTACATCATTAAGAGTTGTAGAAGCCTACTACTCTCTCTTTCTCTCTCTCATTCTCGTCTAGCCTCTCTCTCAATTTCAAGTGGTTGTCCACTTTGTGTATTGAGGAAGAGAGCATCTTGCCTTCGCCTTCAACGACTCGAGGATCTCCTTCTTCTTTGGAGTTGCTTACTCTAAAGGAAGATGACGGATTTAGCTTGACAAAATCAGGGGATCCATTGCTTGGATCTTCATCGAGGATTGCAGGAGGAACGTGACTCATTATCGTGCCCGCAAGTGCGTTCTTCATGGATCAGACTTAAGACAGGAGGATCTCTTGTTTGGGATCTCACGATCGCAACCACGCTTCAAGAGGCATTCCTTATTCTTTGTGGTTTGATGAAATGATCCGAGAAGTGTTCTCGTGATCATGTGGTTTCATCTTTAGTTTTAAAATTTTAATTTCCGTCGCATCTAGCAACTAGTGCGACTAGTTGCTCCGATTGCATACGATGCAATCAACACGCTTCCGTGATGCGCTTAAGGATTCTCAATATCCTTCATATATATATATATATATATAGGGTAAAATGGGGCTGCCCCCAGGGGGTAGCTAACTTAGCTACCCCCACCCCATTTTCTCCATATTTTTAATTTTTTTTTGTAAATTTCTTCCATGAATATTCATCACTATATCCCTATATTGTGACATTCAAATTTCATGTGAAACAGAGACTCCTACGGCCTCCATCCAGACAGTCAATTTTTTAACGGTAACAGGATTTTTTAAAACGACCCCGTTTAGATGGAGGTCGTAGGAGTCTCTGTTTCGCATGAAATTTGAATGACATAATATAGGGATTTAATAATGAATTTACACGGTTTTAGATTTCAAAAAAAATAAAAAATTTGTGAAAAAAGAGGTGGGGGGAGCTAAGTTAGCTCCCCCTAGGGGGCATACACATTTTACCCATATATATATATATATATATATATATAGAGGGCTTATCCAGAGGGCACTGTGCCCATTTAGGATTTTTAAGCACGCGTTATCATCCGTGTGATGATGATCAAGCAGTTCTGAGTAAAATTGATTAATTTCTAAAATTAGCGCTAAGAATGAGTTGCCATAACCACCCAACGCACATTACTCGCAATTTAATTCCTTTTTTGAGCATCTTATATTTCCAATTGTATCGAGTCCTTAAAAAAAGGAAGGCGGTTTTGGAAAGATACATTTAAATCATCAATTTCGTATCGAAGAAATAATCATTGTACATTTGATCAGTAATGTAATAATGTACTCAAGTAATTATGTGTTGCGAGATCAGTAATACTGAAACACTTGTCAGTATTTTACATATGTAATATTACATTGTACAGAGATCAGTAATTCATTCATGTTACTCAAGTAATACATATTCAGAACTCAAGTAACTATTGTTGTGAGATCAGTAATTAAGTATGCGAATTACTAATGTCCATACAATAAGTACTGATTACAAATGTCCATTTTACTGAAGTCATTTTGATTGTTACTAATGTTATAGTTACCTAATACTTTGAGTCTTACTGAAGCACTTTTTATTTACTTATATAACATTTTTAATTACTTATAATGTATCGAGTGTTACTGATGGCAATACATAAGTTACTGTCACATTATTTTTTATACTTATTCCAACTTATTTATTCCATTACCTTCTTTTACCTACAATTTATTACATGTTACTGATGCTTCTATATATCTTGTTTTATTCTTTATTTTGAATTACTATCGAATCACACCTTCTTTACTTATGTAGCCTATTTAATTACTTGTAATACGTCAATTGTTACTGAAAGTCGCACATAAATTACTTAATTATAGATATATGGTGAACATCTAAATTTCAACTGTCTTGTAGTCCATTTAGATGATGTTTTTTTGCTCTCGCTCCTCCGAATAACAGCAGCTTCTTCAAGACACCAAATTGTTGCATTATTCTGCAAGAAACAATAAGTTAATTTATATCCGTGAATAGTAATAATTGTATAAAGAAAAGCAACTCAGCAATGTACTCATTTCAGTAAGAATCATTCAATGACAAGTAACATGTAATGAATTGTTAGTAAAGTTTGTTATATGACAAGTAACTTGTAATGAATTGTTAGAAACTCAACAATATACTCGCTTCAGTAAGAATCATTCAATGACAAGTAACTTATAATGAATTGTTAGTAACGTTTGTTATATGACAAGTAACTTGTAATGAATTGTTAGTAACTCAGCAATATACTCGCTTCAGTAAGAATCATTCAATGCTAAGTAACTTGTAATGAATTGTTAGTAAGATTTGTTATATGATAAGTAACTTGTAATGAATTGTTAGTAACTCAGCAATATACTCGCTTCAGTAAGAATCATTCAATGACAAGTAACATGTAATGAATTGTTAGTAACGTTTGTTATACAATAAGTAACAATTGTGTTAACATTAGTAACATAAAATATCTCATTAGTAAATTACTTAAATATATCAGTAACTCAATATATTTTCAAATTAACGCATAAAAAATAACAATTGTATTTACTGTAACTTTTTATTATATGAAATCAAAATACCTTCGATACAAAATCAACTAGGACTACAAATCGTGTATCAAAATGAATAAAAATGATATTGTGAATACCATTTCTCATATTTCAATCATACTTCTCGAATAAATATTGCTTACGATCAAAAATATGTATTATTCGTAATTGCTTTTGAAATATGCCGATCACAATCCATTCGCGAATTAACCATGAACGAAACCTAATGAAAAAATATTATCAAAGAAAAAACAACAATTAAAACGCAGGATCAATGAAAATATAAAATCAACAATTGAAATACAATACCTTTGGCGAGCGAAAATCGTCTCCAATCGATAATAAAACACAATGATTCGTGAGAACGATCACTCGATCCCCTCTCAAAATGTGACAAAATGGATTTTTTCTCAATACAATATCAGACGATACCAAAAAAGTCTACTGCTATTTTGGGAAATTCATTAATATTCAAAATTAAAAGCATTGTCGCTACCATTGACGTTCCTAAAATCATGGGATTAAGAGATTTAATCTAACGGTGGATAATACGGGCTCATTTTATCCAAATGGGCACAGTGCCCTCTGGATAAAAATCCTATATATATATATAGAGAGAGAGAGAGAGAGGGGGGGGGCTTCCAATGAGGTGCACCTTTCTTGGGTGCATGGAAAGCCCATCACGAGATCCGATAGATCTCGATCTAGTGGTTCTTCATCCAAAAGGGTATTTTAGTCCATACATTTTCATTTTAAATTTGAATTTAATTTTGAATTTGAAATTTATTTCGTCCTTGTAATTTTTCATTTTTAGCGCATATGATTTGGTATTTTTTGTTGCATTTTAGTTAATGAAATTTTGCCAACGTGGTAGCATTTTCATGCAATGTAGAATAGCAGATCTTTTTGTAAAATTCTCGTTGATATTGTAGAATTGTATCCTGTATTATAAAATAAAATCACAATTAGTAATAGTTATATTATTATAATTGTAATTTTGATAACGCTATTGTAAAATTTCATTCACGTTTTGTAAAATCTGTATGAAGATTGTAAATCAACACCCACAATTATGTGCGTTTTTCACAAATATGTACGGTACTTCTCGTTCGCGAACTGAAATTGTTAGAAATTTATAATATTAATGATAAATGTAAAAAGTAACATGATGTTGTAAAAATAATCTGAGATTGTGAAGAAATAATCTGAAATTGTAAAGAAACAATATGAGATATTGTAAAAAATGATTTGATATTGTAAAAAATGATTTGATATTGTAAAAAAGATCTGAGGTTGTAAAAAATGATTTCTGATTGTAAAAACTGGACGTGCCCTCCTCCATTTGCACCTCCCTCCATCCTTCTCCTCCACGACCCACTTGCATGTCCTCCACCGCCCACGACCCAATTCACGTTGGGTTGGAGAAAACAGAGCATAATCATTCTATACATGGATTGTGGTTTCCTGGGGAAACGTCCTGCAAGAAATAAATAGATACATATGTGACCATAATCTGAGATGGATATGTTGAAATAAAATGCTCGAGTACAGACCATCGTCGTGCGTCGTCGTTGTGCTCCTCCGCCGTCATGTTCCACCACGTGTGCTGCCGCCGTTTGTTGTGGGAGAGGACAACCCTAGCAAGGGATTCTCGACGAGAAACCAAAATTAGAATGTGAATTGTCACCTATTATTTTTAGAATGAGTCAAAAGGACTAAAATGGATTTTCAACATTAAAAAAATTATAATTAAAAAAGAATTAATCGGATCCATTGGATTAATTATGCACGGATGAAAGGTGCATCTTATTGGAAGTATTCCCCCCCCCCCCCCACACACACACACATTGATTATAAATTGAATTAGCTTAAAATATGGTACAAAACGACTTTCAATTAAGGTATATTAGGGTATATAATATATGGGTAATTTTTTTATTATTGATTAAAGGTGAGGGCGTGGTTGAACCTCAGCCCTCATAAAGGAAGATCACTACTTCTACCTTCAGCTCATAAGGTAGGTTCATAATTGATTGGTAATTGGATCTCTTTAAAATTCAATTAGCCTATGCTCGCATGTTTAGTCCCACATCATTTATAAGACCGCGACCTATATGTCTAGCTATATAAGAGGATTCACAACTCTGCTGAGGGATTACAATAGAATCTTCGATCATGTGAGGCATTTTCCCATGGTTTCATTTCACTTCTCACGGAGTAGGGTTCCATGAAAATCATGGTGTTCTTGAGATTTCTTATTCTTTTATTTTTTGTTCTAATTATGCTTCAACATTGTTTATATCAGTATGGCATCAGAACAAGCTTGTTGTTATTATTATATGAGTTTTGGAAGGCAGCTCTATGTTATTATTCAAGTTCTGAAGTTCATGTCATTGTTAACGTGGTATTTTGATTTTGCATGATGCAACAGCGAGAGTTCCCCTACTGGAACCCCAATTCTGGATGTGTCAATCCACAATTGTGGCAACATCAGGGGCGGCAACAACCCTCACACGACAACACTACAAGAAAAATGAGTTGTGGTCACGGAATGTGGTGATGGAAACTTGTGGCCACGATAATTGCCTGGCCACTAGTTTCTTATAGCTATAATTCTGTGGCCAAAGTCTTCAAATATGTAGGGAGGGTATTCATGCAAGAGTTGTGGCCACAACAATTTGGTTACTTGTAGTGGCCACAATATATTCGTGGTTAAAGAATTCTCGCAATGAGACTTATAGCTACGGCTACTAGCCACAACATGTTGTGGCCAGAGCCCAATTCTGTAGCCACAAGTCATACATCCATAGGCATAATTCTATAGTCAGAACTTGTTTTCCTTGTAGTGCAACTCTAAGGTTGCGGTGACCTATTACATCTCTATCTATAGTATATATCATTTTCTTTTCTCCCTTTTTAAATCGAACAAAACTGAGAAATAAATCTTGCTTATGTTTTATCCATTTGTATTCTTCTTATCATCTCAACATCACCTTAGAGAGATGATGAATAACGGATAGTTTTGTCCTTTTATCTTTCCTTGTCTTTGCGATGTTGGGTAACTTGGTACACTTGACTGAGCATGCACACTATTTCGTGATATGTCTACTTTTTCTTTTAACAATCAAAAAATAATCCGAAAAAGAAAACTCATTTGAAACGTAAAGAACAAAAAGTAATTTAGTACATGTCAAAAGGAAAGAGACGCTCATATTAATTAAAGTCGTTGTAACCTAAAAACGCCTATCAAAAAGATGTCGTGAGTTTCTTCTTATTTATTTATATAAAAAATTTTCCCAAATGTAATCACGTCATAAAAGTTTTTAACAAAATTGTTTTAAGCAGTGTTGCAATAGTAGGCCGACTATGCGGTGCGGGAGGGAGGGGTCCCCGGCTGAATAGACCTCCGGTCGGTCAATAGTCGGCCCGACCGAATAGCCGCCCGACTATTCGGCCAACTGGCCCGACTATTAGGCCGACTATAGTTTGACTTTTGATATTTTTATTTTTTTATTTTAAATTTTCAGTTTTTATGGGTTATATTTTACCACGGTATTGCAACAAATGTCATATTCTATATATCTATTATATTGATTACTACTTTTATCTTGGATTCATATTAACTAATGACCATATATGTATAAAGATATAAGAATATATGTATTATAAATAATTTTTATATTAAAAATACAAAATCAAATAATTCCGAATAGTCGCCTGAATACCGATTATTCTCTATTCAGTGACCCCTCCGACTGAATACCGAATACCGTCTTCTGCAACACTGGTTTTAAGGCAATGCATAATTTAATATGTGTTGTCACTTGATTCTTTAAATTTGCAACGAATATCGTATTCATTGCTATACTCGTAGTAACAAATTGTATAATAACTTGCTCGTTGTTTTTCTTCTGATTGTTGTTAAATTTATCTATTATTAATAAATATTTTAACAAAATAAATCAACAAATAAATATTCATTACATAAATATTTAGTGACTAATATGGCATTCATGGCTAAACAGAAGAAAACAGTTAACTTTGTAGTGAACGGTATTCACTTTTATGTATTTAACATTGAAGATATGCCAAAGAATATTCGAATTATTCATCACCATAAATATATTTTGTTGTAATATAACTTCTTTTTTTTGCACTTGCACGACAACCATTGTCTGCTTAGTATGAGAAAAGACTTTGTTGTTGTCAAGCTTTTAAAATCGTCGGACATCAGATCAGGCATGTATCGGTTTTTGGTTTTTATGGTCAGACCAATAGAACGATCGATCAGACCGGTAATGACGTCAGCAGTTCAAAAAATCGGAAAAGACCGAACCGTTGTCTTGTTGGTTTAGTTCGTACGGTTCAATCGGATCGAACCGAGTTAAACCGGTATATCATACATATAAATAAGAAAAATGCTACATCATATCTTTCGAGGATTCGTTTATTCTTGTTCTTCCAAGTTTTTCTGATAACATATATACCCCTATTTTTAATGCAATTGCATGTGCCTCCTATATTTTTACAAAATCAATAACAGTGACATTTTATTAGTGCACTTGTGCTCCCATTTTATACCAACATAAGGATGATATTGTGAAATTTTTAAGAAAATATTGGAGCACAAGTGATATTGCTTAAAAGTAGGGGTATACATGTTCTTAAAAAATACGAAAGGGCATAATAATATTTCATAAAATCTATACAAATACATATATGTGATATTAAAAGTTAATAATTTTAAAAGTAATTAAACTCTAAGTGCTGTTAATTTGTTGCTTCTTGTACTAGATTATGACAATGTCTTCTTCGCTTTTTACTGTTATAAGTGGACAGCCTCATACATAATGTGGGAAGAGAGAGAGAGAGAGAGAGAATGTTCATATGGCAGTAAGGGACAAGCAATAATGAGTCATTGACAAATGTGAAGGAGAAGAGATAAAAGAGCACTATACCATGGGTTAGAATGAGACTAGATTGTGAATATTTATGAAAAAGTTCATATTTTGTTAATTTATTTAAATTTTTTTGTCAAAAATGGATGGTTGAACCGGTGTTTTGGTTCAATTGGTTCAACCGAATTTAAGTGGCCCAACCGAGTTTTGACCGGTTTTGACTAATTTTTATTTTATGAATAAAAGCCGGATGGTGACCGTTTTTTCCTCCAGTTCTTGGTTTAACCGGTTCAACCGAGCAGTTCGGTTCAATTTTTAAAACCTTGATTGTTGTTTCATGATAATTATTGTGGAGATATCGTGTACGGCAAAAGGACATATTTTAAAAATTTTGCAACATTTTGGACATGAATTTCTGTGATATTATAATTTGTCAACGACCACTACAAGAAAAATGAGTTGTGGCCACGGAATGTGGCTACGGAAACTTGTGGCCACGATAATTCCGTGGCCACTAGTTTCTCGTAGCTACAATCCATGGCCAAAGTCTTCATACAAGAGTTGTGGCCACGACAAGTTCTGTGATCACTTGTAGTGGCCACGGCATATTTGATTAGAGAACTCTCTTAACGAGACTTGTAGCTACGACTACTGGCCACGACGTGTTGTGGCCAGAGTCCAATTTTGTGACCATAAATCCCATATCCGTGGACATAGTTCTGTAGCCACAACTTGATTTCCTTGTAATGGAGGTCCTATTTTTCATTACAAACAATATAAAACAAGCCTTACCGGTACCATCTTTGTAATCAATATTTAATATTGTATCATCATTATCGTTATTATTATTATAACAGATATGGTACAAGTGTGAAATTTTAATTACAACAACAATTATGACAACGTACAATTTGTTTGGTAATGCTTATCTGGCGGCTTATCTGAGGAGGACGATTGCTACGAGAGAAGGTGAGATGTTTGGGTTTGGGGCTTCCGTCAGTGTGCCGTTCAATATTTGTATGCTCAAGCGCACGATCCGTACGCTTCAAAAGCCCTAACTGCATATCCCCTTTTCTTGCTAACAACTTCTTGTTAGTGCGGGATGTTTACCAAGTTCGATGACCACTCGATCATCTGAAAATAACTTACCTTATCAAAACCTTGATTAATATACACTACAAGGAAAACAAGTTGTGGTTACAGAACTATACCCACAGATCTGGGGTTTGTGGCCGCGGAATTGGGCTTTGGCCACAACACATCGTGGCCAGTAACCGTAGCTACAAGTCTCGTCGCGAGAGTTCTCTAACCACGAATATGTCGTGGCCACTACAAGTGGCCACAGGACTTGTTGTGGTCACAACTCTTGTATGATGACTTTGGCCATGGATTACGCTAAGAAAAGCTAGTGGCCACGGAATTATCGTGACCACAAGTTTCCGTAGCCACATTCCGTGGCCACAACTCATTTTTCTTGTAGTGATAATTCGTTCATATTTTATGAAAATTAGAATATATTAACATTTAGGAAGTGTTACAACATTGAAATTCTTGCTTCGAAATGTGAAAATTTCTACAATACAAGATTTTTCTCGTCAACTTTAAGTCAGCTATAAATTGTGGAAGTTCGGATACTTTTACATGTTATAATATGATTGTACTCGATTATTTAATTAGATGGCAGTATGTAATTTTCCTTCTCTTTTTTAGAAGACTAAAAAGTGGAGGTTTGACCCTTCATAAACAAGTCAACATTCCATTGATTAATGTGAATAAATAATTCTAGTCCATATATAAAAGCATCAGTTTGCTTTGGAAGACATCCTAAAGAAAATCCATGAATGAAAACTACAATAAAAGATTTAGTCTTCGTAATCACATTACATCAGCATGTTAAATGGAATAGCATATCGTTTTATCTCAAAATAAAGGGACTTTATTCAAGATTAGTTATCTCAAAATAGTTGATCACATCATGATTACATCATTCATTATGTTTTTTCTTCAGCGTATATTCATTCCTTTCTATTCCATCAAATTAAGATGCCAAGAATTTAGGAGATAAACCTTACTTGTTTCTTTTCTCACTTTATCTCTTATTCCTCGTGCGAATGTGTTGGCATCCGATCAACAACGCACAATCAGGCCAACAATCAAGAAATTCAACTACGCATAATTGCACAACACAAAGATTTACAGTGGTCCGATAATGATAGTGTGCCTTCTCCACTTACTCACACCACATTTTCTCTTTATATTCTCATGAATATGTTTTCGAGTACAATATGTGACTACTCTAATGGTTTATTTATATCGTAATTTTAAGATTAGAGTTAAATGGCGGGCTGTGTGAATTAACTGACAAGTTGAGGGATGCCTACTAGGTGAAAACGCAATAAAATGGGCTAATTACTTTTCTTATAATCAAAGCTTTTTTAAGTGAGGCATAAGGAAGGGACAATTACTGTAGACATAGATATAATAGATAGTGTAGTGATGAAAACAACAATTATTCTATGATAATTTTTATGAAGATAAAACCCATTTTTCAAGATAGCGCGACGATATCCTGCAACCAAACATGGTTATTGTTTTTTCCTTTGACGTTTTCTATGCATGTTGACACTCATAATATTGGGCAAGGCAAATTCGACACATGCATATATCAGTTCGTGAGACTCGAATTTGTATCTTTCATGATACTTTTAAGTTGAAATTATCTTTTAGCGATAAATAGAACTCTAGAAACTCTTCCTCCTCAAAATTCTGCAATACAAATGCAACTATGTCTTCAAAGTTGTGTCATTGAGGAGAATGTATCTCTCTATAAGGTCCTTCATCAACATAACAATGATATAAGGCTTATCCTTCACTTGTTTAACTTGAGGTTGTTTTCAACATAATCAGAAGTATCATGATCAATTGCTTGCGCACTACTTGGTGCCAATTTGAACTCCACCTATTTGTGGATATTGTCACATGTCCCTTCATCAACATACTTGAACTTCAAGTAAAGCATGTAATTCTTAGTAAAGGTAACATTCTTATTCACAATTAGTAAATGCGATAAGGGACCATGTTTCATATCTCTTTATTCATACATCATAACATATAAACACCCATGTCTTTGTTCTTTCTTCTATCTTTCCTTCACTAATATAATACACTAACATAGTAACATGCAACAAAATCAAAGAAAGGTAAAATAAAAATAGTCAATATAATTATCAGACTCTATTTATCAGAGCATCTTGTTGTCGATAGTAAATGATTCACAAATTTAGGCTAAAATGCCCTATCAAGGCTAGCATTTGAGAGCATATGCATTGCTCTCTCGACAAGTATCATGATCATCCATTCTACAACTCCATTATGTTCCAATGCCTTCCTAACAGTATGGTGTTACACAACAACCTCTTATTTTCTAAAGTCATTGAACTATGATGAACAGAACTCCAAGTCATTATTAATGTGTAGACACTTGATCTCTTTTGAAGTCTAGTCTTGCACAAAGCTCTTCCACTGGATCATTGATAATTGAGAAAAATAATATATACAACACCTTGATGAATCTCAGATTCATCATCTTTAATTCCACTAATTAGATCTCAATCTTAAACTCAAGATGTTTACCTTGGCTCCATCAACCGTGGAGATACCACGAACATATCAGGATGCTCTTAAGGATAACCAGTGGAGATTAGCTATTGGAAGAGGAGATGATTGCTCTACAGTCACAGAGTACATGGAATCTTGTTTCTGCTCCAGTTGGTGCATCTGTTGTGGGATGCAAATGAGTGTTCACTGTGAAACATCATGCAGATGGAAGTGTAAATCGCTATAATGCGAGACTTGTGGTACGTGGGTTCACTCAGAGTCTCAGACATACGGGGTGGACTATCTTGATTCTTTTTCTCCAGTTGCCAGACATTCTACTCTGTGTATTCTTTTATTTGTTGATGTGACACAAGATTGTCCCCTTTATCAGCTTAATGTGAAGAATGCCTTCCTCTATGGTGATCTAGAGGAGGAGGTCTACATGCAGCAACCACCAGGGTTTGCAGCTGAGGAGTGTCAGAAGGTACACAAGGCTATCTGTGGCCTCAAGCAGAGTTCAAGGGCATGGTTTCAAAAGCTCTCAGACTTGATATAGCAACATGGGTTTGTTCGATCGACTGCCGATCATTTGATATTTATCTCATCTCTCTCTCTCTTTTCTCGCTCCACGCAATCTTTGTGGTTCTTTTTCACCAGATCCCTCGCATCTGATGAGCTGTCTCTCCTTTCCCTTTCAATTTCTTCTACCAAATATTTTCCACTGTAAAAATTTAAATTTTTCACTGTTGAAAATTTTCGATTTGCATCAGAAACGAAAAATATATTTTGATCGAATCAATAAAGCTCTTATTTTTCTTCTACCTAAGGAGGTTACAATAGGGATGGAGGATTTACGTAGAGCACTTTGTCGAACACTAAAAACCTGATTATGGCAAAGCTATTGGCTAATCGACTTCTTGTTTTAATATACACATATATTATAAATAATATTTACAAAATTATAAATTATAAAAATATAAAAATAATGAATAAATAATAAAATGAATATTTTAATCTGTACAAGTATACAAGTGGGGTCCAAAACTCAACTTTCAAATCGTAACTCCGAAAAATACGAAACCACCTTCATTAAATAGCTTGAGAAATTATATATAATTAAAGGTGAGTTTGGTACATTTCGAGTTTTTATTTGCGAGATACAGGTTTGGGAAGTTGGGATTCTGGAATCTTATTCAGATCATAACTTTTCATCTGCTTATTATTTTTGGGTGAAATCAATTTTGTATTTTTCTATATGAAATTATCTACAACTTTCATGTTAAAAGTTTCTTTATTTGAAGTATAAAAAGTGGAACCAAAAATAGGTCCCAAAATGAATAAAAAATGAATTGAATAAAAGGGGTTTTTATTGTATTTTGGCCCTTATCTCCCCCTACTTTATTCCTTGTCGACCTAGTCATCAAGATGCCTAGGTCTCGGCGTCTCGGGTCATAAAATATTTACAGTATTTTATTATTTTTCTTTTCTTTTATTTTCTTTATTCTATAATTTTGGCTTTAAAAATCGCTTTTTATACAATATTTACACAATGATGCAGGAATGCTAAAATACTTAAATTAAGCCTATTCACACGCATTTACTTGGGTTTGTAAGGCCAAAATGATAGAATAAAGATGATGAAACGTAGATTCATCATTCCTCTATACTTGCCTTTGCTAGTCCCTAGCAAACACTTATGCAATAAGTGCAGAAAAAGAAAAATAAAGAAAAGAAAAAGAAGAAGGATGGAATATGTTTAATTATCAAACTTGTCTTCACAAAATCAAAGTTTGGAGCTTAAGTCGGGCATTTGGAATTTTAGTGCAGGCGGAACCTTAATGAGAACTGAATTTGAAATCCAACAGTCCCTGAGAATCCCAAAACTCTATTCAAGTCTCCTCAATAGCTAGGTCTTAAATATTTCAACTCATACGCAAACCCTTATGACTATGAATCTGACTCGTACAATGTAAGTGATAGTGGCTCTCCCCAACTGAATGACAAAGAGACTGACTTCTCCAATATAACAACCCAATGATTCCCCAATCCATCAACAAATTCCTCAAGGAGATGGGTATTCCCTTCTAAGTTCAAGTGGCGACCAGCCCAAGAGGAGGGGGTGAAGAGAAGAATGGACGGTAGCCAGTGTAGCTACCTATCCGACGATGCAAGACCAGTGTAGTCAAGTCATCCAGCTGCAGGCTCACATGATTTGACTTTGAAGCTCAAGCTTGCTTATTTGACTTTACACATGTACACTCCAGCAGGCATTTTTATTTTTGTACAGGCCTGTCCACTTTTTTGGAGTGTTTACTTTTTGCAATTTTTTTGAATACTATATACAACAGCATTTACATAGAGAGTTTTTCCTCTTGAGACAGTAGACTATCCCTCTTTTGAAGCTTTATTACAACCCACGATCTCCTATCCTCGAAACTCATCATCACCGGACGGGTTGGGATGCCCTTCCCTCCCTAGAGGAGGACAAGTGTTTCCACCTGTGTGCATCTCATACCGGCAAATCCAACCCCCTCACCACTCCAACTGAGTTGAGCCAAGTGAAAGGTGCAGGTGTCCAAGTTAGGTCATTATCAACAAGAGTCATGCGTGTGCTCCGAAATTCTTTACTTAGGCAATCAAGAATCCATTGACCCAAGTCTCGTGATCCTCAAAGAATTAAGTCAACTAGACCTGAAGTACCTCAATTCCGGCTCCTATAAGGTTCCTATTAATTAGGTAGATTTAAGGTCCGATCAAGCTCCAATCTTCAGATTTTACTTAGACTTGTTCAACAATCAAACCCGATCCGATAAATGCGAATGCCATGCAAATGCTATGCAGAAAATTTTTGTGATGTAATTTTCAAAGATTTTGAACTTTTTATGGATTTTTTTGAAAAGATGATGCATATGCATTTTTTTTTATTTTCACAAAGATTTTTTCAAATGTTTTTGGTAATTTAATTTTTCAAATGTTTTTGCGATTTTTGAAAATCAAAAGAGTTTTGGCCAAAAACAAAGTACAAATATTCAGACAGGGATGCATTTAAGAATTAGATTTTAAGGATTTACAAAGGGTAAGTGGTCGATATTATATGTATATATAGCGGATTTTGGTGAGATGTATGTATTCCTCAAACTTATTTGACACAGGTTTTTCAAACAATTTGAAAACTATAGTCCAAAATAGTTTTTACAAACATGTACACACATTTGAAAATCATTTTGCAAAGGTTTTCCAAACAGTATATATAGATTTTTCAAATATTTTTGCAGCCATTTTTAAACCACTTGCAAATCCTTTTTCAAACTTTTTTATTTCACACCAAGAAAATAATTTTACAATCAAAATATTTTTACAAAGGTTGAAAACATGTAACAAAACGTTTGCCAAATAGTTTTCAATAAATTTTCAAAAGGATCTTCAAACTATTTTTCAAACATTTTGCAAAAAATATTTTCACCTAATTTATTAATCAGTAAATACAAAAAGAATTTGAGGAATGATCAACATCTTTTTTATTAGGCTTTTAATAAATTAAAGAATTATTAGCCATATTATTAAGAAAATACGAAAGTACGAGTTATGGCTACAGTATATACACCGTATATACGACCCCCCTATACTTAGCTTGAGCTATGTCCTCATAGATCAGAAAGAAAAAAGAAGACATAACTCGTACTGAGTATAGAAAAGTCTAAAGAATAAGGAATGAATCAATGAATGAACAAATGAGAAGTTGACCGTCCCCCCTATACTTAGGATCAAATAATCCTAAGTATAGCAGACTGTATACAAAGCAGGGAGGGTTAAGGGTGGGAATGAACAGATCGTACTCAGACTGTCTCCCCCTATACTTAGGGTAAGATAGCCCTAGGTATGGACAAGAAGAGGAGACAGTAGAGAGGATCAAAGAATAGAAACACTCAGGGTGCGCACCCCCTTATACTTAGGGCAAAGTACGTCCTAAGTATAGAAAACTGACAAAAAGGGGAGACACCTTTTCGGTAGATAAAGAAGATAGAACAGGAAAAGAAGAAAAGAAGAAAAATATTCAACAGATGGAAGAAGATAGAGAAGAATGTACGCATCACTCCCCCTATACTTAGGGTAAAAGAAGCCCTAATCATAGGCAACAATAGGAGTGATAAGACGGAACAATGAATGAACACTCAGCTCGTCCACCTCCTATACTTAGGATAAAGTACGTCCTAAGCAAGGCAAACATGAGAATGGGTGGATGAGCAATACGATGGAGAGAACAGAGGTACACACAACGGAGAATGTACAACAGAGATGGATGTACACAGGATCAAGAAGGTTGAAAGCAAACCTTCTTGCAGGACTGTTGAGGAATGGATCTAGTATGGTGTAGGTCGACATCGGGGTCCTCAGATGACGCAAACCGATCAAGGTCGATAGGGTGATGGTCCTCAACGGCCCTAGGG
Source organism: Ottelia alismoides (assembly GCA_037367405.1). Taxonomy (NCBI): domain Eukaryota; kingdom Viridiplantae; phylum Streptophyta; class Magnoliopsida; order Alismatales; family Hydrocharitaceae; genus Ottelia; species Ottelia alismoides. The sequence goes on from JAZKJV010000557.1 coordinate 444,814, forward strand.
TGTGAAGGCACAGACGGATTAGTGAAAGAAGCACGACTAGGTCCAGCCTTGGGAGTCTCGCTAGTATCAAAGTGAAAAGGGACGAACTCATCCTCATCGAAAGAAGTGTACTCAGTGTCGTCCTGCGAGGTCTCGCCCATGTCAAAACCACAAGGAACGAACTCATCAGTGGAAGTAGTCGAACTCTGTTCGTCCTCAATAATCTCAACCGGATCATCTTTTTCATCAAAAGGCCCGAATTCCCGAATAAACGCAATCAAATCAAATTCGACCTTCGTCTCATCAGTGTCTAAGGGAACAGGCATGGATGTACCAGTGAAAGTAGTCGAGTCATGTTTGTCCTGTCGAGTCTCAGAATCTGCCCTCCGCTCAATGGTATCAATCGTGTAAATCCCGTGGATGTCATCAACACAACATCAAGTCCCAGAAGAAGGAACTCCGAGTTCCATGCTCCCAGTCTTCCTCTTGGGAGAGAAATTCTTGGGTCTTAGTGGAATCCAGTAAGCAACAAAATTCACTAATAGTCTTATCAAGGTCATGGTCCTCCGGGTCAACCAAGATAGGTGTAGTCACATCAGGTGCATGTCTCTGGTCAACTGTGGGTGCGGTGATCGACACTTCGATTTCGTCAACCAGACGGAAGTGAATCTCTCCTGATCCATAATCAATAACGACCCTCGCAGAGGCGATGAATGGTCGTCCCAGGATGATTGGAGAGTGCTCCCCAGTGGAGGTCTCCATGGGCAATACGACAAAGTCAACATTGGAGCTCGTACCCTGAATCGAAATGACGACGTTTTCAAGGATACCCTTCGGCCTCTTGATAGATCCATCAGCAAACTGTACGACCATCCTGGTTTTCTTGAGAGGCCCTAAGTGAAGAGACTGTACCAATGAGAAGGGTAATATGCTAATCGAAGCACCGACGTCGAGGAGAGTGTGATCACATGTATGGTCAGAGATGGTGCAACTAATGAAAGGTGTGGCTGTGTTCCTCTTCCTAGGAATGGGACGGTGTGTGATGGTGTGGGCAGTGGCTATGGTCAAAATATGACGCTCAGATCTGCTCCTCCGCTTTCTCTTCTTGTGAAGAGGAGCAGATAAATCAATCATGTCCTGCTGAAGTGGGGCACGGATAATCTCATGAATAGTGGCCACCACTTCGGGTTCAGTCAACATTTTTTGAATTTTTGGACCTCCTCCATACAAGGGAGGAAGTCAGAATCAGCATCTACACGAGGCATGCCAAGAGCAGTCTGTACAGCGGCATCCTCGGGATCAAAGGTGGGACAAGGTGTGAAAGGCTGTATGGTCAAATGATCTGGCAAAGGTTCCCTCTCCTCACAATCTGAATCGATCACGTGTCTCCCGAATTCTTTTTGGATTTTTTAATTTTTCTCATTTTTTGTATTTTGGGCGATTGCAAGCTCTCGTGATAATCCTCAAATGAATCCAAATCCTCAAGGAATGGAGCTACATTATGGATCTTATTTATGATAACTATATCACTCATCCTCGAGTTCATATGCTCCATCATATGATTCAAGGTCTCAAGTGTAGATATCATGAAAGGTGACTCCAAAATCTCAGGATCCTGTGTGTCGAATGTGGGCGGCGGGTGTGGACAAAAATCACATTCCAGATCAAGATACTCAAGGAAGAGCGGGTTGTCGAAATGTGAGGGTGATGGTGGTGGAAATGATTGGTGAAGGTCAAAGTCCAAATCCTGAAACAATGGGCTGGTCGGATATGTACAAAAATCAGGAGCAAAGTCCTCCTGGAAAAAAGGAGGTGGACCGGCTGGAGTGAACGAGGGATCCACAAAGTCCGGATAAAATACGCTCCAGTCGGCCATCTCGAAACAAGAGGAAAACGATAGTCGGGAGAGCACGAAGGTCAAATAAAGAGAGTAAAGAAGAAGGCGCAAATGCGCAGAGGCGATCTAGAATGCACACAAACAATCACAATCAAACTCACACAAAACAAACCCTCAATTCACCTACTCAACTCGGTGAAGACCACAAATGCGGTCTTTTATCTTGTCTGTTTTAGAGTTAAATGAGAAGTCAAAGAATTGCACAAACACTTAGGGGCTAAAATGAGATTTTGGCACTAATCCTTAGTGTGCGCGAGCAAGTAAAACGAAGACAATGAGGGGATTACTCGCCCCAATACAAGATTTTCTTTTTGGTTGATTTTAGGGTCAAGTAATATTAGCAGTCCTAATTTTATTGGTTATCACTTTTTTTTGGATTTTTAGTGAGAAGTGCACGAGCCTAATGAGGAGTCAATTTTACTTAGCACCTAGGTGATCAAAATCAGAGGTAGAGAGGCGGAAAAGCAATGCAAGCGGCAACACGATGATGTATGCTAAAGCGTAAATGCTCACCTTGCCTCCAGCACTCTACATGCAAGGATGCTCAGTAGAATTGAAACCTATCTACATGCAAATGCAAGCCGATTAAATCGCCCTAAGATGAGTAGCTGCTATTAGCATGAAGAACAGTTTCAAAATTTGACTAAGTCCAACGCGGTTATAGGTACTTGCAATGGTGATTAGTGTGTTTGGACCTAATCTATCGTCAAGCAGTTCCTAAATCTAAGGGCTCAATCACACAAAAATAAGGAAAACAAAATCAGAAAACAAATAAAAAAATGCGAAGAAAACCGAAAAAACCACGGTGAGCCCCCAAGTGAACAAACACTTGGAAATTAGGCCCGAAAGTCCAAGAGTCCAGTGTACCTGTATTATTACAAATATAAAGGTCTCTCTCTCACAAAAATTACACAAGTAAATGCAATAGAATAAATAGAGCTTGGTCTTCAAAAATCCTCTACGTCTCCTTCGGTGCTAGGCAAGCTAGAGCCGGCTTCACGTGGGTGTACAGGCGCCTAGGGTGGAGCACCTCCCTTGATTCGCGGTTCCTCGCACGAAATCAACAAAAGAGGAGATTAGACAGCTCAACAGATATATCAAGAATAAGGAAAAATACAATAGCAAGAATAAAAGCTGCAAAAATAGACAAATAATCACAAACACAAGTAAAAACCCGAACTACGTGCTGTTGCTCCCCGGCAACGACGCCATTTGTTTAACCTAAAAATCGATGATCTTTAGTTCCACACAAGGCGGGAACTCAGTCGCTGAATTGACCACACGAAATCCGAATTAAAACAACAATTAACCCACAATAAGTAATTCAAGCAATGAAAGTAAATGTGCGGAGTTAAAATTTATTATAACTCTACAACAAAGATGTGTATAGGTGCAAGTATGTGTAGACGTCGAGCAATGGGAGCAGACAGGTAGAACGGGGCAAAAATGCGCAAATGTGAATGTGATAACTTGTTTATTTATGCTATGTTTTTGCAGGTTTTAATTTTTATATTTATATATTTTATTTTTAATTTTTATATTTTTATATTTTCCTTTTTAGTTTTTTGATTTGATATTTTCTTTTTATATTTTATATTTTTTATATTTTCTTTTTCTTTTAAAAGGAATGTATGTACAAAGTAAGAAAGAGAGGAATAAGGATTTATAAAAATAGGTAAAAATACTCAAAAATCGTGAAATAAAATTCTTTTTGTATTTTTTATATTTTTCTAATATTTTTATGATTTTTCTAGATTTTTCCTAATTGTTTTGGTATTTTTAAAGGTGAAAATACTAGAAAACAGTGAACTAATTAAAAGGGCTGAAACTAAAATGGAGAAATAAAATATCAAACAATAACAACAATTCTCCAAATTAATTTTAAATTAAACATAATAAAGCAAAGAAAATTTTGAAATAGAGTTTGTATTTTTGGGATTTTTTGGAATTTTTAATATTTTTATGAAGTTTTTTGGGGTTTTATAATTTTTAGAAGTTTTCTTTTGTATTTTTTAGTGATTTTTGGATTGAAGTTAAAAGACATTAAAATAGGCAAAATATATTTTTTGGGGAATTTTCTGAGATGTTTTTATAATTTATGTATTTTCTAATGCAAACAATACTGAAGATGCATGTTTTTGAATTTTTGTGAATAATAAAATGCAATAAAAATACAAAATAAAAATATGGCGTGAATCTTCAATGCAACATGAGTTTATGATGATTTTTGTGTATTTTTTAGCATTTTATATATGCATGCAAAAATTAGAGGAAGCATAAAGAAAATACAAGATGGCAGGGGCCATGTAATTAAGCAAAAGCGCAAGGGCCCATATGCAAATTATCCAAAAATATATATAACTAATTAAAAACTTTCTGAACCAAATACAAATAATAAAAAATGCATGCCATTTCATGCAAAATGCCCATCCACGCACGTGCTGCGCACGCGACTGGGTTGGATCAAATTGTTATTTTCTAAAACTTAAGGGCTAAGATGCAAATTTTACCAACAAAAGTTATACTGCAATAAAATTATCCACGGACTAACTATAAATACCCAAAATGATGAGGGTTCCCCTGCAGAAACGCCAAGGTGTACGTTACTTGCACGCACCTGGCGGGGACCAACACGTAATATTACAAAAGTTCGAGGGGTTTAATGCACATGTCACAAAAATAGATAACAGCAAATGAATGTTTTAATACTAATAGAATATTACAAAAATTGGCGAGGGGGTTATTGCAAAATACCCAAGCGCCTCGGGCGTCGACGGTTCAGATCATGCCACTTACGCCACGTGTTGAGCCCAGGGGTGACGATATCGCTTCGCGCCCACGGATAGGATTAGATCTTCGATGAAGATCCAACGGCTGACAGAGGGTGAGATCCTACGGTGGCTGGCAACGCGGGAGGAACAACGTGCATCCAATGGCACAGAGGGTCGGTGGAAGAACAGGGCCTCTCCTCCGGCGAGGCGAGTTTCTTCAGGCACACTCCACCTCCTCAGGTGTTCTTTCATGGCACAAATCAGTCTCCAACGTTCCTGGATGAGTTCCCATCCCGCATGTGGAGCCAAAATGACTCGTCGAGCCTCGGTGCGCCGTCGCGAGACCCGGGAAGGAAATGGGTCCAGGTACCGTGCTCCCAGCCAAATGCGACTCCAGATGAAGTCGCTCGACCTCGGTGACCTGCAAGAAAAGCACAAATACGACAATAAAAGGTCCTACGGCCTTATTGGTGATAATGCGAGGGTGATGAGGCGGAAATGGTGGAAGTCGGAGTAGAACTCCGGTGGGGGTATGCGGATGGAATTGAAGCTCAAATCCTTGATCAAACATGCAAATAAAGCGACAGATATAAAGCCTGACCCTACAGCTAACTGAAGAGCGAAGAAAACGAATAAAAACAACTCAACTGGCTGGGAAAAAAACTAGAAGAAAACCTCACGGCGGCTCGGCCGTCGGAGATGGTGGAACAGCCACTCAAGGCCTCGCCGTGACTCCCTAGGATGCTGGAGACCTTCCTGTCACCAAGGTCGATCCGGAGCGCTCCCAAGGGAACCAAAGCCTAGGTCAAAAAGGGTTCAAAGAAGGATGGAGGTGGCGGGTTTGGTTTTGAATGGGTGCTGGAGCGGCTCAAAGATTGAGGTGGATCAAGCAAATCGCGGGTCCAATCCCCGATATTAGCATAGGGCGTGTATGGTGGTTAATCGAGGAGCAAAAGTTGTGAAGGATTCGACATCAAAAAATGCAAGATGAAGCCTCGAAAAATCCCCAAAAGTGGATAAAAAACGAGTTCTGACGAAGTGGCAGAGGGGGGTCAGACAGTTGACCTGCGGTCAACTGTCCAGACCACCTGGTTGGTCTACGTGGACTAACCAGGAAAAACCTTTCAGAAATTAATTAAAAAATCATTTAAAAATAGTAGATGAATTTATTAAATTTGGTTATAAAATAAAAAAAATTTTATTATTTTGTAAAGTATTTAATTCTGATTTTTATTTATTTTTATGAAGTATAAAATTACAAGTTTCCTTTTATACCCTTTATAGGTATACATATCTATGTATTTTAATATTTTATTTTTATTTTATGTATTTAATTAATTTATTTTTCTTTATTATTTTATAAGGTTATAAAGTATTTTTATACACTTAATTATATTTTTATTTTAATTTTTTGATATATTTTATATACTTAATAAAATAAAAGTGTTAATTATATAGGTTTGTGTATTGGTATTAGACCTATGTTCTAAGTATTTATTTTTTTATTTTATTTAGTGTTTTTATTCCTGTTTTAATATACACATATATTATAAATAATATTTACAAAATTACAAAAATATAAAAATAATGAATAAGTAATAAAATGAATATTTTAATCTGTACAAGTATATAAGTGGGGTCGAAAACTCAACTTTCAAACCGTAACTCCGAAAAATACGAAACCACCTTCATTAAATAGCTTATGAGAAATTATATACAATTAAGTGATTTTGGTGCATTTCGAGTTTTTATTTGCGAGATACATGTTTGGAAAATTGGGATTCTAGAATCTTATTCAGATCATAACTTTTTATCTGCATATTATTTTTGGGTGACATCAATTTTGTATTTTTCTATATGAAATTTTCTACAACTTTCATGTTAAAAGTTTCTTTATTTGAAGTATAAAAAGTAGAACCAAAAATAGGTCCCAAAATGAATAAAGAATGAATTGAATAAAAGGGGTTTTTATTGTATTTTGGCCCTTATCTCCCCCTACTTTATTCCTTGTCGACCTAGTCATCAAGATGCCTAGGTCTCGGGTCATAAAATATTTACAATATTTTATTCTTTTTCTTTTCTTTATTCTATAATTTTGGCTTTAAAAACCGCTTTTTATACAATATTTACACAATGATGCATGAATGCTAAAATGCCTAAATTAAGCCTATTTACACGCATTTACTAGGGTTTGTAAGGCTAAAATGATAGAATAAAGATGATGAAACGTAGATTCATCACATATATAATATTTAAACCTTTTATTTATGTACACCAATTAATCTTAATTAATTACAATATATTAAACGTTACTTTTAAGCAATTAAATTTCATATAAAAATACTAAATAAAATACAAAAAATAAATACTTAGAACATAGGTCTAATACCAATACACATACCTATATAATTAACAGTTTTATTTTATTAAGTATATAAAATATATCAGAAAAATAAAATAAAATTATAATTAAGTGTATAAAAATACTTTATAAATTTATAAAATAATAAATAAATGAATCAATTAAATACACAAATAGAAATAAAATATTAAAATACATAGATTTGTATACCTATAAAGGGTATAAAAGGAAACATGTAATTTTATACCTCATAAAAATAAATAAAAATAAGAATTAAATGCCTTATAAAAAAATAAACATTTTTTATTTTATAAGCAAATTTTAATAAATTCATCTACTATTTTTAAATGATTTTTTAATTAATTTCTGAAAGGTTTTTCCTGGTTGGTCCACGTGGACCAACCTGGTGGTCTAGACAGTTGACCGCGGGTCAACTGTCTGACCCCCCTCTGCCACTTCGTCAGAACTCGTTTTTTGTCCGCTTTTGCGGATTTTTCGAGGCTTCGTCTTGCATTTTTTGATGATGAAGCCTTCACAACTTTTGCTCCTCGATTAACCACCATACACGCCCTATGCTAATATCGGGGATTGGACCCGCGATTTGCTTGATCCACCTCAATCTTCGAGCCGCTCCAGCACCCATTCAAAACCAAACCCGCCACCTCCATCCTTCTTTGAACCCCTTTTGACCTAGGCTTTGGTTCCCTTGGGCACGCTCCGGATCGACCTTGGTGACAGGAAGGTCTCCAGCATCCTAGGGAGTCACGGCGGGGCCTTGAGCGGTCGTTCCACCATCTCCGGCGGCCGCACCGCCGTGAGGTTTTCTCGTGGTTTTTTCCCAGCCAATTGAGTTGTTTTTATTCGTTTTCTTCGCTCTTCAGTTAGCTGTAGGGTCAGGCTTTATATCTGATGCTTTATTTGCGTGTTTGATCAAGGATTTGAGCTTCAATTCCATCCGCGTACCCCGCCGGAGTTCTATCCGACTTCCACCATTTCCACCTCATCACCCTCGCGTTATCACCAATAAGGCCCTAGGACCTTTTATTGTCGTATTTGTGCTTTTCTTGCAGGTCCCCGGGGTCGAGCGACTTCATCTGGAGTCGCATTTGGCTGGGAGCACGGTACCTGGACCCATTTCCTTCCCGGATCTCGCGGCGGCGCACCGAGGCTCGACGAGTCACTTTGGCTCCACCTGCGGACGGGACCTCATCCAGGAATGTTGGAGACTGATTTGTGCCTTGAAAGAACATCGGAGGAGGTGGAGCGTGCCTGAAGAAACTCGCCTCGCCGGAGGAGGAGCCCTGTTCTTCCACCGACGCTCCGTGCCGTTGGATGCACGTTGTTCCTCCAGCGTTGCCAGCCACCGTAGGATCTCACCCACTATCAGCCGCTGGATCGTCATCGAATATCTAATCCTATCCATCGGCGCGAAGCGGTATCGTCACCCCTGGGCTCGACACGTGGCGTAAGTGGCATGATCTGAACTGTCGATGCCCGAGGAACGTGGGTATTTTGCAATAACCCCCTCACCAATTTTTGTAATATTCTATTAATATTAAATCATTCATTTACTTTTATCTATTTTTGTGACATTTGCATTAAACCCCTCGGACTTTTGTAATATTACGTGTTGGTCCCTGCCAGGCACGTGCAAGTCACGCACACATTGGCGTTTTTGCAGGGGAACCCTCATCATTTTGGATATTTATAGTTAGTCCGCAGATAATTTTATTGCAGCATAACTTTTTTTGGTAAAATTTGCATCTTAGCCCTTAAGTTTTAGAAAATAACATTTTGATCCAACCTAGGCGTGTGCGCAGCACGTGCGTGGGTGGGCATTTTGCACGAAAGGGCCTGCGTTTTTTATTATTTGTATTTGGTTCAGAAAGTTTTTAATTAGTTATATATTTTCTGGATAATTTGCTTATGGGCCCTTGCACTTTTTCTTAATTACATGTATGCCCCTACCATCTTGTATTTTCTTTATGCTTCCTCTAATTTTTGCATGCATCTATAAAATGCTAAAAAATCCACAAAAATCATCATAAACTCATGTTACATTGAACAAAAATCATCATAAACTCATGTTACATTGAAGATTCACGCCATATTTTTATTTTGCATTTTTATTGCATTTTATTATTCACAAAAATTCAAAAACTTGCATCTTCAGCACTATTTGCATTAGAAATACATAAAATTTATAAAAACATCTCAGAAAATTCCCAAAAAAATATATTTTACCTATTTTTATGTCTTTTAACTTCAGTCCAAAAATCACTAAAAAAATACAAAAGAAAAGTCCTAAAAATTATAAAACCCCAAAAAATCTTCATAAAAATATTAAAAATTCCACAAAAATCCGGAAAATACAAACTCTTTTTCAGAATTTTCTTTTCTCTATTGTGTTTAATTTAAATTTAATTTGGATAATTGTTTTTACTGTTTGATATTTTATTTCTCCATTTTAGTTTCAGCCCTTTTAATTAGTTCACTGTTTTCTAGTATTTTCACCTTTAAAAATACCAAAACAATTAGGAAAAATCTAGAAAAATCACAAAAATATTAGAAATATATAAAAAAACAAAAAGATTTTATTTCATGATTTTTGATTATTTTTACCTATTTTTGTAAATCCTTATTCCTCTCTTTCTTACTTTGTACATACATTCCTTTTAAAAGAAAAAGAAAATATAAAAAAATATAAAACATAAAAAGAAAATATCAAATCAGAAAACTAAAAAGCAAAATATAAAAATATAAAAAATAAAAATAAAATATAAAAATATAAAAATGAAAAACCCACAAAAACATAGCATAAATAGACAAGTTATCACATTCACATTTGCGCATTTTTGCCTCGTTCTACCTGCCTGCTCCCTGTGTTCGACCTCTACACATACTTGCACCTATACACATCTTTGTTGTAGAGTTATAATAAATTTTAACTCCGCAAATTTCCTTTCATTGCTTGAATTACTTGTTGTGGGTTAATTGTTGTTTTAATCTGGATTTCGTGTAGTCAATTCAGCGACTAAGTTCCCGCCTTGTGTGGAACTTAAGATCACCGATTTTCGGGTTAAACAATATGTTTGTGTGTTTAAAAGATCTCGTATTTTTCATCATCCAAAAAATCAAAAAATGACAAAAGAAATAAAAGAAGTATTTTTACTCATTAAAAATAATTACAAAATTATTAAGTAATTATGTATGATGTATTTTAGCTTTGAGTTCTACTTGAAAGTTATAAATATTGAAAAGATACACGACATTATGTTTGAACACTTTTTCATTTGACAACATTTATTATTTTATATTTATTTTAGAATTTTTCTTATTTTTCTTTATTTTCATTGGACCATGTGTCTCCTTCTGGTAGAGCTACATGCATGGCTCTTTATTCTCAATCGTGCATCATTTAGACCGTTATATCATATGTGATCAGATGGATCACATTCCATCAGGATCGCCTCTTTTTCAACTGCTTGATTTGATGATCTAGCGGATCTCATTTATCCACTCATGCCTCCTCCTGGGACATTTGATCTTTTGATCCAGCAACGTGCCATCATTGTCAACCTTTGGAGTTGCCCCTTCCAAAGTGACACAACCCTTCAACCTCAATCTCTTCTCCCATTTTCGTAAATTGTTCTACGTGGCTTCAAGCCATGAGACCGATGCCATTGTGAGTGAATCTCATCTCTCATCCTCGTCTGAACCTCCATGTCAACTCTCCTGCTCACGGAGACAACCACATGCAGTTGAAACTCCCTTGACAACCACACCATTCGATCAAAAAAATCCCTCTTTGACTAACTATCATCGTATATGCCCTTGTGCATGAGTTTCCTCCTTTTACATGTGATGGACAGTAAGAGAGATATAGAGATGACGATCGGTTCTTTTGTCCCTGGTGTGATCCACGTACCTCTGACCATGCCGTAGGTGCACGTTGTTGCTGCTTGAGCTCAGCCTTTGTTGAGGCTTTGAACGAGGACCCATGAGCTCTATAGGCTCCATTCCCAGACCTCAGTCCACCACCAACCTTCTTCTTCATCTTCGGGTACTTACTAGTTGCATCTTTTGTTCATTTTCTCCATTTTATTATTAACGGCACACACACACATCATCTTCGGATGATTATGCACACATTCACCATCAATCTATCCTCCACAAGTACATCACTCAAATCTTCTTCTGCTTTCCATACCCTCCTCCACCTTGAGTCACTTCACATCTTTAATCAGGAGGTGAAATCACTAGGGCTCCATTTCTCCCTTCCGATTATGCACTTAATTCCAACCATTACACCCCATGTATCCTTCTACGGTGATTCGGTTATGTGTTAACACTTGCAGGTCTTCATTGGTCAGAAGTTTCAATATATCTCCGACCACCTCTTCCACCTCCGACGAGACGTCATCATTAGGAAGAGGGAGGAGGAGGAGGAGAGGATTTGTTGAATGTCCACTCGAGCTTTGCCACTTAAGGAGGAAAGGGAAGGCTTCAAACCTACAGGCACCATTCAATCATTGTGATTGAACGACCCTAGTCATCCCTAAGTCTCCACTACGAACCTACAGCCTCGAATCCATCCGAGATGAGGTCGAGGTTTCATTATCCTCCACGTAGCCCGAGCCATCAGTCGTGTCTCGAGATAGAGATGCACGTGTCCTACACGTGTTTCCCTAGGCTATTTGCACAGCATCCCCACTAGGTCCTTCTATTGGTAGAAATAGCCCTGCCTTGGCATATTTACAAAATAAGGGTTGTTGATTTATTGTATTTGTATTCGTGCCTTTTTTGGACTTAAATGTGAAGTATTCATGTTTTATTTTATGCTTTTTGAAGTTATGCCCATATATTAAACCCTTAATATCTTGAGTTTCATATGTCCAAATTAAATGAAATTGATGTTGTTTTAAAGCTGACGATATTCTTTTTAATATGGTGAACTTTATGTTCTAATTTGATGCATTGATCATTAATTAATAACAGAACAAATTCATTGCTCCTTTTATGTAGTGTACCTTAAGTTCATGTTAAGCTTTAAAATTGATTAAGTGTCTTAGGTAAATTAAATCTTTATCACATTACTTCCTCAACAACGATGCCATTTGAAAACCAGTGGGATGGGAGTTACTCAATAATGGCCTAACAAATTAGGCTCATTGTAGTTGAGGAGACTACTCGAATCCTCTCGTTATTCAACAATTAACCCACATAAATAATTAAGCAATTAAGAGAAAGAGTTAAAATTTATTATAAAGAGCAAGAGTTAAAATTTATTATACCTTACTAAGGATGTATAATAAAAAGCAAGTAGGGGTCGAACACACGAAGCAAGGGAATAGAGCAGGCAAGATAAGAAATCAAGGCGCAATTAATCTCTCAAACACATAGCCAAGTTGTAATTTTTATGGGTTTTTTATTATTTATTATTTTTGATTTTATATTTTTATATTTAAATTTTTAATTACCTGATTTTTTATTTTCTTTTTATATTTTATGTTTGTATATTTTCTTTTTCTTTTAATATAGATATAATATATAAGGTTATATATAAAGTGTATATATATACGATGTAGACTAGGGTTAATATAAAAATTAACAAAAATAAGGAAAATAAATAAAATCTTTTTAGGTTTTAGATAATTTTTCTCTGTTTTTGTGATTTTTAGAAATTTTTGCTACTTTTTTTATAGATTTTTAAAGCCAAAAATACCCTAAAACTAGGATAAAATAAATGCTAGAAATTAACATGGAGATTAAAAATATCAAATATTAGCAAAAATTCTCCAAATAATTTGTATATAAATATAGTAATATAAAGAAAATTCAGAGGTAGAAAATATATTTTTGGGATTTTTAAGGATTTTTTATATTTTTATAAAGGTTTCAGGGGTTTTTATTTTTTAAAGTCTTATTTTATAATTTTTAGTGATTTTTTATTTGAAGATTAGAAATACATAAATAAACAAAATATATTTTTGGGGGAATTTTTCAAAATGGTTTTATAAATTTTATGTATTTTCTATTGCAAATAGGGACAAAAAGGAATGTTTTTATTTTTAATAAATAATAAAAAGTTTCAAATTGAAAAAAATATATGGCATGATACTAGATGCAATTAGGAGGCTACAGTTATTTTTTGAGTTTTTTCGAGTTAAATGCTATTTAAAATAAATAAAGACAACAAAAGGAAACTACACTACTGGCAAGGGCATATATGTCAATAGCAATAAGTTAAGGATCTGCCTACAATATTACAAGAATATATAACTGAACACAAAGTTTATGGATGTCACGGCCCCAATTTCGGGCCGTCAGATCTGGTTACTCAGCAATAATTTATTCAACAATCACAACTAACATTCAGAAATAGACTGCAAATAAAGTATATTCGGAAGAAAGTATTTCAACACTTTTCCATTCACAACATAAATTCCAGATGATGCATTGTGCCACTATAACCATTTACATGTACATCAGCTTGAAAGGAAATTACACAAAAAGATTACTAACTACCTTACAAAGTAAACATACTGTGGCTGGTTGGATATCTACTAAGGTCCTTACGATAGCTCACCGACACATGTTGGGTTTTCCATAAATCATAGGATAAAAATTAGCGAATGCTAAGTAACGAAGAAGAGAAAAGCAAACAAATTGTGTAATTTTTCAAAAAGTAGTTATCACAAAAAGTTCCATTCCTTCTCATTAATTTAAATCCTATTCCTTTCTAATCCTATTCCAACCCCACCATTCTTGGAATCTGAAGCTATGGACACTTCGGGATTGGAGATCGCGTTGATCTGATGAGCTTATGCTTTTGTACGTCACCTCAACCAATCCTCCAATACTATCCTGACAATTTACTTTTCTTTTATTAATCAGGGTGTCAAACCCTCAGCCTGGAAAACAAAGGAGCACACCGTCCTCAAGGACTCGGTTGCTTAAACCTCAGGCTAACATTTAATCATATAACATAGCAGCTTTAAATACATATTATCGTGACCCAGCCTCTATTGAACCACCCGTGCCTCCACATGGTACGACCACATCTTCCGTCTTTCAACCCGAAGATATTGGCTCTCGATACCACGCGTTGCAAATCATTCATTTCGTATGCACTTGTCATAACCGGGCAACCGTATACCACCTAGGTAGGGAAACGCCAATACGGATTCCTTCCGACAAACCTACAGGTTGCATGCCCGACCTATAGTTCTACTCCCAGTCATCCTTAACGTGACACGCGATCCTTTTCAGGATCCGACTCAAACCACATCAATTCCCATGATGTGATTCTTTCGTTAAGTCTTCAATTTGCATAATCATCAACACTTAGTATAGACTCACATATATATTATTCATATTCATATATACTCGTATTTATGCTTATTTTAACTCCCAAACCCTAACTTTTCAAGACACTGTATCAATTCGATGCTTAAACCTTATTTTAATGGGAATCACAAAACAACATTTCATACTTTCTCAAAATAGACAAAATTAGGATTTTTTATAATGAAGAACATAAATTAGAAATTTCAACGATCTCATTTGAAAACCCAAGAGCAAAAGAAGGATTTCATTACCTAATGGAGCTCTCTCACACGTATACAGTGCTTTATCGTGATTCTTTTTAAAAAGAAAGATTTATAGCTCCTGAAATGATTGAATTTTGATGCTTAAACCTTATTTTAGTGGGAATCACAAAACAACATTTCATACTTTCTCAAAATAGACAAAATTAGGGTTTTTCATAATGAAGAACATAAAATTAGAAATTTCAACGATCCCATTTGAAAACCCAACAGCAAAAGAAGGATTTCGTTACCTAATCGAGCTCTCTCGCACGTATACAGTGCTTTATCGCGATTCTTTTTAAAAAGAAAGATTTATAGCTCCTGAAATGATCGAATTTCATTTTCGTATCAAAAACAATAAGAATGTGCCAAGAACACGAAGAACGAAGGAAGAACACGAAGAACTTGAAGAACACGAAGAACGTGAAGAACACATTTTTCTCTTAAAACTTCGGCATAACTTCCCCTTATATAAGGTGATATTTCTAGGAAAATTTTAGCAGAGTTTCCCTCTGTATCGGGACATATTTCTTTAAAAATTTCGGCAGAGTTTCCCCTAATATCAAGACATATTTATAGAAAAATTTCGGTAGAGTTTATATCGGGACATATTTCTAGAAAAATTTCGGCAGAGTTTCTCCTTATATCAGGACATATTTCAAAATAAAAATGGAAAGAATTTCCTCTATAAAATCATCGAGAGAAAACGATAATTCAAATGAAAGAATATACTCAAACAACAAGAGATGAAGAATCAGTAGACAACATGCATCTTAGGTGAGTGAATGTGTGACGAATCTCAGGGTTCACTGATGTACATAGCCGCTCGTACCTGAGTAGGGTATTACACAGATTTCTCCATCAAAATAACTATAAGAGTAGAATAGAAAGAATAGAAGCATAAACGATGGAGAATCGGTAGACCCCACGCATCTTAGAAGAGTGAATGTGTGACGAATCATAGGGTTCACTGACGTGCATAGCCGCCCGCACCTAAGTAGGGTGTTACATGGATTTCTCCTCGAACCACAACAGAAAACGAATCGGAAAGAAAGATGAATTAAGAACAAAGCTTGGAAGAAAGGAGAATGAATTTAAATCCTAGCTTACAAAGCAAACTAAGAGAGGATCATATCTTTCACCTCCTTGTTCTCCCAACAGCGCTTCGCTAGCGCTCTTTCCCCGCCTCCCACTCCTCCTCCTGACCTCTGAACCCTAGCCTTTGGGGTGGTGGTGGTAGTAGAAATCGTAGAGAATGAATGAGTAGGGGGTATTTATAGGCTCTAGAAAACCCCTAATCATGGTTAGTAAACCATGGTTTAACCCATGGTTTTGGCCAAAACTTATCCGAAACTTAGGGCTTAAGTTAGAAAATAGAGAGGATTCTAGATTCGCTAATGATGTTTAATTAACGTTAATCGTGATTAACTTTCACTAATAACAATTTATCTTTCACGTCTTATGCTTATCTTTTGTTAACTATTTATTAATGTTCACTAATGGTCATTAGTTGTTTTCAATTTGTCATTAGTTTTGTTAATCATGTTTGATTAGTCTTAATGGCGGTCATTATGGGTTAATGACATCTTAAACCTCTTTACTTCTCTTTCTTACGAAAATCTAACAATTCCAAACGAAGTCTGATTCATACACAACAAATTCCGTTCTTTTCCTCTTGACGAACCGGATCTTATGATATAGGATCTGAGAGGGATCAAGTTCAAGGTTTTACACTGGACCAATAAGAATCCATGAAAATACAAGGGGCTCGTACTAAATTGTCAAATCCTTGTGCATACGCACGTGAGCCTCGCTGGCCTGGACTGGAATGCAATTAGTAAACTAAGGAGTCGATTTGCAAATTACACAAAAATAATACAACTGCAGATGAAATTGTATAGATCTATTATTAAAATATAAAAGTTGGTTGGGCTAAGTTGCAAAATGCCCAACTTAAGGCACGAACAAACGGCAGGAGGCAATCAACTTCAAGGTGTGTCTTGATCCGGACGATTGATACCGCTTCGGGTATGACGATTGCGATTAGATGGCTCTGGACGATCGGACGGCAAAAGCGATGGAGCATCCAATGGTTGGGAGACGGTTTGGGACAGAGGCTTGATCCAACGACCGGAAACCTCCCTGTAAGAACAGGGAAGAACACGGCGGTGGAGGAGCTTCGATCGATGATGTGACGTAGCTCCGGTGGTCGAAATCCACTCCAACAATCGCAAAATTGAGCTGGGACGTTCCACTACGCACAGGTGGCCTCGGAAGGAAGCATGAGCTCTGGTGAGGGTCGACGAGCTCATGGAAGGTGGGGAGCTCCAGATATCACACTCATCTGCAAAAATGACCCCTTGGGGGGTCCTTTGGTGTTGGGGACCTACAGGGTTAGTATCACAGAAAGGGACGAAGCTTTGGGGGGCTTCAAGTGGGCAAGGCGAGGCATGATGGAGGTGGATGGCTTCCTCCTACTAGCGGCAGAGGATGAGGAAGACAACCAGTGTTTTGTGCAAGAACACGGAGGGAGAAGGTGTGTCAGGTGTGTAGAGTGTGAAGGGGAAGAAGATGAAGGGGGTTGGCGAGGCGTAAGGTGTCGGAGTCAGTCGGAATCAACCGACGGAGCTAGAGCTCTACCGGCCGAAGATCTTGGATTTACACTACTATTGGCCAGATTAATAGGAAGAAACTATTGCTGAAGGATACTACTACACTAAGAAGTTCAAACTACAAGAGGAAGAGAAGAGAAGCTCATTGGGGGCATGCTAGAAGCAAGCTCCGATGAAGTAACTCCGGCGAACTGGACCTCAATTCAACGCACGATCGGACCACTAGAGGGCTGGAACGACTCCTGCTATCACTAGGAAGAAGGTCTGGATCCTAGGTCTTGGATTCAACGGCAGAAGAGGGATCAAGAATCAAAGGAAAAGTCGGAGGTGCTTTAGTACAAGGTGGTCGACATGGCTCGAAGAACGAAGAATATCAAGTGTATCGCTGCTCCAATCCTCGAGGAAAGCTAAGGGGTTGTAAGAGCAACAATCGAGGGGAAAAATCATGAAGAACGCGAGGCAAAAATGTGAAATGGTCGGCCGCAAAAAAAATCGAGAAGAAGGGAAAAACTGAGATGTTAGAAGGGCGCAGGGGGCTGGTCAGAGAGTTGACTCGCGGTCAACTCTCTGACGCTCCTGGTTGGTCCACGTGGACCAACTAGGGAAAACCTGCTGGAAATTAGATCAAAAATCAATTAAAAAAATATTAATTTATTTTATTAATTTTAGGTTATGAAATGAAAAATATTTATTATTTTATGAAGAATTTTATTATGATTTTTATTTATTTTTTAGGGCCTTATATTTACAAGTTAATTTTTAGGGTTAAAGTATAGGTATATTCATCTATGTATTTTGTATTTTATTTTTATTTTGTTTTTTTTATTTTATTAATTTAGTTCATTATTTTAAATATTTATAACTTATATAGCTTAAATATATTTTTATTATATTTTTTGATATAATTTATACTTAATTAAATAGGTGCAGTATTCATATAGGTATAAATATAGGTATGTTACCTATGTAGTTTCTTTACATATTTTATTTTAATGTTTTCTTTATTGTTTTATCATTATTTTAATATGTACATGTATTATAAATAATATTTACGAAATTGTAAAATTATAAAATCATAAAAATAATGAATAATAAATAAAATGAATATTTTAATCGGGTAAACTATACAATAGAGGTCCAAAATCTAACTTTCACTTCTTAACTCCAAAAAAATATGAAACCACCTTAGTTAAATATATTATTATAAGTTATATGCAATTAAAGATGATTTTTATATATTTTGAGTTTTTATTTGAGAGATATGGGTCTGGGAAGTTAGGATTTTCAAATCTTATTTAGACTGTATTTTTTGCGATGTATAATATTTTTATGTAAATCCAATTTTGTATTTGTCTATATTTTATCATCTACAACTTTTATGTTGAAAGTATATTTATTTGAAGTATAAAAAGTGGAAATAAAAATCGATCCCAAAAAATAATAAGGAATGAATAAATAAAAGGTATTTTTATTGTATTTTGGCCCCTTATCTCCTCCCACTTTATTCCTTATCGAAATAGTCATTGAGATGCCTAGGTCTCAATGTTTAGGGTCATAAGATATCTACAATATTTTATTTTTTTCTTTTATTTTCTTTATTCTATAATTTTGACATTAAAAAAAGTATTTTATACACTTTTTACACAATGATGCATGAATGTTAAAATGCACAGATTCAGGGTATTTACACACATTTACTAGGGGTTTTAAGGCCAAAATGATAGAGTAAAGATGATGAAGCGGAGATTCATCAATGGATTTAATGTATTTGCATCATGGAACTTATTTGTGTATATTTTTATGCATCTCATTTTGTAGCATCATTCATTCTATTGTGCATCCTTGATCTAGATCTCACTATATAGTCATTTAACCTAGGTGTTTAAGTTTTAATTAAAGTAAATATCGTGTCCCTATGTTAGACCTTGGACTTATCTAGGTAAAAATCTAGCCTCGATCTCTTCAGAGAGATTAGTTAATCGAGGTTCTGTTGAACATGTTAATCAGACATATTACAATAATTAATTATTAGAATAGTCGATTAGCAATTAATCATACCTCTGAAAGATGAGATATGGGAGATCCAAGCAATCATCATGAATGTAATATAGTTTGTCCTCTATCATGCGAATTGCTTTACTAAATTTGTTCATCCGTTGCTTTTCAAATACATAATGCTTAGAGAACTCCAACTTGGATTTTAATGATCCCCACTAAGATATTTCTGATGAGTGATGTCCATCCTCTTCTGACTCATATGCTCTAACTGCATTTGGCAGTATCCATACTCGAATTTCAGAGTGAGACAGAACAACATCATAACAACTAACTGTAGACACCTATAGGCCTTGTAATTACCCTTTCTGTCTCAAAACTCCAGAAAATATAAGATTCTTGCTCAATTCTAGAATATGACAAACAACCAAAATAATTCTCACCATTCACATGTATTTTGATTTTCATAGAATAATGATTTTGAATGGTTTTTCATCCTCCATGATTATATTCCACCAAATGTTCTTATAGGTAGAGAAACAACCTTTGTGAGGTGCCATGTGAGAGGAACAGCCAAAATCAAGGATCCATGTATCTACACAATATGTTTGATATGTGATTGTAGTGCATAATTACCACGGAATCATATCCACCCTCTATCTCTACTAAAATTTTGATGCAATTTTGGCATTGTTTTTTCTTGTTTGGGTAGTTCCTCATCTAATGTCGATTAATCTTGTATAGCTGCATACATGATACAGATTGATCTTCTTTGATTTTGCTTTAAACATATCCTTCCTTTGACACTTTGGTGTGGTTCCATGACTCTTCTCATAGACCGCACCAATACCACATTTGGCATGTTTTCACGTTTCATATAAGCATATAACAAAGTTCTCAATCATGGGACACCCCTAAAACTTTTTCTAGGGTTGTCTTCTTTCTATCAACTATTAATGACCAAACAAAATTATTAAATTATAGTGCAAGCGAAATCAATATAAAAAAGCGTCATCTTCTTCTTCTTCCTCCTCTCCGTACACTTGGACTGAAAACATACATTTATTCAATAGAAACTTGTTGATCAAAGACATCATCATAAATAGACGTTCTAGTCTCAACCATAGACTCATGGTGGTCTGATCTACGACCATTGTAATGATCTCTTTTGTCAGACACAGTAAAGCTCGTTGAGTGTATCTTTTCTTCTTTCATTAGTAAACTATAAGGGCTCTCGTTCATCCTATCATTATCCAACAATGTTCAAATGACATGCTAAGTAACTCTGGGGGCTCAAGTTCCTTCACCCTATCATTATCCAACGATGTTTGAATGACATGCTACTTGAGAAGGGCATGCATCTTGACCTGCCATATCCAAATGTCATTCCTGACAATGAATTTTTCAATTTTTATATTATTATGTGATGTCAACTCCTTCATTCTTCAGACAAACTCGAGGCTTTGATAGTAGTTTGTTTCATATATTGGAAGTAGGGTGTAGATCAAATAGTTATAAGAAAGCATGAAAACAATTATACCACAAGATTTACGAGGTTCCCGATAAATAGACTACATCATTGATAATAGTAACGAATCTCTCTCATTATGGTGGAAGAATTGTAGTGCAGGGAATAATTTAAAAATTAACATAATGTGGATCCCCATATAGATGGATCATCCTAATACTAATACAAATAGGACATGAATACTAATAAAATAGAATTCAAATCCCAATAGAAATATGACATGAATCACAATACAAATAAATTTAAGTCCTGATACAAATAAAAATGGCTTGAATTCAAGGCATCTCAAAGCACACACATATTTTGGTGTGTGTGTGTGTGTGTGTATGTGGATGTGAGTGCATACGCAATAAGCGCATGGTGCATCATGATTGTAATAAGCACTCTCATTTGACAAGTATATACAATCATTTTGAGCAAAATATTTATCATTTTATAAATATTATATAACGTTCTAACTAGAAATTATTTTTTACAAAAATAAATAATAAATTTATAGGAAATGATCATTTGTAAAAATAGAAATCTTTTTAATAGAAATATAAATACAATATTTTAGTGCTAAATTTGAGATTTAATTGCAGTGAGAACGACTATTTATACTAAGAAAATAATATGATATTTTAAAAATAATAAATATTTTGCTCAAAATGATAGTAAATACTTGTAAAACCGAGGATACTCAAGCTTCATTTGTATAGAGAAAACTTTAAATGAGGTAAGGTCTTTCCTTAGGTAAGAAACACAAGTGTCAATTTAAGCAATTTCTCATATATTATACATTTTTATGTCATAGATTTAATAGTAAATATTACACCACATTTACATCAAGTTAAAATTATAAAATATTATTGTATTAGATGAAAATGTTAATTGCATTTAAATTCTGTTTTTTACCGAACACATTAATCGTCAGTTTTGTTATAATTCACCGTTTGTAATTTACAAAGTTTCTGAAAATTTTTACTAAACTATTGGTGGTTTTTAAAAGGTTGGACAAGACTCCACCTAATGAAGACTCCAGTGTATGTGTGGGCACGCATGTGTGTACATGTGGCTGCGTTTTTCTAAAGAATGACATCCAAATTGAACAAATAATGAAACTTTTGCATGTATAATTAATATTAACTTCCATGCGTTGAATATTTTTTTACGTCTACACTATGGTCTTGTATCGAGATATGGAGATAAATAAATAGCTTTTGAATTTCCGAGGTACAGTGCGTAGGAGTTTGTCAACATTATTTTTTTTTCCGAGGTACAGTGCGTAGGAGTTTGTCAACATTATTTTTTTTTTGAGTGAATTATATAAAAAGTCCCTAAATTATACATATGATTCAGTGTCGTACCTAAACTTCAAAAAGCAATGCAGTACCTTATCTTTAGGGTTTGTCTCAATGTGGTTCTTGGTTATTGAAATTTAGTTGATCATTTAACCCTTCCGACCTTAAATCACAACCGCTCAAAATTATGTTGAGACGTATATTAAAGATCATGTACTTCATTGATATCTTTTAGGTCATGTTCGTTTGGAGAATAAGTATTGGAAAAAGAAATCAATTCCCTGTTCGGCAAGGTTTCCAAGAATACAGATATTCTCATCCACATCTCATTATTCCACCATTGCTCTTATATTTATTCCACTTCACCTACCCCGGTTCCATCTTATTCACCATATTCCTATCTTTGCAGTCGAATAAAGAATAGATCATTATTATCCTTATTCCACATCTTTATTCTTGCTTATTTCCGAACTGAATGCCTCTTTGAAGTTGTGGTATACCATTGAAATCGGGCTTATAATTCAGAAACTTTTGGGTAATTTACACTATTTTTTTGTGTGATACGAATATATTTGTAAATCTCAAAGGTGAAATCATAAGAAGAATACGATGAATATGCACAAAACGTATCACACAAAAATAATGATTACCAGTAGTGCCTATATCGATGGAAAATGATGCGATAGCGAATAATTTCTACCTAACTCCATCTAAAGTGGAAAATGACTTGATTTTGGTTGCCGTCGCATTAAACATAATTTTGGGTCGAATGAATTTTATTTATATATATATATAATAGAGAAAGAAGAAGAAAATCAAAGAAGTGCTCAATACGTGTCTTGTTGTCGGTGGTCACATTCACATATGCGTGAGATAAACTAGGTAGTTGACCTAATAATCGATATGAATGAAATAATGGCATTGCCATCAATGCAACTAACATTGATTAATTAATTAATCGCGTAGGTGGAACCCCATTTTCTATAGTTGGAAGAACTCTGATGGTCTCGACCAATAGGAGAGGAAAGCTGAGTCATTAGTTGATGTTTGATTAAACACTTCATACTATCGTAGCTATATGTATAGTAATTAATTCGATCTCTGCCCTCTGTGGATACGTAATTAGCACGTAAATAGATCGTATTAGCGTACCATTTTGACATCACGTCGTCCAATGTGTGTGCAGTTTGATTCGATTCGATTGCATGTGTTCGCACTGATGTATGTTTAGATGCTTTGAACTTTGATGGTTTACATTTTTTTAATCTGATTCTTGAAAAACATATTGGCCAATTACACGAATTGTTCCAGAGTTTACTCAACCTCATACATTGAAATTCGTAACGAATAACATATAATTATCTAAGGAATATAACCATGGTTTTTTCCCTATCTTAGTTAATTGCAAATGGTTATTCTACATGGTACGTAGTAGAAATATTATATATCCACGATTCTACTACCTTTATTTTAACCGTGGTTACAAGTAAAGAAGAATTCTCAATGGATCGATAATGCGGAATCTATAATTATAATACAATTAAAACACAATTTGTGTTAAGTTCCCGTCATCCTACACATCTAAATGTACAGTTTTGGATAAGAGGTTTGGTGTCACATTCTATATGTGTGCAACATAAGTGATGGATTAGAGGTGGAAGAGTTGTGGCTCTCAACAACTTTTCTATTTGTGTTGTGCACTACTATAGCACAATGTCTAATGTGTCGGTTGCAAATTTTTAAGAGATTTTTTTTACATCGAAATTAACAAAAAAATAGATATAAATGGTGATCATGCAAGAAATGTAGATGAAGACGGGAACACAACACCCGTTCAAAGGATGGGAGTACAGCCCGACCAGATCTCGATAAAATCGATAATTAATTGGTCTTGGTTGAACTCACTGTCAGTCAATCGGTTTGGTCCAATCGGGTCAGATTGTCAGTTCAAATTTATTGGATCGGTGATGATGTTAGCATGACATTGTCATTCCTATCAACTTGAA
The DNA here is from genome assembly GCA_037367405.1 of Ottelia alismoides. Taxonomy (NCBI): domain Eukaryota; kingdom Viridiplantae; phylum Streptophyta; class Magnoliopsida; order Alismatales; family Hydrocharitaceae; genus Ottelia; species Ottelia alismoides. The sequence goes on from JAZKJV010000557.1 coordinate 468,839, forward strand.
AAAATTGGACTGCTGTTAATTTACTAGTCCAACCGGTCGAACCGATTTTTTCGAACTGATAAAATTGGATACATATATGTAAGTATGTATTATATATCAATGAAATAGTTGTTTAAATGTCAAATATTTCAATAGAATGACATGATTGTCTATTTCGAGTAAAACTCTACAAAAATTAGTCACATTTTCTAGCATTATATATGAACGCAATATTGTAATCACTTATTTATAGTTGCTTCTAGAAAATTACTCTAAAAGCTTGTTTGGATTGACGATTAACCCCTCCTTTGAGGGGTTTACCCCCCAAACCCGCTCTTCTCTCACTTGTGGGGCCCACTCTCCCTTTTTTATTTAAACATTATATAAATTATTTTTCTTTCATCCATTCCATCAAAAAATAATATATTATGTCATCATATTATCTAAAAATTATAAAATACTCAACTTCTACTCATTTTTCCAAACTTCAGTACAATCGCATCGCAATAACTACTCAATTTTTCAAACTTCGGTACAATCACATCACAACAAACCCACGCAACCCCTAACCTTCTATCCAAACACTAAAACACAAAAACGGTTTACCTTCCCTAATTTAACCCGGACTAACCCGATAACCAAACACACCCTAAGGGCCCGTTCGGTAGGAGAATAAGCAGGAATAAGGATGGGGAATAAGTGGAATAAGGGTCTATTCTCCGTTCGGCTGGAGGATAAGAATAAGGAGAATAAGGTGAAATAAAGGTAGGTAAGGTGGGATAAAGATAGGAATAAGAGTGAAATAAGATGAAATAATGGGGAATAGTCGTACCACGGGGAAGCGTATTGGGGGCTTATTCCCCTTATTCCATTCCTCCTTATACCCCAAACGAACAGGGCCTAAGAAAATAGTGGCAGAACTTATATTCCAAAAAAGAGAGGGGCATAACTTATATTGCAGAAGTTAAGAAGGGTACAAGTAATACAAATCTTATTATTTAATTATTTAACCTTTTGTTTTTGAAAATTTACCAAACCATCAAAATTGAGTCCATCTCGGTCAACTGGTCTGACCACTGGTCGGACCCAATTTTTTATTTTCTTTTTTTAATTAATTATATAAAACTGGTCGAACCGATCGATTCGAGGTTGATTCCCGATCCAACCAGTCCAATCGATCCGATCCGATTTTTAAACCATGCTATCAATACATATGCAATTTTACCCCCAAAAAAATTTCTCAGGATCGACGACACAATAAGTAGGAAAAAACATTTTTTCAATAAAAAGAAGAGAGCATAGTCAAAACACAAGTGACATATAGAACATGACTATTAGATAAAGAAATGTTCGGTATACACTTGGGGTGAACTGTTGCATCACAAACGAACTTTTTATTTATTTGTTGAATTTCGAAGAGTTACAAAAACGGTCTTATGAGTTACTATATGTAACAGAAAGAAAGAAAAACAAATATATATTTTCGTGTTTGTTTGTAATTTTCAATAGCTATGTTCGACTTGAAGACATAGAAATAGATTTAGAGCATGGGGATGCATGGTGACATTCTGTGCTGAAATAATCTCCTTTTTTTCGAAGTAGTTGAAAGCCTATATGGTGGTAGTTGACTTGATGCATTTACATCACTTGTTCTTCTAAATGTTATCACTTTCTTTGGCCCATATGGAAATCTGTGCATGGAAACATATAGCCATAACGTCTTCGTCCATCTTTTTCTAAATGCATCCATTTTTCGTGGACTTCTTGCACCTTGTTTGGTTTTAATGATGGAAAACCCTTTATATTTATATTATGGATCCAAAAGTCAAGGTCCTTTAATTTGGTGTTCAAGTACTACTTTTCTAACGCCTACAACACAATTGATGGACAAGATTTCAAGATTCGGGATAGGGGTATTAATCGAATAGAATACTTTCGAATCCATCATGGTTCGGATTCTATTCATTTTAAAAAATTTGAACCGAACTTGAATCAAATTTTAAATGAAATTGCTAATTTGAATTCAGATTCGATTAATTTTGAGTTTCAAATATACAAATTTAATTCATTTTATTTTAAATTTGATGTGTCGACTGATGTTCTAAAGCTTATATAAATAATATTGTGATTTTAAATGTTTTATTTTATAAGTATATTTTTAAATACAAAGTACTATGATAAATTGAAAAAAAACTATATAATAAAGGAAGATACTCATCGGACAATATATAAAAATGTATAAAAATACCTAAATTTTACAGTTATTGTATGTCTTCTGCAATGTAAATTTACTATTTTCCTTTTAATAAATAACTACATAAATATAATATAATTATCTCTTATTAAAAAGATAGAATGTTATCGAAAAAAAAAAGCTGAACACATTATGTCCTTCAGGAAATTAATATATACTTAATGTATTACTTAAAATAATGAGAATAAGTTGAAAAAAACTATATAATAAAGGAAGATACTCATCGGACAATATATAAAAATGTATAAAAATACCTGAATTTTACAGTTATTATATGTCTTCTGCAATGTAAATTTAATATTTTCCTTTAATAAATAACTACATAAATATAATATAATTATCTCTTATTAAAAAGATAGAATGTTATCGAAAAAAAAGCTGAACACATTATGTCCTTCAGGAAATTAATATATACTTAATGTATTACTTAAAATAATGAGAATAGCAACGAAAAACTTAGCAAGATAAAACCACTTGATGCGTTGTGATGATCATCGACATCTTAAAGCAAAAGTCACGAAGCACACAGGATTTTGAATATGCATATGAACAATCAACATGATAGCGAGAAGAACATGTAAATTATTATGGTCTAGTAGTAGAACCAATGGACTCCCCACTCCAAAAACCATGGTTCAACCCCTCCCACCCCTCTTAACTAGTAAAAGAATTACTTAGCTAATGATCAATTTCATTTGACAACGATTGATAGTCATTATCATGAATTATCTTGCAAGGATAACTAAGAAAACATAAAGGCGACAAGGAAGAACTCAATGTAACATGACAATGAGTGTATTCATTTGCAAACCACCAACTAGCACTTTGATAAAGAATGAAAAGGAGAAGGAAAAATGTGTGATTGAGAATGCAAATACATGGAAATAAATGTAAAATGGCAAACAAATCTTAACATATTTTCTTTCCAACTAAACTTTTTTTACTAATATTTTACTATTATTTTTAATATTAGATATTTAACCATTAACAGATATTATTATACGCACGTTTACACAAACACACATGCATGCATGCACGTACCAATTTACAAAGACAAATTCATATTCAAATCACTTTACTTGATCTTTTGCAATGCTTTCTTAACATGCAATGAAATAAAATTTACCATTTCTATTTCACTAACCATTTTATTTTTGTGATGGCAAATGGAGGTGGCATGATATGCATGATCATGATAGGAAGTGATCTTTTTCCCTGTAGTGAAAGTCTGATTTTTGACCTACATTCTGCATAGCCGGTCCTACTTCGCAAAAGCTACATTTCTTATGACTGTTGCTCTGGTCTTCTTTTGAGATATGAGGCTGAATCCGGACACGATTTTTGCCAATTGGATTCATTTGGACAGATCCCGCCCATTAGGCCGAAGGGTTCGAGAGGAGGTAGCATAGCATTCTACATTCTAAGGACATCCCTCGATCAACAAAATGGAAATGGATCAAGTCAGTCGCAGAATGACTGCCTGCCATCGGAGAATAGATTCCCCAACTCCATAACAAGCACATCTTCAGGTCAGCATCTTCCTTCTTCCCATGAACCATTCACGATACCCATCGCACACCACTGCCCCCCTCCCTCCTTTCACTCCACATCGGTTGACCTCCTTCCTCGCCTGAGTTTAAAATAACAGACCGGATTAGAGTTCATTGCAAGCTTCAACAGGTGACTGACTGCAGGGTTGTCACAGCGCAGCAAGTCTAAGGAAGACTGACCAGAGCTGGTGAAAAAAGCAGCCGAGCGTAGCCCTCAAAGACACCACCGGTCGCACAAACCAGATTGGATACGATGCAGTAACCGTGGACCACTTGGTTTAAATAACTTTTCAAAAAAATAAAGAATATCGTTGCGACAAACTGTCAAAGATCTTTGTATACACTCTAAGATCTAGTGACTAGAGTTTTTAAATAACAAAATTTGACACTGATAATGAAAACAGCTGCAAACAGCCCATTAGATGCAAAGGAAGCTATGAAAGGACAAGCAGAAGAAAAAGAGATCATGTTACGAACATATCATCCGACAACTTCAGTTCTGATGTTCCTCGCTATCTGCATGCTCCCTCTCTTCGGCAGCTGCAGCCATCAACTGGTCGAAGTTCTCTGTCTTTCCCAACACTATCTCGATCTGCACAACATGCCCCGCATCAAGCAATGAACTACAAGTCATCACAGAAGCAAACAGAATCTGACCTTGGCTTTCTGGATGGGCCGTCCTCTTGATTCGTCTTTCATATCGATAGTTGACGTCATAATCTCTGCATAGTTGAATTTTATGCATAGGCATAAGACAGGAGAATGTAAAAAGAATCTTAGACCTTACCAGCACAGGCATATAAGCATCTTACTCTTCTCGACGGCAAAGCCATTGTTTTTCAGAATTTCTGCAATGGTGACAACGGTGGCTATTGCTGCATGAACATCTCACTATCAGGACATGATTCCATCGAAAAGATCACAAGCTTAGAAGAAATATGCCCCATGCAAAAATCTACGGGAAAAAAGATGGCACTGTCGCATCGGGTAAAAACATGCCCCAAAAGCAACGCACGAGAAAATCAAGATTTCAGCATAACCATATCATTGCACAACAGCAAACCGCAGGCCTCACTGAGTACGGCATATGAACAACTTGTACGATTATGGTGACAATACTACTATAAAACTTGTACTTAGACATCTATTATAATAAACAAATATGCATTTAGGTCTTATTTATTGATCAAATGCATTATAAAACTTAATTTCCAAAAAAAACAAATTTCATACCGCATGCCTTGCTAAATACCGCATATCAACAAGTACGAGTATGATGCCAATAATACTATAAAATGTCTACTTAGACATCTATTTTAGTAAATGAATACGTATTTAGATCTTATTTATTGATCAAATACGTTAGAAACCTTAATTTCCAAAAAATCAAATTTCATATAACATGCGCCTTGCTGAGTAATGAATATCAACAACCTGTGCAACGATTATGATGAAAATACTATTATAAATCTTGTACTTAGACATCATTTTTAGCAAATAAATATGTATGTAGACCTTATTTATTGATCAAATACATTAGAAACCTTAAATTCCAAAAAAAAATAAAATTCCGTACCGCATGCCTTACAGAGTATTGTATATCAATAACATTTACGACGATTATGAATCTATGATGACAATACTACTATGAAACGTGTACTTAGACATCAATTTTAGTAAATAAATATATATTTAGACCTTATTTATTAGTCAAATACATTAGAAAGCTTAATTTATTAAAAAAACAAAATTCATACTGCATGTCTTACTGAGTAATGCATATCAACAACCTGTGTGACGATTATGATGGCAATACTACTATAAAACTTGTACTTAGACGTTGTTGGAGTATTCGTGTATGCGCCATATTGGGTTGTAGCAGGGTAAGTGGATCCTGGAGAACATCCATTTACCCCATCCAGTGTTTAGTCCCACATTGTTCAGTGGTGGGACTTGGAGGCTCTGGAGAGGCTATATAAGGAGCCCCAAACCTCCTATATCCATTGAGAAAAAGCAATGCATAGCATGCCCCTTTGAGGGCTTCTCCCGTGGTCTCATCCCGCTCCTCACGGAGTAAGGTTCCACGTAAAATCATGGTGTTCCATGTTTATGTTTCTTGTTTATGATCTGTTTATCAATCGCTTCCACATTCTTCATATTTTATAACATGGTATCAGAGCGGGCCGATTCTCGAGAATTTTTTGTGTTTTTTATTATTGTTCGAGATTTTTTATTATGTTCTTGAAGAATTTGCTGAGATTTTACTCAAGATCTAGTTCAAGTTAAGGGTTTTTGAAACCCTTATTCTGAGGCAACAAGATTTTGGTTCCGTTGCCAGGATCTCCTCCTCTTCCTCGCAACTCCAGCGTTCCCTGGCCGCCAACACTCCAAGGGGCGGAGACCTCATCTCTCGTGCGCCACTCTGATCGCGGTTTCTTGGAACCCTAGGGTTCCTCGACCCTTGGCGGCGCAGATCCAGGCTCCAAGTGCAAATCCGCAAGGCCCCGCAGCCCTAGATCCAGTCCCAGGCTCCTGCGCAAATCGTTGCCGCAACAGGCAGTGCACTCACCCAGGCGTGAAACCGTAGTCGGAAATCCTCCTGGCGCAACCATAATGGATCTCAGGCCAACCCAACCCACCTGGCGCGATGCCTTCAGGCGCCCCCAGGCGACGCAAATCTTCTCCAACACGGCGCGACACCACCTCCAGGAGGACAGGCAGCGTTGCACCAACAGTTTCAGATGGCAAGGGCTGCATCCTCGCCCCCATCGCGCGGGCAGGAGTCCGCATCCCCGCCCCCATCGCGCGGGCAGGAGTTCCCCCTGGCTGCCCTTGACCCTTCCTCGTGATATCTTCAACGCGCGCTCCTGACCTCCTCCCGATATTGTTCCTCCTCACGGCGTGTTCCAACCGATCAGCATCCTTCAGGTGACACCCCATCTCGCCGCTCTTCTGCCCCCTTTCAAATCTCTAGCGGCGGCGGCTGTGCGTGTAAAGGGTTCCTTGCTGGGAACCCTAGTAATTGCGTGTGCGTGGGGTAGCCCAATAGACCCCGGGTTATTTTTTGTTAAAAAAAAGATGATGAGTGGGGGGGGCTCGGTTCCAGGGTCCCATATGATTGGGCCCATATGGGCCGAAGTTATTTTTTTTAGAAGAGGCCAAAAGAAAATAGGTCTATGAGGTTTTAAAAAAAAGGAAAAGAAAAAAAAGGAGAGATGCGTACAAAAAAAACGTACGCAAGTATTTTTTTGAAAAGAGAGAGAGAGAGGCGCGTACAAAGTAAAAAACCGTAGGCTAATGTTCAAAAAAATATATATTAATTTGCAAAGCCAAAAAAAATCAGCGGCTTAAAAAAATAGTGACGGCTTAATAAAAGAAAGAAAAGCCGCGAGAAATTTTTTGAGAAGCCGAAAAATTTGTTAACGGCTTATTTTTCATGTCTACCCATTTTATGTATTATTGTGTCTTCTCCCAACTTGTCGACGTCGACAAGTATGGGAGAAAGGGGGAGTGTTGTATAGAGTCACAAGTCCGAGTCAGATCCCGATTTTTCAGACCCCAGATTACAAACCAAGTCAGATGATCAGACTCTACAGATTCCAGTTGTTCAGACTCGACATTCAGTTTGGTCAGAGTCCAAGATCGAGGCACTCCATGATGAGGCCCATTTTCGAGATCTCCAGAGAGAGACTCATTTTCAAACACGCACATAGTTGCGGTCATTTCAGATGAGCACATGTTGCCATCATTTGTTCGTGGTCCCCATCATTCTTGTGGTTGTTTCGGTCAGAGTTTTCATGTGAGCCATAGGGACTCCAGAGCAGAGGATCATTCCCTATGCCATTGAGGGCAAGGGTTTTCATGTGGTATCATAGGTACTCCAGAGTAGAGTATCATTCTCTGAGGCAGATGGGAGAGACTCAGTTCTCCAACGAGGAGACTTTAGGCGCAGTTTCAGACTCGATGGTCAGATTCCGAGTCTTCAGTTGACACACACTCCAGTCTGTTCGTCCTCCTCACCAGCATGGCATGAGAAGCAACATCCTCGACTGCAGTAATGTGCGCGTTGGGTTGATATTGTTCGTAGTGTCATGTAGCGTTGAGTTGAGTTTCTTTCTGTTTGTCCAAGCTGAGCATTGCATGCTCCAGCTTGAGGGGGAGTGTTGGAGTATTCGTGTATGCGCCATATTGAGTTGTAGCAGGGTAAATGGATCCTGGAGAAGATCCATTTACCCCATCCAGTGTTTAGTCCCACATTGTCCAGTGGTGGGACTTGGAGGCTCTGGTAAGGCTATATAAGGAGCCCCAGACCTCCTGTATCCATTGGGAAAAAGCAATGCATAGCATACCCCTTTGAGGGCTTCTCCCGTGGTTTCATCCCGCTCCTCACGGAGTAAGGTTCCACGTAAAATCATGGTGTTCCATGTTTATGTTTCTTGTTTATGCTCTGTTTATCAATCGCTTCCGCATTCTTCATATTTTATAACAGACGTCTATTCAAGTAAATAAAGGTGTATTTAGATCTTATTTATTGATAAAACCCCTAATTTCCAAAAAAAATCAAATTTTATAAGCATTTCCCCCCATTTTGCCAATTTGGATGAAATATCACCAACGTCGTTTCCCTAGCAGGCAAACAACGAAAATCAACATTTAGGGCCGTGATTTTTTTTCTATAAACTACAATGAGTCAGAAATTCGTTAAAACTTAAAAGAGGAAAGAAGTGATTGTCTTCTTAGTTAACATAATCTAACACCATGAAAGGAAGAGTTGGATATAGCTTGATAATTGTGAAATGCCTATTGTACAAAAAAATCAGTTTGAGATGGTGACCTCGAATTTAGCACATGATGTACAAGTTTCCAAATATTCCCCCTTCTAGGCTTATGTATCCTTTAAAATTTTGCAATATACTTCCAGATCACTATGGCCAACTTTCATTACCATTCGACATGTTGGTCTCATTAAAAGGCAGGGTTCTAGCATTACACGAGCTAAATAGACAGGTTGAGCCTACCATCGCATACCTCTGTTACTCTTTAGGAGCCATCCGCCCTAGATAAACTACCCATTTCCCGGTATCTTATCCCCCTTAGAAAGGGTAGGCATCCATCAGAAGAAAGAGTTGACTTTCGGGACTCTAAGGACATAAAATAAGAGTATCAACACAAATAGGGACACCGGACACCACTGTACTCCACTGGAGAACTCTCGGAGGTTAGATGCTCATAATAAACTTCTCAATGAATACAAGAGAAAATAGTCCAGTGAAGAACCCTCGGAGGTTAGATGCTCATAATAAACTTCTCAATGAATACAAGAGATAATAGAACTCTCTCTGTATTAGCCACAACCACACTTAAGTCCCACCACTATGAAATGTAGGACTAAATGTGAGAGAGTTATGCACTTGGATTTTGGATTTACCCATCTTATACATAATGTAAAATTGTTCCTCAAGTTGGAATCGAGAAAACATGTTAAAAAATGCTCGACACATCTTCTAAAGTCATTAGCGGAGAACAACTACAAGATGTCATTGTTGGAAGGAGATATGTGCAAAGGAGACTATTGGAACATGTTGGAATGAACTCAAACAAAAATAGTTACGTAACACTTGTCATTCACAAGATAACGGATGAACCAAGCAAACCAAAAGTGACAGCTATTTAGCGTGGAAACACTCCCAAGTAAAAATTACGAACAAAGTTTCCCAACTAATGCTTTCAACCTGACACATTCCACTAACCCATATTGCTTATGCACGCAATCCAACTGTACTACAAGTTAATTAATCAATCAACTCCAAATGTAGATACAAATGTACAAAAACTATAACCTCAACAGCAAATAAATATGCAATAAACAATGAGGTATCTGAAACGATCTTACTAAGAAAAGAGTGGGCTTGTAAGATGAGACGTTGAATCAATAAAGCTTTGGTCGTGCATCGTGAAACAGAATATAGCTTTAAATGTTCCTCCCACAAAGAATTGAATGTTTCATGAAAGGTCTAAGGTCCAATTTATGATTCTTAAGAAGGTTCCTAGATATTGGGGGTCTAATAGAGTCGTTGCAGCCCAATCAGGAATAAAATCCACTTAAACACTTGAAAAATGCGTTGATTAGTTCAAAAGCATTGATCAATCAATCTCATAACCAATGAAAGTTGTTCGATCAATAAAAAAACTTAATCAACCAGTGTTGGACCAAAGACCAAAAGTTATCGATTAGATGGCAAGTGTTGCTCGTTCAGTTTGATCTTTTGCATGAGAGTAATTTTCTGAGTACTAGTATGCATGATGCAAGATACACTTCGAGGCTCTTTGCACCAATAAGAAAGTTACAAGTACCAGACTTTTTTTGAAATCAAAAGAGTGGGAAACACGTTATGGTGTTTGTTCCATTTATATTAAAAAAGGGAGAGGAAATACTTACAAAAGAGAGTCTTGGCATGGAAACAAACATTTTCAGAATAAAAGCGATCACCAAAAAAAGTCCCATTTCTAGCTATTCAAATGGACCACAAAAAGGCGATTGGACGCAGTAGCTCTTCACGTGCTCTTTGTTTTGCAGCATAAAGAGATTCCCAAAAAGTCAGAAAGTTCTGAAGATTCAACCAGTAATGTCCGTTGCCCCACCAAATGAAGTTAGTTCTACCACATCGGAAAAACAAGTGGTCAATCGATTTAGTCTCACAGTTGCAGAGAGGGCAAAGATCTGTAACGCTCGCAAACAATATTGAGCATCGATCTATAGTCAAGATACACCTTCGAAGAATCTGTAAGAATACAGACTCTCCTGCTCTGAAGTTTCATATCCCAGAAATCTTGTAGTCACAAACCAGAATGGCATCAAAAGAAGTCGGGGTGTTGACCACGGAGGTGTAAGCACGTTTAACTGGAAAATCTCCTTCCCTCCACTTCCAATGGTCTCTGCCCTCATGAGGAATGTGAGTCTACCCCAGTGAATCCAGAAGATGCAAAAACTCCTCCATGTGTTGATCTGAAAATTTTGTTCGGAAAGAACGCATCCAGACTCCACCGTCCCAACAATCCATTAGGCCCGCGTCCTAATCAGAAGAAAGAGCGAAGAGACGGGGAAATTTTGATGTTAGAGTTATATAGTCCGTCCAGTTGTCCATCCAAAAAACAAATGAAGCTCCATCACCCAACAACGACTTAAAGAACTCACGAAATGACTTGAAGTACAAGTGCAAAACTTAACGAGCAAAAAATCTTCAACTTTATCTGGAGCTTGAGCTCCTTTCTTAAAATTGAACTTAAGTTCCTTATTATTGAACTCCTTTGAGCTTTGCATCTTCTTCCTTGAGAACTCCTTATGAGCTTTTTTCTTGGTCATTTAGCTTATTTGCTTTGACCTAGCTTCAAGCTAAATACACAAGTTTTATTATCATCAAAACATGCATGCTTATACATTACTTAACTTCAGATACAAATTTCCAAAGATATGACGTTGTGAGGAGACATGTGATTGGAAGAGATGCTCAACGAAAATTACCAGTTTGAGAAAATGGGTTGGATGATGTTCGATGACTGATCTTCACATGATCATATCGATAGGCATCAGAAGTGCAAAAAAATCCCAATTAGAAATAGTAGCATGCCTCAAACTAGTAGTAGAAGTCTATCCCAAGCAACAGTGATAAAGTGATACTTTCCCATACAAAAACCTTAACATATAGTAGAAGTCAATCTCAAGAAGACTGGTAGAGTGGGCCTCTCGTACAAGAAAACTTGAAGAACAAACCTCTCCCATATGAAAGCTGTTAGAAAATAAGAATGCAGATGTGAATCGATAAGCAGAGCATGAACATAAAGAAATATTGACTTGGAACATAGATTTTTACGTAGAACCCTACTCCCTAAGGAGTGGGATGAAATCACAGAAGGCCTCTAAGGGTCATATGTGTTCATTGAACTTTCTCACTGATACAGGAGGGTGGGGGGGCTTCTTATATAGCCCTCACTGACTCTCCACATCCCACAAACGATCGATGTGGGAATAAACAACTGATGTGGTAAATGGATCATGTGATCCATTTACCCATCTACATTATAAGTGCCACATAACACATACACTCCAACGCTCCCCCTCAAGCTGGAGCATGCAATGCTCAACTTAGACAAACCAAGGTTGCAAAAAACGATATGCAGTATTCAGTCGGTAGGGTCACTGATTACTGATTAAACGGTATGCGAAAGTTTAAACGGAAACTAAACGGGTTATGCGATTTGCATTTTCTATTAATAAAAATATTACATACATATAATTAATAAAAAAATTATAACTAAATAAGAAAAATATAATAAAGATTCACAATATAGATCAAATATTGTCAAATTCAGGGAATGTTTCATCCAAATATCAAAATAGATAACATAAACAATTAGAATTCATAGCCAAATGTCAAGATAGACAACATATACAATTACAATTCAGAACATGAATCCAAAAAGGCATAGATAATGGTGATCCTTTGAAGAAAGTATATCTATATTCTTAAAAGGCTATTCCAGGCCATTTAAAAGGATGCTTAAGGCCATTTAAGGTCGTTTATGTGGCATGTTCGTTTATGGACCTGCTTTTTGTTAAACGATGCGGTCGAGCACCGCATACATTTAAACGGTCGTTTAAAAGGCCGATTAGACCGTTTTTTGCATCCCTGGGACAAACAGAAAGAAATCTCAAACTCACGTTACAGAAAACTACGGACAATATCAATTCAACGTACACAACTGTCGGTTGTTGCCGAGGACGTTGCTTCTCATGTCGTGCATGTGAGGAGGACCAAACAGGTTGGAGTGTGAGTCAAACTGAGTGTGCTCTGTACTGCACTTGTTAGAGCCACTGAAAATGAAAATGAGTCGCCATCTCGAGAACTCTGATCCGCTACATGTAGAAAATTGGATCATGTGGACAACTACCCCATCTCTGAAAGGGCCGAATTGAAAAATCGTAGTGACATCCTCGTCGAAGCCCATGGTCATTGTAAAATGGAATCTGAAAAGTTTCCTCGTAGGAGAACTGGGTCTCTCCCATACAAGCTCAGAGAACGGGATCTCTACTCTAGAGTCCCTAAGAAACCACATGAAAACCCTATACCACGTGGCATAAGGAATGGGATCTCTACTTTGGAGTCCCTATGGAACACATGAAAACTCTGAGCTGACCAAAAAAGATGGGGATCATACAAAAGGATGGCAAACATATGCACATCTTATTGAGGACTCAGAATCTGATTGTCGAGTCTGGAACTGAACATCTGTAGAGTCTGAACAACTGGCTGGCATGGAATCTGAATATGAAATATACATGTGACTCTACACAATACCCCCCTTCCTCTCATACTTGTCGAAACACAATGACATCGACAAAGTTGGAAGAAAACAATAAAATGGGAAAAACAAAACATGAATCACATAAATCAATAATCATTTTGTTTTTTCGACTTTCTCGATTTTTTCGGTTATTTTTCTTCCTCTTTTTTTAAATATAGCTTTTTCGACTATTTCATTTTTTCAGTCGTCGCCTCTCTTTTATTTAAATAAGTTGTTTCAATATTTTTAACTGCTTTTCTCTCTCTCTTCCTTTTTTTCCACCTTTTTCTCTTTCGACCCACATGGGCCCTTACAATAACCAAAGCCCACTTGGGCATGGACTTTCCCCATCTCTCTCTCTTTTATAAAGCTTTTTCTCTTTCGACCCACATGGGCCCTTACAATAACCAAAGCCCACTTGGGCATGGACTTTCCCCATCTCTCTCTCTTTTATAAAGGAAGGGTCATCGGGCCCTTTATTCCCACAGAAGCAATAGGGTTCCCATCATGGGAACCCATTCCCATTACCTTGCGCCCCCGATCGAGGTTCTCTTGCCACCGCTGCATGTGGAGCACGAGAGAGGAGCCTAGAGATGGGGCCCGCCGCCTTCGAGATCCGTGAGGAAGGGAGAGGTCGGCACTGACAATCCCTTTTAGGATTGCTGCTCGAAGCGGCACCGTCTTTGTCGATGAAGAGGATGTGCCACCAGCAGGAGATGAACCGTGCGAAGGGGTTCTGTCATGCTGGGGCTTCTTCACGCACAGAGAAGGAGTTATCTAAGGTGGCGATCAACGATACAAAAGTTTCACACAAGGTGCGTCGATCAGAGAGGAGGAGTGCTACCTCCTCAAGTTACGATTCGGAGGGCTAATGATGTGTCGAAGAAATCGCCTTGTGCGAAAGCTGCTCCTATATTGAGACTTCTTCATCGAATAGGAGCTGGCAGAATGGGGTTCGCATGAAGAGGGGAGCTCTTCGCTTGAAGCTACCAGGTGTAGCTGCCACTGCTTGGGAGATCATCTTCCTCGCGTAGAGTGGGAGAGCAACCTGATGCAAAGCCTCCAGTCTGAGATCTGGGAGGGCGCCGTTGCAGATCTGAATGAATCTTTTAGCAATGTCGTTGGATGAGCAATGGTATGATATGATGGCGGAGATCTTCAGACACAATGATGATTAATAGACAAAAATTAGGATTTCAATAGAAACCGTATAACTTGGATAGAACTTGAACAAACAATAATAATCATCTTCAAGGAACAATAGAATCTCAAATAAACAAAAACCATAAACTCCTCGAGAATCGAACTCGCTCTGATACCATGTTAGAAAATAAGAATGTGAAAGTGAATTGATAAACAGAGCATGAACATAAAGAAATATAGACTTGAAACACAAAGATTTTTACGTGGAACCCTACTCCCTAAGGAGCGGGATGAAACCACGGGAGAAGGTCTCAAAGGGCCATATGTGTTCATTGAACTTTCTCACTGATAAAGGAGGGTGAGGGGCTTCTCCACATCCCAAAAATGTCGATATGGGACTAAACAACTGATTTGGTAAATGGATCCTAGAGTGATCCATTTACCCATCTACACTATAAGTGACGTATAACACATATACTCCAACAGAAGCCTCACGAGTCCTTTCTCTGATGCACGAAAACTCAAACAGTGAATCTCTCAAGGAAGAGATCTCAACGTATAAGCCATGATCAAAAGATGGGTGGAAGAAATCTCTTATGTAACCTCAAAAAAATAATAGTAATGTTAAACATTCTATGTTCACTGCTTCCCTAGATGAGTAGAATCATCAAAGTACCCAACTAAGTTTGGAAAAAAAAGTGGAAGAAACATAATGTTCTTTATTGTAATCGTTTCTTGTTTGAAGGGAGAAAATACCCTCTCTCTCAACAGTCTTTTTTCTCTATCCTTTTTAACATTCCTTCCTTTTTGTGGATGGTTTCTTTGTTTTTCACAACCTTCTCTCAATTTTCGTTGTATTTCTATTTCTTTTCCTTTTTCATTTTTTCTTATAATAAGCTTTTCGAACACAAAGCAATAGGTACTACCTTTTACGACAATATTGGGTTCAAATGGTGAAATAAAGTCATATAGGTGCCACCACCTTCCATCCCAAGGCATTGTGTTGCTTCTCCTTTGCTCCACTTTCCTTAAATTGTCGTCATGAGAGGCCTTAACTCCCATGCTCCTCGTCGCTCCTCTATTGCATTGCAATTTCACTGCATACGATGATGGTGAATAGCTTCTTTCTTGCATCAAGGCCATTGGCGTACTTCCAACACCACCATTCCATATTGCCACGATCAAATGGCTCAAGGTGAGTGGAAATCATATCAAATGTGTTAAATTCAGGAACTCGGATATAAAAATTGGCAAGAAAATCAAACTTTGATGTTTCCCCGAAATGACTTGCTCATGTACAACAACAAAGCCTTTTCCCACATTAAGTAGGGTCGGATACATGAATCTTTTGCCTCCATTCAGATCTATCTTGGGCCATTCTCGGGCTTAAATCCAAAAAGTAAGACCCCTTCATATAAACTCATTCCAACACTTCTTGGGCCTTCCTCGCTCTCTCTTAGCCAGCTCAACATCCCAAAACTCGCGTCTCCTAACCGATGCATCAACTGACCTCCTTTGCAAATGGCCAAACCACCTTAAGTGGTTTCTCGCATCTTATCCTTGATCGGAGCTACACCAACTTTCATTATGATTACATCAATCTGAATTTAATCTTTACATGTGTATCCATACATCCACTTTAGCATTTTCATTTCTGTTATTGCCATTCTCTGCACATGTCTATGGTTCACAGAATAACCTTTACTCCATATACCTAAAAACAATTTGCTCTTGTACCACTTAAAAATATAAAATAAGTGCAGCATCTTTAACATGAACAAACATGAATTATGTTGTGTGTCTCTCTCGTAAGACCACCCTAGCCATCGGAAGTACCCTCAAAACAAGAGGTGTGGTGCTCTTTAAATAGCCTCACTGGAACACAAAAGGTGGTATTAAACATAAAAGTAGGCCATTGAAAAGATCTAATTATCCATACATATGCATACTCTTCTGACAAAAGGCAAAGGAAAATTGAAGGAAAACAAAAACCGGCAATTTTGATCTCCAAGGTGTCGTTCAGCTTGGGGTTAAACCCACCTTGGGGGGTTTACCCCCTTTAGCCCATTCTTTCTCCCTCCCATGTGGGCCTACTCTTTCTCTTTTTTAATACATTAAATAAATCAATTCCTTCATCAATTCCATCAAAAAATAATATATCATATCATATAAAAATTATAAACTACTCCACTTCTACTCACTTTTCCAAACTTTAATACAATCACATCACAATAACTATTCACTTTTCCAAACTTCAACACAATCGCATCACAACAAACCCATCCCCAATTTAACCCTCTATCCAAACACCAAAACACAAAAATAGTTTACCCTCCCTCAATTTAACCCACCCTAACCCGCATACCGAACACACCTAAGACTATCTGAATTATGCATATATATTGTAGATCTATGTGTCAACATTCAGATCTTATCACTTATCACCAAAATGCCTTGCCAAAATAGATTTCTAACCAGAACAAATTATAATGTTTCACACGTGTGAATGTGACCATATGTGAGAAAGTCAACAAAAGCACCCAAGATGCAAGTCTCAGGATAACAAACTTGGTGGCACCTGTACTTGATGTATAGTTAAAAGCATACACAAACAGCATCTCCATTGCTATAGTAAAGTCTTGATGTTCTATGTGCTTCCAACTTTGACTGACAACCCCCACAGAAAGCAGACGCAAAATAGTTGTCCAAAATACAGATGTTCTATGGGGAAATCCAATGGAAATGAACGTAAAAAATCAATTAAAATTATCTAAATGACCATTAAATCAACAATATTGCACGTGCACGATCAATGTGACAGAAATTCAGGCTTACCCATCCCAAGTGCAGAGAGCTCTACTTCATCATGCTGCTGCATATACCTCTGCAAGGACATACTAGCCACAGTCAATAACATATGCAATTCTCCTGTGCTCAATAAAAATGTGTGCAAAATATTTGTGTTTCTCTAGCATGGGAATCATAAGTTTCACGTGCTACAACACAAACTGGCCTCTTTCACCAACATCGCCCTTTCTATATGCTCCGTTTACATGCATTTCACATACACATTTTTTCGACATTAGTAAAAGGAGTGGTCCAAGTCCTGGTATCCAGGCTGATGGGAAGAAGATAATAGAAATTTTATGTCGGCATATGAATTCCCCATTAGAAAATTACTTACAATAAGATGGTGAAATCTCTGCATGAGTTCATCAAATATATTTTACTAAGATTCTTTGTAAAAGATTGAAGTTCTCCCCATTATTCTCATCTCACAAATTTGTCCATGTAATAAGCAGTACACAGGCACTAATTGTTGGAATATCGATCATAGAGAAGTGTGGAAGATATCTCTATCAGAATTGTTGATTTTTAAGAATGCTCAAAATTGTAAATGCTGAAGTGGATCCTCAGTTAATTGAAAAAAAAATCAAATCACAAATGAGAATTAATTAGAGGAATCATAAATGAGATTATTATTATCATTTAACTTCGCGTTTAGAAAGCATTGCCCTTAAAAAATGAGCAGTTGATACATTTCAATAGCAGATATCATGGATACATGATTAGGTTGATCTGTACATCTTTAAAGAAGCCAGGCCAATTCATGCCGTGAACTCTAGAAGGAAATCATAATGAATGGTCTATTTGTATGAATCTAAGCCAGATTACGTTCAATAAAGATCAGAAAAGAGTAAAAATACTTGATGTATATAACACCAATTATGTCAACGATTTGTGTTTTAATTTTGTTGGCAAAATATCTGTGATACAGTAGAATCGAAATATAAAAATAAGCATATAGCATCATATCTTTGACTCAAAAAAAAGGGTTATATCTGTAAATATTAAATACTATAAGATATATAAGCACGCTTAGAACCAAAAATATTAAGCAACTTTGGGTGACCGCCTACCAAGGACGTTAGATTTTTACCCTTCATTTTTTTAATATATATATCAACTTTCGAAAGAACAATCCCATCATACTCCTAATCTTATCTTTTTCTAGTGACGAAAAAGATGGCCACACAAATTCATTGACTGTTGCAATATTGGCAGATAAAAACCTAATCGCATATGCTAACTAACCATAGGGACGATCCGTCACCCACACAAGTACATGAATATATAACACGACACTGATCTTCTGTATGACAGCCTTTTCAATCAATAACCTACACATAGGCTATTGTAAGGGCCTTTCTTGAGGTGCTTATACACAACTAACAGCATCGACTGTCCCTCAAGAATATTTTGCAAATATTTCCAATAAGAGCACTCCTACTAGAAACTACACAACACTGTCATATCTATAGTGCAAATGGCAGCAACATGTCTACTTATTAATAATGATAAAAAGAACATGTAATGTTCAATCTAGGTGCCCACCATGCTCTTTACAAGTTCATAACCATCCTTCACAGATACAGGTAGTGATTCGGTCTCCCAGATTGGTAGATCTTGAAAAATCACTATGTAAGACAACAAGAGGAGTTGGAATAGCTAGGACAATATAATTACACTAAATATATGAACAACCAAAAGAATATGACAAAATCTCTGAATGGGCCAAAAAGTTGTTTGCCACATTCGGAACCATCACTAAACTCAAAGTTCTTTCAATGTAATGTAGAAAACACCTTACTACAAGTATCTTTCCTCGGCTCCAATTGATTTGACGATCCAATTTGTCAAAAGGTCTTTCTGTTTTGAGAAACCAAAAGAATGACTCATTGGTCCCAGTCAAAGATCAGGTCACTGTTGCGATAAAGTTGTTTTCTCTTAATTGCATATAACAATCAAGAATAACCATGATTGCTGACATCAGTTTGTATTATTTTTGCATTTATTTGGTCAGTAAATAGTAAATCTCCATTAAATTATTGATGATTAAAGAGATAGTGAACAGATATAGGTATCAAAAAAATAAGTTTTGACTCATGTATCTTCTCTCTCATCCCTGATGCAGTCCATACATCAATCCCCCTCCTAAAACTCTCTTCTTCGTTTTTTTCCTTTGAAAAATTCTTGCCACCGATTCACTAAGCTAATAGCACTGAACTATGCACCTTAGACTATAGCAATAACCCTTTTTTCTCTCTTTTCTTTCTCTAGGAGGGGAGGTCGAAGCCTTCATGTCTGATCAACATGTCTACTACATATACCAAACGAATATGTTTATGTCTCAAATGATCCATATCATCAAGTATACACATTCCAAACTTCATCGTGCTCAAATAATTGGCAGTAACCAATACACTCATGATAACAAAAATGTATTTTCATGAATCAAGATTGAGTCGTCAGTTCATATTTCATCAGCCAATCTTACCCAATTCAATAGACCTCAAAAAATATTGGGTCACCAACTACACAAGTAATTTGTGGATAAAACTCCAAAAGGGCATTTCACTTTAACCGGGTGCTGTTAAAAGCATGAGGCTCTCTGAGACAGTATGGGATTCCAACACTTGAGGAATTAGACACTCACTTGAGAAAAGCAAAACGTATATAAACATGCATATCACATATATGTGTATAAAAATGTGTGCATATATATATGCATGCCTATATGTGTGTAGATATATCACCTGATCAAAATCTACAGTCAAACCAATATATACGTAGAAAGAAAAAAAGGAGACCATACTTGGTATGTGCACTAAAAAATCTGTTTATTAAAACGAGAACCAGGATTGCAATATTTTAACCAAGCAAGAAGCACCCAAACAGACATTTTCAACACAGTAACTCTACTCCCGAAATAACACTAAACTAATGGCTAACTAAATATTCAGCCCTGTGGCAAAACGTTTGGCAATCTCAAGTCTCGACCCTTGGGCGACAAGTCAAGAACCCAAAGTGTTTCCACAACCGACACAAGCGGAGACATCAAGCAACTCCATCCCCATCATACGACAATCTTCAACGGCAGCAGCACAATGGAAAAACAAATGGTTGACGCCCTCAAAACAGATGGTTGATGTCCGCATCTTCTTCCCCCTATAGATAAGACAAGATGAATTATGTATTCACGAAAATGTTGAGAGTGTTATGTTATGATTTGGAGAAGCAGGGTGCCTAACTGTATCAAGGTATTTCTTTGGCTTCTACGGCTTGGTCAGATTCTCACGCAGGTTCGCCGAGGGCAACTGTTGGGGGTGGAGGTCGATGCGTGTGTCAGATATAGGTCGACAACGGAGGACGCAGACCATCTGTTCTTCTCTTGCCCCTCGTCGGCTCAGGTGTGGAGCTTGGCAGCTATCTCGATGATTAGGGGCCTGGATTGTACCAGTTTTTAGAGGGGCATCCTATCAATATGTGGTTATGGACACGAGGACAACACGTATCCATTTGAGATAGCTTGGGCGATTTGGTGCGCTAGGAATGGCCTCATCTTTAGGGGGTAAATTTGTTATACTGAGAATGTAATGTAACACTGTAGGGCACTATGTAAATCTTGGTTATGTAATTCCTTGTAAGGATTTACGTTTTAGTTTAATATACACTTTTTGTTGTGGATCCCATCTTGGGACACCACCCTTTCCACAAACAACAACAAAGCATTTCCCCACAATTAAGTAGGGTCGGCTACATGGATTCCTCGCCTCCATTCAAATCTATCTTGGGTCAATCTCGGGTTTATATCCAAGAAACTAAGATCCCTTTATAGTCTCTTTCCAACACTTCTTGGCCCGTCCTCGCCCTCTCTTAGCCGACTCAACATCCCAACACTCGCATTTCCTAACCGGTTCATCAGTTGACCTTTTTTGCAAAAGATCAAATCATCTTAAGCGGTTTTCTTGCATCTTATCCTCGGTCGAAGCTACACCAACTTTCTTTCTGATTGCACCATTCTGAATCCGATATTTATGTGTTTGTCTATACATTCACCTTATCATTTTCATTTCTGCTACAGTCATTCTTTGCACATGTCTGGTTTACAGGACAACACTCAGATCGATAGAGCATAGCAGGTCTCACGACTGCTTTGTAAACTTTTCTTTGATTTTTAAAGGAATTTTCTTATCGCAGGGAACAGCATAGGCTCCTCTCCACTTTAGTCGATCTGCATTTATTATATTAATAACATCTCCATCAATTTCCCCATCATGTTGCAAAATAGATCCCAGATATCTAAAAGAATCTCTCTTTCGAATGTTATCGTCACCAATCTTCACCTCGATTCCTTCACCATTACTTCTATCAAAGGTGCACTCCATATATTCCATCTTAGCCCTACTTATACGAAATCCTTTAGTCCCCAATGCATGTCTCCAAACCTCAAGCTTCTCATTTACTCCATCTCTAGTCTCGTCAATCAACACAATATCATCAATAAATAACATACACCAAGGTAACTCATCATGAACGTGACTTGTCAACTCGTCCATAATCAAAATAAAAAGAAATGGACTTAAAGCTGAACCTTGATGTAAACCAATGCTGATGTCAAAATACTCAGTCTTCCTAGACGAGGTCCTTACATAAGATAAAACCCTATCATGCATATCCTTTATGAGGTTAATGTATAGGACATGTACTTGTCTTTTCTTCAAAACTCTCCACAATATTTCTCGTGGGACAGAATCATAAGCCTTCTTCAAATCAGTAAAGATCATATGGAGGTTCTTCCTTTTAGCTCTATAAATCTCCAATGTTCTCCTCAACAAATGGATGGCTTCAATAGTTGAGCGACCTGGCATTAATCCGAATTGATTTTCTTTTACTTTAGAAACTTGCCTTAACCTTCTTTCGATCACACGTTCCCAAATTTTCATAGTGTGATTCATCAGCTTAATACCTCTTTAATTTGAACAATTTTAATGTCTCCTTTATTCTTATAAAGAGCCATCATGATATTCCTCCTTCAATCTTCAGACATTTTCTTGCTTCGCCAAATAACATTGAATAGATTCGTAAGTCAAATCAAACCACGCTCACCTAAAATCTTCATACTTTTACAGGGATGTCATCCGGTCCTACACATTTCCCAAGTCTCATAACCTTCAAAACCTCCTCTACTTCATTTCTCATATTCGTCTATAGCTTGCACGATTCAAGTAACTTTCACTACTAGCTAGATCACCCAAAGTGGTCTCTCTATTTCCTTCCCCAATGAAAAGTTTATGGAAGTATTGCTCCCATCTATTCTTTATATCCTTCTAAGTAACAAGCACGTGACCTTCATCATCCTTAATGCATCTCACTTGAGAAAGATCTTTGGTCTTTCTTCTCTTGTTTTGGCCAACCTGAATATATCCTTATGGCCCTCTTTAGAGTCGAGATCAAGGTTCAGGAAAGCGGTATGCGTATGCATTTAGAC
Organism: Ottelia alismoides; assembly: GCA_037367405.1. Taxonomy (NCBI): domain Eukaryota; kingdom Viridiplantae; phylum Streptophyta; class Magnoliopsida; order Alismatales; family Hydrocharitaceae; genus Ottelia; species Ottelia alismoides. The sequence goes on from JAZKJV010000557.1 coordinate 491,439, forward strand.
AGGTCACTGAATAGCGCTTAAGCAATATACGGAGCATATGCGGGGTATATGCGATTCTACGCGATTTCCTAATTTTTTTATTTAAAAATAAATATATATATATATATATAAGTGACTACAATAGAATAAATATGTATAAATTTATGTATAAAACAATCTCTATCAATTAAATATCAATACTTCAATAGAACGGTTAGCACACAAAAGAATTGCCAACAATCAACAAAATAGAAAAGTTAGCGCACAAAATGCCTCTACTGTTGAATATGTCATTTATCTCTATCGTTATATTTATAACTGATCCTCTATCAAAAGTATCAAACTTTGCATATAATATATTGCATTCATAACAACCATTAGTTGACTAAATTAGTTTCCTAAATTATTAGTACATTACTCTTTTTCTTCATTGCGTGTTAACTCCAATCTCGCAATACAACTACTTTGACGATGGATTTAAATGGTCATGGAATGCTTGGTTGGCATACATGCAAAAGCAAGGAAAAACGTGACACAAATAACACAATAAAAATGTGGAACAAATAAAAAAATAAAAAAATGTGTATGCAGCCGCACAGACCGCATAAGCGCATAGGGCGTATAATGGGGGCTTCATGAAAGCGATGCGCTGAAGGCACCGCATACGCATATGCGGCCGCATATGCGACCGCATAGGCCACTTTCGTGAACATTGGTCGAGATTTTTATACAAAACTTCATAAGCTTTTGACTTAGCTTCGCTTACAACCTTTTTTGCTTCCTTCTTCGTTGTTTGTAGTTTGTAACAGTTTCCTCTATTTCATCCTTAGACATAGCTTAAAGCATGCTCTTTTAATTTTCAGCTTCTCTTGCACCCCTTCACTCCACCACCAAGCATCCTTTTAACTTGGAGCTCCTCTCTTTGACTCGCCTAACATCTCTTTGGCTACTTTTCGGATACAAGATGCTACTGTCTCCCACATCTCGTTTGCACTTCCGCTAAAATCCCAAGATAAGTCTTCTAATACCTTCTCCCTGAAGTTTGATTGCTTCAGTGGAAGATTTCACCTAGGGATGAGCATTAGGCTGGGCTGGCCCGGCCCAGCCCGAAGCCCAGCCCAAAAAGTCTGACCCGACCCAAGCCCAAACGAACATTGGGTTGAGCTTGGGCCTAATTTTTTTTGGGTCGGGCTCGAGCTTGGCTCGTCCCAGCCCGACTCAGCCCAAGGGCTTGGCCCGAAGAGAGCTCGAACCCTTCCCACATCCTACACACTCGAAAACTCACGTGTTGCATGCACACTCTATTCATGCATCATGTCTTCATACAATGTTTATAAATCAATAAAGTCAGGTGTGTGGACATATGAGTTGATGATCATTGTATTTCAATTCAGAATTAATTTCCTTAATTAGTCTATGGTTTGGATTCTGATGGTTATTCTTAAATTGTAAGTATTTATTTTTTCCCATCAGAATATTTTCTATTGTTGAACCTTTACCAAATATGGATATTACGCCCATTTTTTTAACATGTAGGGCATGGTGCACATGTTAATTGTGTAATTTTGGTTCACACTTTCGATTTCTGTAATGAGAGATATTTATGGTATCCAACATTGAATGCACTTGTATCAAATGAGAAATCCTCAAATCGGGTAGAATTGAATTTTAATTGTTTCACAAGTATTATGGCATATATTTGAAACAATTTTGGCTCGTCTAACTTGAATTGAGATTGACTTTAAATAAAAACTCAAAGTTAATCTATAATGGGTGGAGATGGGTCGAGCTTGGGCTTGGGCCGAATAAAAAAATTATGGGCCTAGGCTTGGCCCAAAGCCCGAATTTTTTAAATGGGCTTGGGCATGGTCCCTTCAGGACTCAACCCAGCCCGACCCATGCTCATACATAATTCCACCATATAGTTCTAGTAATCTTAGGAACCCTCCTTTTCTTTACCAATCCTTTTATTTGCACATCCAAGACTAACAAGCGATGTTGGGTTGTTAAACTCCCTCCTGAGATTACTTTGCAGTCTTTACAACACAACCAAACTCTTCTCCTCAACGCAAAGCAATCTATTTGTGTTTTAGTTGGGCCACTCTTATAAGTAATTTATAAATGCTCCTTCATCTTCTTGACGAGAGTGTTTGGTATGAAAAGATTGTATACCATTACAAAATCCAGAATGACTTTTCCCTCTTCATTTTTATTCCCAAAATCAAGTCCTACATGAACACTAGCATACCCTGAAGCATGTTTTCTTACATGTCCATTAAGATCTCCACCTATGCAAATCATCTCTCTTTGTGGGATTCCTTGTAAAATCTTATCCAGATCCTCTCAAAAAGCTTGTTAGCCCTTTCATCTAAACCAATTTGTACCTCAACCACATAGTCCTTCAAATTCTTATGAACAACCACTCCAACACCATTTATATCCTTATCTTTACATGAATACCAAAGTTTAAAGCATGTCTTCTCGATCTCCCTTTCTTTTTCTCCAAACCATTTAATCTCTTAAAGACATAGTATATGAATCTTCCTTCTTTCCGTCGTATCCACTATCGCCATCAATCTTCCAGTTAAAGTGCCAATATTCCAACTATCAATCCGCAACTTCCTTTGCAATCTATTTTGGACTAATTTCTTTACTCGCATGCATCCATTATGCAAGAATCCGTGCAAATTTTGGACTGCATCCAGGCGGTGATACAGCGGAACTAGCTTATTTACCCATATGTGTTCCTCATGCGAGAATCCTTGCAAATTTAGAATTACATCCATGCTGCGATGTAGCGGCCCTTGTCAATTTTCATTGCATTCAGGCGATGCAACGCATCGCAAGTAGGGAACGCCCCAACGAAATCTATATGTTTGTTTAAATCTATGTTGAAAAGATTCGACTATTATGAGGCAACTTCTTAAATAGTATTTTTTAAAAAAATACTATTTAGGAAGTTGTCTCCGAATGTTTTACGCGGGTTGTCGCTACCTAACGCAACCCTCCTCATTTACCCGGGCTTGGGATCGGCCATGGCTAAGATTAAAATTGTTTAAAAGGATACCACCCTTTCCATTATCAAAAAAAATCATAATCAAAGCTACACCAACTTTCCTTCTGATTGTATCATTCTGAATCTCATCTTTACGTGTATGTCCACACATCCGCCCTAGCATTTTCATTTATGCTACTGCCATTTTCTACACATGTTTATGGCTCATAAGCCATCATTCAGATCCATAGAGCATAGCATGTCTCACAGCTGCTTTGTAAACTTTCCTTTGATTTCCAAAAGAGTTTTCTTATCACATAAAACAATAGACACTCCTCTCCACTTTAACCAACCTGCATTTATTCAATGAATAACATCTCCATCAATCTCTTCATCATGTTGCAAAATAGATCCCAATTATCTAAAAGAATCTTTCTTCTAAATGTTATCATCAACAATCTTCACCTCGATTGCTTCACCATTGCTTTCATCAAAAGTGCACTCCATATTTTCACTCTTAGCCCTACTTATACAAAATCCTTTAGTTTCTAATGCATGTACACATACCTCAAGCTTCTCATTTATTCCATCTCTAGTCTCATCAATCAACACAATATCATCAGCAACTAACATACACCAAGGTATCTCATCCTAAATTAACTCGTCCATAAACAAAGTAGAAAGGAATGGACTCAAAGTTGAACCTTAATGCAGACCAATGTAGATGTCAAAATAGTCAGTCTTCCCATATTGGATCTTTACACAAGTTGAAGCTATATCATACATATCCTTTATGAGGTTAATGTATAAGACAGGTACTTGTCTCTTCTACAAAACTCCCCACAATATCTCTTGTGGGACGGTGTCATGACCCTTGTCCAAATCAATAAAAATCATAAGAAGGTTCTTCATTTTAGCTCCATAAATCTTCATTGTTCTCCTCGGCAAGTGGATGGCTTCAATAGTTAGCAACCTAGCATGAATCCAAATTGATTTTCTTTTACTTTGGAAACTTGTCTCAATCTTTTTTTAATCATACGTTCCCAAATTTTCATAGAATGACTCATCAGCTTGATACCTCTATAATTTAAAACAATTTTGAATGTCTCCTTTATTCTTATAAAGAGGCACCACGATACTCCTCCTTCAATCTTCAGGTATTTTCTTGCTTCACCAAATAACATTGAATAAATTTTTAAGCCAAGTCAAACCACGTTCACTTAGCACTCTCATTACTTCTATAGGAATGTCATCAGATCCTACACCTTTCCCAGATTTCATAACCTTCAAAGCATCATCTACTTCCTTTTTTGGATTCATCTATAGCTTGCACGATTCAACTAACTTTCACAACTAGCCAGATCGCCCAAAGTGATCTCTCTATTTCCTTCACCAATGAAAAGCTTATGAAAATACTGCTTCCATTTAATCGCTATAACCTTCTGAGTAACAAGCATGTGCCCTTCCTCATCCTTAATGCATCTCATTTAAGAAAGATTTTTTGTCTTTCTTTCTCTTGCTTTGGTTAACCTGAATATATCGTTTTGGCTAACCTAATGCAATCACTTTTTAGTAAGATATGGCTTAGTCCCACATAATGCAATTACTTAGCACCACATAATCCAATCACAGATTAGGGAATTCAATTAGGGTTTGGTTCAGTTACTTGAGTCCAACTTTAATTTGTATTTCGATAACAAAATTGAGATCACTTTAGGACCTCATAATTTTCGGATATTCTATTTAGTTAATTAAGTTAGAGTGATTTGAAAAGTCAATTAGAGTTTTGATTTGACTTTATCTCTGAAATCTTTCTATTTGTTTAATCCTGCATGCCCTTTAAATAAAAATGGTAGACAGACATTGTTTAAACGACATGTATCATATTATGAGATTATGAATTGAATTTGAGTTGGGAGTATTTTCCATCATTATATTCTTTCTTCCCCTATGTTTTGGGAGATAATACCATTCATCCGTGTTCATCTTTCAGCTCGTGAAGTGAAGCTTGTCATGCAAGTTTTCCGTTCTCTCATCCCAAAATTATGTGTGCATCAAGTTCGAAGGGAAGAAGAATTCTCTCACTATCATCTTCTCAATAAAAGTTCAAAGATCTAGTACCATATCGTTCAAGAAGGTATAACTCTTTATCAGAAATTCGAGATTTATTTTTCAATATTTGCAAATCATGCTAGTATGTTAATACACTAAATGATGCAACCGCTTCAAGAACACCAGCAAGACTGCAAGAATAAGAATAAAAGAAAAGAATGATCTTTTCAATCCCTTTAAGTGCAATAGTATCAACAGCAGAAAGCGATACAACAAGAAAGCATGAGGAGTCTTGTTCACCAATTTCTTCATCTCCTCCAAAGTTTACTACATTGATCGTGCATAGGTGGGTGGACATTCCGTGTGTGTGTGTGTGTTTTGCATCCTAGCCCTCGTGTTGTGACATCCATCGCTATTGAGTTCCCCATCGCTACATGTTATAGTCCCATTTTGTGCAACCATGCTCTGCAACATCGGATTCAACCAAGAACACCTGTTGTGGGGATTTTTCAACAGGGGGAGGGTGGCATTACAGCTTCTCGTGCATTATGAATCACCAACACACAGCATCTCCAAATGCCATCACGTTGGCAAAGATTACAATCAATGTCTCTCGATTTTTACATACCTTTGTTGTCATTGGCTACCCAAAGTATAGTGCAGCGATCGAGCAAGGGTTACACCCCCTGACTACACCCAACCACCAACCATGTGGTCTTTCCACGATGTTGATCGATCGTGACACGTCCTCGTTGCACAGTACCAAAACCTTGCCGCTTGCAAGCATCAAAGGTCGAACTAATATATATTTTGTAAGCTTCAGGGAGACTGCAACTGTTAATACATCTTCCACCACCTCTGATGCATAGCCCAAAATGTCGATATCGGTGGCACTTCAGTGATGAGATATCAACTATATGCCACCAATACTAATCAAAATTGGGCTAAATTTACTGAAAAGGCAGGCAGCAAATGAAATTTCCCATATTGATTTCAGTTTCGCCAACCAACCCCCAAAGGAAACCGCAATATCGGCAAAATGTTGTCGAATTTCGTCAACATTTCAAGCAATTATATGATGTGTGTGCCACAACCCACAGCGCACTCGTTATGTGGAGCATTGGCTTTGGAACCATGGTGTCGACGAAAATCATCACTATCCCTTGAAGCCCACCACCTTCCTCCCAACTTGAAACATTGTCCCCATTGTTGGTGAGGTAAGTTCCGGCAAAGGAACCAATGTCACCATTGCAATCACCATCCTTGATATCGCCACTTCCTCCAATTCAACTGCCATTGTCACGGTTATATGAAGGAAAACCCCGACAGGAGATGAGGGGTGATCTCCAATCAGGTACTTATTCACCAAGAAAAGTAGGAAAGTCTCAAGGAAAAGTGACAGAAATCACCCATCCAAAGTATATTACTAAAAGGATAAAGTTGGAAATTCCATAGTGAGGAGAATGCACTCAAGGGTAGAATAATAGCAATTTCACCCCTTGGTGGAATAAACCATAAGAGTATTGAAATAGGAAAAGGAAAAAAAATCAAATTCCTTTTAGGATGGGTGGCTTTGGATCATCTTATAAAAAATGCTAAGGTCGAGGATGTATTTCATACTTTCCATCAATGTGTCTCATTCATTCACTTTTCATGGTTCTTCTAAACCCAATGGTGCACACGTTTAAAATGCCCCACCAATTCTTCAACCATGATTGGATGGAAGTCAAGCATAGTTCTAGGAAGATCACGACAGCAACATGGACCCCACATTATGCCCTGCATTTGCTCTTCGAGCACATATTTGGGGAAAACAAGAAAAAAATCCAATCCACTATCAGAATAGGTGGCTTTCAATCATCTTAAAAAGGATGCTAAGGCCAAGGTTGTATTACATACTTTTCATCACTGTATTTTTCATGATTTCACTCTTCATAGTTCCTACAAACTCCATGGTGCATCCATTGAAGATGACTCGTCAATTTTTCGACCATGACTGTAGACATTAAATATAAATCTTTTTTTTTAGGCTCGACATTAAATATAAATCTAGGAAGATCACAACATCAACATGGACTCCACCTTATGCTCCGCATTTGCTCTTTCAACACAAATTTAAGGCTACCAAAGTCAAGCCATTGCATCCCCCACCAAATGGCGAAGCAACTCATTAGGAGATGAATTTTCCAAAATGGAGGAGAATTGAAGCAATCACATATTAGGGATTTCAACAAATTAGGATTTGTTTGATTAACTAAGGCTACCGTTAATTTTCATGTTGGTTATAAATTAAGATTTAGTCGGGATTACTGAATTGTCAGTCTTTGATTTGATTAGTGGTGATTTTAGAAATTAATTAGATGTTTGATTTGAACTTACTTTTTTCCCTTTCTATTTTTATAATCACATCCCTTCTTTATAAAAAGGGGGTAGTAGGCTACTATTTAAAGGACACGTATCAAATTATGAGATCATGAATTGAATTTCAGCTTGGAGTATTCCCCCATGGTTATCTTCTTTCTTCCCCAATTTTATGAGAGATTCCACCTCTCATTCCCATTCATCTCTCAACTTGTGAAGCATGTCGAGTAAATTTTCCATTCTCTTGTCATCTCGAATTTCTAATTGCATCACCACTAGTGTTTCAAATCTCACGAAATTCTGGTGAAATTCCACCGAAATTTCGATTTCGATCCTCCACTGAAACCGAAATCGAAATCTCGATATGGGTCATTCCTTCCCAAATCTAGGTTGATTTTTGCCAAAATTGGCGAAATTTTGTTGAAATTTCGAAATTGTTTCGTTTTTTAGCCATCTCGAAACGAAATCAAGATTTAAAACCTTGATCACCACCCTCCGCCAGGGCACCCCAAGAGACCACAGTCACATAGATCCTCCATGCTCAAAGGTACTCCAAAAGGATCTCCTCACAATGTCCTCCACATGCAACTTAACATTAGACGACAACTTATAGATCGATAAGAAAAAAAATGTCACCAATGAAACTGTTACTGATTTAAGTAGGACTAATCGACAAACCATCGACAAGCATTTACCCTTCCATCCAAACAACTTTCATTCCAAGTTCTCCATTAAAGGAAATAATCTTCCCCACATAGCTGATCACCGGTAGGGGTAACCCATTTACACCACGAGAAGAAGAGGCGCATGCATGCCCAAGATCTTTGCACAAACCTCAACCTCCCTCAATATCATATCAAAAGGGATGGAAGAAGAATTAGCCTTGTTGATTTCTAAGCTGAGACATCCCTAAAAACATCAATCGATACTAACAACCCCCAAACCTCATCAACCCCTCCATCAACAAAGAACAAAGTGCAAGGTGCATATTGAGTTATCATAATAAAATCCCAATAAGTGTATCCTCTTCCGCTATTACATACATAGCATGATAATTGTGACTCAAGCGCATCGGCTACAATGACAGACAATAAAGGGGTGAGCAAACAACACTGCCTAAACCCCGAAATGCAATTAAAAGAAACCCCTTCTCGGACGCACATTGATCAGAACCTAGAGCAACATAGTGGTAGCACACCTCTTCATCTACAAAATAAAAAAACTGGGAAAACCTTTTCTTGCAACAAATTCCACAAAAATCATCAATCCATAAACTCATAAACTTGAAAAGTAGACCTTACGCAAGATGCAAGAAACAAATCTACGCACTTCCAGTCCACCATAAGCAACGCAATCATAACCAAAGAGTTCATTATAAACCTACCAAGTTGAAAATTCTTTGCAAAGGATTGATAATCAATGCAAACACTCTCTCGAGATTATTAACCAATAACCAAGAGCTTCATCACAATCAGGTAAATCACATTTGTTAAAAATATGAGCATGTATTACTCAACATCGATAGCCTTATCCTTGGACAACAAAAAATCAAGGCTCTCACATCCTTGGACAACAAAAAAATCAAGGCTCAGTTGAACCTCTTAAACCCAACTTTATCTCCCTGGAACTCAACAAGCATACTAGTAACATCATGTCACATCACTTCCCGAAAATTCTCAAAGTCAAAATCCCATTCAGGCAAGGAGAGGGTCAACAATGTCCCTCCAACATCATGCATGGGAAACTACCTTGTAAAAACCACAAACTAAGTCAAAATTATTCTTCTCACTCTTTATTAAACCACCTCCACCAAAGGTCCGGTGTATGTTAATATAATTGGGGTGGACACTTTAACGTGTTTCCCCCTTTTTTGGTTCAAAAAAGGCCTATTATGTGCCTACTAAATTTTTTGAAATGGCCAACCATCAGTTTTATCTAATTGTCACCCTCAACAAAAGATAGATCAACCAACATCTCCTCCATGTGGTTTCATCCCCTTCTTTCATTGGTCAATAAATGAAAGGTCGTTGTTAACATTCTTCTCCATAACCTCATGTGTCCTAAACCTATATCGACACTCCGCCTCTTTCGCATCCTCCTCGCCCACCACCAACCAGTGATTCTTTAAATCATAAAGGTGGTGCAATGTAACTACAAATACACTTATGCTTGTGACTGGGATGACTACTAATCCTTAACCATAGTATGTAGGCCTTAAAACATCGTATATGCCTAAACCACTATGTCATCTAGTGATTGATGCAATGGAAGCTATTAAGATATCTTAAATATTTACTTGCATTAACACCAGAATTTATTTTAAAATAAATATGCCTTCAAAGGAGTACTTCCATAAACTTTTCATTGGATGAGGAAGGTCATGTGCTTGTTACTCAGGATATAGAAACTAGATGGAAGCGGTACTTCCATAAGCTTTTAATTGGGAAAGGAAAAAGAGAGATCACTTTGGAAGATCTAACTAGTAATGAAAGTTACTTGAATCAAGCAAGCTATAGACAAACACAAAGGAATGAAATAAAGGGGGCTTTGAAGGTTATGAGACCTGAGAAAGTGTAAGAGCTGATGACATTCCTATAGAAGTTTGGAGAGTTTAAGGTGAGAAAGCATGGTTTAACTTGGCTTACAAATTTATTCAAAGTTATTGACGAATCAGGAAAATGCTTGAAGATTGAACGAGAAGCATCGCGGTACTTCTTTATAAGAAGAAAGGAGATATTCAAAATTATTCAAATTACAGATGTATCAAGCTGATGAGTCACAATATGAAAATTTGGGAACGTGTGATCGAAAGAAGGTTGAGGTAAGTTTCCAAAGTAAAAGAAAATCAATTCGAATTCATGACAGGTAATTCAACTATTGAAGTCATCCACTTGCTGAGGAGAATAATGGAGATTTATATATATATATATGAAAGAACCTCCATATGATTTTTATTGATTTGGAGAAGGCTTATGATTCTGTCCCACAGGGGATATTGTGAAAAGTTTTGGAGAAGAGACAAGTACATAGCATATACATTAATCTCATAAAAGATATGTATGATAGGGCTTTATCTTGTGTAAGGATACAGTCTGGGAAGAATGACTATTTTGACATCAACATTAGCCTGCATCAAGGTTCATCTTTGGGTCCATTCCTTTTCACTTTGATCGTGGATGAGTTGATTGAAAAGTCGCATTCAAATGAGATACCTTGGTATATTTTATTTGTTGGTGATATTGTGTTGATTGATGAAACTAGAGATGGAGTAAATGAGAAGCTTGAGGTATGGAGACATGCATTGGAGATTAAAGAGTTTCGTATAAGTATGGCTAAACTAAATATATGGAGTGTACTTTTGATAGAAACATGGTGAAGGAATTGACATGAAGATTGGCGACGATGACAATTCTGAAGAGATATTCTTTCAGATATTTGAGATCTATTTTACAACGTGATGGGGAGTTGATGCCTGATGGAGATGTTATTAATTGAATAAATGCATATTGGCCAAAGTGAAGAGGAGTCTCTATTGTTCTCTGTGATAAGGAAATTCCTTTGAAAATCTAAGGACAATTTTACAAAGCAGCTGTGAGACCTGCTATGCTCTATAGATCTGAATGTTGGCCAGTGAACCATAGACATGTACAGAGAATGGCAGTAGCAGAAATGAAAATACTAAGGCGGATGTGTGAACACGCACGTAAAGATCGGATTTGGAATGACACAATCAGAAAAAAAAAAGTTGGTGTACCTCTGCGAGGATAAGATCTGAGAAAATCGCTTGATGACATTTACTCATTTGCAAAGGAGGTTAGTTGATTCACCGGTGAGGAGATGCGAGTTCTGAGATGTTGGGCCAGCTAAAAAAGGATGAGGAATTCCCCAAAAGCATTGAAATGAGACTATACGAATGGATCTTATCTTTTTGCATTTAAGCCCGAGAATGACCCAAGAGATCTGAATAGAGGCAAAAAAATCCATATAGCCGACCCCATGGATCAAACTATCCCAATATATCCTTGATATATCCCCAATATATCAATATTGACATATTGGGGATACCGATATTACCCTTGATATTGATATAGACCAATATCAAGTGATATATCAACAATATATCATATGGTATCATCAATATTAATGAAATTTTAATTATTTAGTGGTAACTTTCTGTCGTTTCGAGTTATATCATTGGCATTGTGTCGATCATGGAAGGTCGTATCCCGATATATCGGCGATATATCGGCGATATATCGGTATCGACAGGTCACAGATATATCGCCGATATGTCTGATATCGGGTATCGACACGCAGAAAAGGCGAGCTGAATCCCGATGTCGGCGATATGGCGTCGATATATCGCCGATATATCGGTATCGACATGGTACCGATATCGATACCGATATCGATATGTCCTTCCATGGTGTCGATATGGATGCTATATCATTGATATCAACTATGATGGTTGACTTCGTTGTTTCTTCTGTAAGGAAAGAAGCTTGGAAGGTAACTTCTTATTCTTTAAACTTTAAAAGTTGATTTCTTGAGATTTTTCTAAACACTGCTTGTATTAACAAATTTGGAAACAACTTCAATACAAATAAATAACCAAATTTATGGCATGTAGCATGGTTCAAAATATCGCAATATATCGGTGATAATCGATATCATTAGGGAGGGTTTTGATATTCAGGTGTATACCAAATTCCAGGATATTTCCCAATATCTTCCGAGATATCAATGAAATACTGGTGATTTATTTCATCAAAAATTGAAGATTTCAGTACAATTATCGAGCAATACCATTGATATGGTGCTGATGTTCCTCAATATTACTCATTTTTTAAATTTTTGGTCAATTTGTTTGAGATTTTGCTTATGTATATAATCCTGATATTAAAAATACATTACAACTTCTATATTTTTCAAGGTGGAGGTGCTTGAACAGGGGGCTTCGTCCCCTTTTACGATGAAAAATGAAACAACTCCAAATGATGCAAACTATGCGTGCAATAACCAAAATGATGATTCAAGCAATGGGACTATTGAAATAAAATGACGAATGAGTCAACGATGCACGACAGGCCAAAATTCAGCAACAATAATAGACGCAACTAATGAGATAATGACATAAAAAAACGACTTAACCAGAGGGTTACGGAATTGAAATTGACGAACAAGTAAATTGATGAGCGATAGATAAATTTCAGCAACGATTCGTTTCAAGTTACTCGCGTTTTAGCACCGTTTTCGATCCACAAATTTAGGACAAATAGATGAGTTAAAAGTCTTAGGAAAATTATCACAATATTGCACGACGAGGGGTCTCAACGATTCACCAAACCAAATCCACAATATCACAGGCCACAAACTACTAATTATGCGGTAGAATATGATAACGGGCACTCATACCACAACCAGCAAGAGTTCGTTGGCGCGCTTCAGATCTGGTCTTCGACGGCGGGAGGGACGTGGGTCAACTTCTCGGCACTTGGGGACGTCCTCGTGGTAAATCAGGAGTCGGCAGGGACTCGAGATGGCGGGCGGATGCTGGGCGGCCGACTGCAGTGGCGGTTCGGTATTGGCAGGGCTGGGGGTAGGTAGCAGCGTGTGCGGGGACGGGTTTTGCGCGGGGAGGCGCAGTAGAGTCGCAGGCGGAGGGCTGAGGGGTGGAGGGTGGTCGTTGGGCGCGATTGGAAGGGGAGTGGCGGGAGGAGCGATTAGCGGAGGTGGGTCGGGGGAAGGGTGGAGTGAGTCTGGGCGGCGCGGGGTAGAGAGGTGTCGCGCGGAGGGGAGGCGAGGGCGAGGCGATGTCGGCGGGCGGCGGCGATAGGGCTGCTGGTGCGGGCAGTGCGAGGGATGAAGGGAGGCGGCAGGCGGCGCTGGGGAAACAGAAGAACTGGGGCGCGCGGTCGGGTGAAGATGGGGAGGTGGCGTGGGAGGAGAAGGGGGGAAGAAAGGGAGAGGGAGGAGGAATCGGGGAGAGAGAGGGGAAGGCGGCGGCTGTAGGAGGTGGGTTAGGGTTGGGCGAAAGAGGGAGGGAAAGAAGTCGGGAAAGGGGGAGGGTGAGGGCGGCGCCCGAGAGAGAGAGAGGGAGAGAGAGAGAGAGAAAATAGGAATGGGGGAAAATTAATCTCAATTCAACTTGATTTCTCAATTACAAAAGGGAGCCCTTTTATAGAGGCTACTCCCCCTTAAAAGGAGCAACAAATCCCTAAAATTAGGGAAGAAGAATTCAAAGGAAAAATATAAAAAGAGGCCTTTTATAATGAGCCTTTTACATGGGAATGGAAAAAATTAAATAAACAAAACAAATACTAAATAGAATAAATAACACAAATGTTCATAAAAATGGCTATCATGCTGCATCACCAAAGCTGATTAAGGAAGTTCTACATACATATGTTGTTGTGCTCATTGGTTGTTTGTATGAAATCTGATATAGCTCGACATTTTGATTATATACTATGCGATGTGATGCAGAGTTAATGCGATAAATACACCACCTTGATGTCACTAAGTTATTGTTTGAATTTCATCATTTTCTTTCTAATATCTTCCAACAGTTAATAATCAATAGTCAGCATTAACAACAGTGATATGTGCAATATAATGTGTATCGGTCTGCTAAATACACTTCATTCTTGCATATAAGTGTAGATTTGTATGTTATTTATTGTTTTAGAATCAGATATGATTTAATTTGCGAAAAAAATACATTTGTATCATTTTCAATATTTCTATCAATATCGTCGATATATCCCCACTATATCCCTTTTTGGATGACTGATGCGATATTGATATCGACATTTCAAACCTTGGTCAACCCTACTTAATGTGGGAAAAAGCTTTGTTGTTGTGATGTCTTCAAAAGAGTATTTGGCACTATTTTATCGGCTAATCATGCACTAAATTCATATCATTCACTACGTAATCAAAACTAATAACAGTCATATCCCCTCGCCAGTGATTTCTATAGCAACTCAACAATGTATTAACATGTATATGTAAAACGTGACTCATTTACACGCACAGTTAACCTAGTATTCAGGACATAAATACAAGGTAACTTCCTCAATGTGCCTTGTTATTTTCATAACCTTCAAATTCATCCAAGAGCTCTCCACTTCTGGAGTTCGCATAGCAGAAAAATCCCAAGTCATGAGTCATGACTGAAAGTAAAAATATAGTCCACTGCATTCTCATGCCCAGGCAACTCGTATCCTCGTCAAGAAAGGAGGTCATGCCCCATCAGCCAGTAGAGCATTTGGAATCTAATAAAGCATCCCCAACATTAATACAGCATGTTTTCTCCAGTTTTCAAAGCCGAAAACTCCAAGACATGCACCTCGACTGATGCAGCGCGCGACGAATAAATAGGTTCTTATTTATTTAATTTTGTCTGATAATTAAAGTCTCATTTTATTGAGTCTTCGTAATTTTAATTTAAATAAAGAGATCACATGCGATCTCAATTTAGTCAGTTAGAATCAATTAGAGATTTGAATTTATTTCAAATCAATTAGTTAGTCAGTTAGAGTCAAATTAGGATAAGTAGTTTTGAATTTGAATTTCTATTTTTGGAATCTCATCCCTCCTATATAAAGGGATGAAAGGCTATTGTTTTAGACAGATCAAAATATATGAACAATTGAGATTTATCTCTCTCTCTTGTCTCTCTCCTTTCCCATGTGGTCTTCACGTTTCTCTTCTCCAACGCCCCTCGTTTTTCCGACGAGCTTCTCTTCTCAACCCCTTCATTTTCTTCTCCACCAAAATTCCACTGATCAAATATTTTATTTTTCCGTCGATGATTTTTCGATTTGCATCATCCACACAACACAACTTTACTTTTATGGCATTAAACTAAGGAAAATCATCAAAATCGTTTATTTCTATTTCTACTCATGAAAATCCAGATTGTCAAAGCTCTAGAACCCGTTGCTTCCCAGGAGTTTGTTTTCCTAAATTACCCACAACATCGACTCCGCACGAAACCTCGTAAAGCGGCATACTTTCAGCACCCCCAGCTTCCACTTCTCCTCTGTATTCTCCCTCACGTCTCATCCAAGAATAAGAAAAATCAAACTTTCCGAACCATTTTCTTCCTCGTCGCACCAAAAGAAACACAGATGGAATCCATCCACTCGCAAATCGAATCGAGATCCAAAAAACGCCTTGAAAAGGAATCGAAAGGCGTAACCTTGGCTAGATTGACGTAGAAGAAGAGGGGCTTCTTTGTGTTGGAGACCTGGATCCGGTTCTTCTTGTGCGAGTCGCCGATGCTGACGTTAACAACGCCCTCAGTGATCTCGTCCACTGCCGCCGATGCCATCGCCCGAGGATGTTCGAGATCGGGAAAACCCTAACCCTAGTCGGAGACGAATAGGGGAGGAGAGAGAAACGGGAGGAGAGAAGAGACGAGTTCAACAGAGACAACCGCGGATGGGGGATCAGCTTTGTTGGCGGCAACTGCACGCAAGAGGGAAATAGCTGGGCACCTATGTGGAGGGTTTTACAGCCGTCGACCAGTTGCGGAATGTGATCCGGGCCGTTGGCTTCTGGTTGTCTTGGATCAGGAGAGAGATGGGATTTGTTTTGGTTTGGGTTTTTTACACCTATAACTTTCAATAATTATACAACTTTTTGTCCTAAGGCTTATATACGCGGGTGATGTGCGTCTGAGATCGCGAGAGATACGGGGAATGGATGGGAACAGTTACAATGGAATGGAATCAAGATAAGAATGGAATTAACAATGGAATGGAAATAAAAAAGTTTTTCCATTCCATTGTTTGGATCATATTAGGAATTGAAAATTTATTATGAGACATGTTCCTTTCTTATATTTAGAAAAGGAAAAGAATAGAAAGAAAATATCATTCCTTTGATATATTTTGTTAAGTAAAAAAATAATAGGTATTCTCATATTTATTTTTTCATATAATCGATATATTTCATATAAAGAATCAATAATCAAATTTAAATGGAAACTACTTTGATTTTTTCATAAAATTGATATATTTGATATATCCATTTCTGTATCCGCTACAATATTCTATTACCATATATATCCATATTCTAAAGAAATTAAATATGGGTATCTGTATTTGGAAAAAAAATAAAAACACATATCCATGTCTATATACGTATTCACTAAAATATAACCCGTATCCATATCCTAAAAAATTAAATATGGTATCTGTATCAATATTTATAACTGTAAAAAAATAAAACCATTTGCATGTTCTTATCCGCTTCCGTAAAAAAATACCATCCATGTCCATATATGTATCCGTAGAAAAATTAAAATTCATATCTATATCCATATATATATATATCTGCTAGAATATAATCAGTATCCATATCTTAGAAAAAATTGAACATTGCATATGTTTCCATATCCATATCAGAGAAAAATCATATATCCCTGTCCATATCCATATCTGGAAAAAACAAAAAAACACATATCTGTGTTTGTATCTGTATCCGTAAACTAATCATACCTGATATATTTTATCCTTTTAATAATTATATTTAATATATATGTATTCCTATCCACTTGAATATCGTGTAACCATATTTGTATCCATATCCAAAAAAATTAAACTGTATCTATACATGTATCCGCAAAAAATACCACATATCCATGTCAGTATCCATATATGCATAGATTTGTAACTTATCCCACCTTTTGCATCCATATATTTGTATCCATGTCAGTATCCATATATCCATGTCCAAAAAAACTATATCCATGTCAATATTCAAAAAATATCCAAAGAGAAAAAGACATATCCATGTCGATAACCATATATTTGTAACAATGATATATTAATTTAAAATAGTGAAGAAGAATACATTCATTACCACTGGTAAGGAATGGAATCCCAATTCCTATAGGCCCCGTTTGTTACGCATGAATAGATGAGGGAATGGAATCGTCATTCCTTTCTCGATTCCATTCCTTTGTTTGTTAGATCAACTTTATGTAGGAATAACGATTACAAAGGAAACCTGATTCCCTCATTCATGGGAATCGCCATTCCTAGGTACCCCCCTAGGAATTGGGATTCCATTCCTTACCAATGCTAATGAATGTATTCTTCTTCAATATTTTAAATTGATATATCATTGTTACAAATATATGGTTATCAACATGGATATGTTCTTTTCTTCTTTTGGATATTTTTTGAACACCGACATGGATATGTTTTTTTTTGAACATGGATATATGGATACTGACATGGATACAAATATATGGATGCAGAAAGTTGGATAAGTTACAAATATATGCATATATGGATACTGACATGGATATGTGGTATTTTTTACGGATACATGTATAGATACAATTTAATTTTTTGGATATGGATACAAATATGGTTACAAGATATTCAAGCGGATACGAATACACATATATTAAATATATCTATTAAAAGGATAAAATATATCCGATATGATTAGTTTACGGGATACAGATACAAACGCGGATATGTGTTTTTTTTATTTTTTTCCAGATATGGATATGGATATGGATATATAATTTTTCTCTAATATGAATATGGAAACAGATGCAATGTTCAATTTTTTCTAAAATATGGATACTGATTATATTCTAGCAGAAATATATATGGATATGGATATGAATTTTAATTTTTCTACGGATACATATATGGACAAAGATGGTGTTTTTTTACGGAAGCGGATATGGACATGGAAATGGTTTTATTTTTTTACAGTTATAAATATTAATACAGATACCATATGTAGTTTTTTAGGATATGGACACGGGTTATATTTTAGTGAATACCTATATAGGCATGGATATGTGTTTTTATTTTTTTTTCAAATACAAATACCCATATTTAATTTCTTTAGAATATGGATATAGATCTGGTAATAGAACATTGCAGCAGATAGGGATATGGATATATCAAATATATCAATTGTATGAAAAAATCAAAGTAGTTTCCATTTTAATTTGATTGTTGATTCTTTATATGAAATATATCGATCATATGAAAAAATAAGTCTTAGAATACTGATTATTTTTTCTACTTAACAAAATATATCAAAGGAATGTTGTTTTCTTTCTATTCTTTTCCTTTTCTAAATATAAGAAAGGAACATGTCTGTTAATAAATTTTTCAATTCCTAATATGATCCAAACAATGGAATGAAAAAACTTTTTCATTTCCATTCCATTGTTAATTCCATTCTTGTCTTGATTCCATTCCGTTGTAATTCCTTTCCAATCAAACAAACTGGGCCATAGGGGTACCTAGGAATGGCGATTCCCATAAATGAGGGAATCAGGTTTCCTTTGTAATCGTTATTCCTACATAAAGTTGATCTAACAAACAAAGGAATGGAATCGAGAGAGGAATGATGATTCCATTCTCTCATCTATTCCTGCATAACAAACGGGGCCTAAGGTGTGATGGACCTTAAGGGAAGGGAATAATATATATATATATAAGGGAATAATAATATATATATTTGGATTCTGTAAAATGGGAAAATCGAAGAGCTTCGGACACGAATCCTCTGTTGTGGTGTTGTCCCTGCTGCAGATGTGGGAGCTGCTCGATCTTGATCGAGCGGTCGAGCGGTTCGCACGATTTTCAACAATGTAAAATCGTGTGAATCGCTCGATTAAGATGGAGCGGTGCACACGCCTGCAACAAACTCTGTTGCACTCCCTCCTCCTGCAGCAGACAATCCCTCTGAAGAGCCTCAAGTTGGGTTTGGCCGTGTATGTTGTGGCAACGAGGATCCTCTGCTACCTGTTGTATTAAAATGGACGATCCATCCTTGGTGGGCCAACAACAACGCACACATCTATATACATGACAAAAAAAAGAACGCACATACTATGTGCATACTGTGATACGTATACTTATAGGAATACAACTTTTTGTCGACGAATCTAAGAAATATTGTTATGTCATAGCGTAATCATGAAAATTGATAATTATACAACTTTTTGGTTGACTTCATTTTTAGACTCACGCATGGAGGTATGAAATTCACGTGTTATAATTGATAGTTTAATCATAATTGTATTATTAGTTATGCGAATTAAATTTCGATGCAATGATTCTATAACAAATGTTTTGGTCATAGGAAGGAAAAAATCATGTCTATTAGTCATCTTCAAATCAACGTAGGATGAGTCTTTTTTGTAGTTACTCTTTTTTTAGAATTTAGATTAGCCGGTCTTTATCCTTGCACCATTATGGACTATACCAACAATCATTAGAAAAGTATTCATTATGCAATTTAAGGTTTTAAGGTTACAAAGTTTTGTTAAATAAGCATTGGAATCCCCACATGTATGAGAATATAGTACGAAAATTATCATTGGACTTCCTTGGATTATTGTATTATTAAAATTTTACAACTGTGATATAAAACTAATATTCATTCAAATCGAGATAAATTAAGTAATGACTAATTTCAGAGATAACAAGATAAAATTCATTATGCATCCTTGTGTGATGCTTAGAAACACATGGGATTGTAATTTCGTTTATAATTTTTATGACCATTAACGAAGGATTGTTTTGAGCAATCACTTCAAATAATATTAGTAAACTTTTAAGTATTCTTTTAAAAAAAGATTAAGGTGGTTAATGATATAATAAGGTTTAACTGAGGGATGGGTTAAGTTGTTAACTTCTAAATGACTAAATTGATTGAGTGCGTACCTTTGTTATGGGATCGGACTTGGCTTCGTGATTAGAGCGTTTGTTTTGGAAAGTAAATTTATTTATCAAGATTGAGGTATGTACATTAATCTATGTCACATACCGTTGTTATTTATACCCCACTTTCTATTTTATTAGTTTTTGTAATGGTTTTTTTATAATATATCGTTAAACTGCTTTGATTATATCTATATGTTACAACTCTAAGTAATTAGGTGCTAATTTGATATTTAACCATAATGCCTATCTATGGGTTAGTTGTTAAATATTACATAGATGGATACATCATTATATCTATATATATGAGGTTAGTTTGCAATTTTTTTATGTCCAAATATTTTTATTGAAAATTAATTATTGTTTTTGACACCATCATTGTGAGGGAGTAGACATTGTTCATTGTTGGCCCATTAGAGGCTTTGACCTAGCTGGGTGTCGCGCGGACGGTTAATTCTGCCAATTGATCGTTGTAGACGGGTAATCCTACACTACTTCCAAACAATTACCGCTACGGCGGTTGACTCAGTACTGATGTCCATTGCATTGGGGTTTGAATAGGAGACCTCGTATTGATATTTATTTTAGTTATAAATTTTTGATTTAAGGGAACGGGGTGGCTTCTATCCAAACTCGGGCTGCTCGGTGTCGGCAGATGGTATTGATTTATATTTGATATGGATATTGATATTGTGGTCACAAAATTTGTGATATTCAAGGAAATTTATTGAATTGTCATTGCTATCCCATGATGATTACCATAATTGAAAAAGTCTTGTTATAGTTCATTGTTTATTTATTGATTTATATTCCTTATTATATGGAAATTGTCATCGTATTATTCTTTACTACTCATTGTAGATGGTTATGTTGGTATGTCTCATGAATTATTGGTGCACCCTTAGTCAAATTCTTTGACTGATATTGATTTTATAATCTCGCGGCTTAACGGAGGATGAGGTTGGGTTGTTCAGTTAAATCAAGGACTCATTGCTTTAGCCTAGTTCATTAAGATTAATGTACGGATGTTATCGATAGATTTATTTAATTTTATCATGCAGTTCAGACTTGATGAGTCTTTTATTTATTAGTTATTTTCCTTTATTCTTCCATTATGTATGGCACTCTGAAAGTTATTTATAGATTATTGAGTTTTTATCTCGTTCCTGTACTCGAAAAAAAAATTCACTGTTTTGGGATCCTTCCGCAAATTTTCCTGTGTTACGATGTCCGAGACGTGACAACTTAGTATCAGAGCCAAATGGAAGATTAGAGGAACATTATCCAATTTTAGGATAACTTATAATATTTATAGTTATGTTTGAAATAGCTGACTAATTGATCGTCGCTATTCATAGATGTTGACCGTCTCGAATCGTAAGCAGAGTCGTCGCTCTCATGATTTGACAGCACAGAATACCAAGTTGATGAAGACGATCGAGGAGCTCTCCCAGCTGATTCGTGATCAAGCTGATCACCACCTGAGTAAGGACAAGGATCAGAGACGTCGCGGGAGGCGTCTTGATAGAGAAAAGGTGACTTCGTGAGGAGCGTCGGAATGATGTCACCTTTGAGAGATTCTTTCAGGTGAACCCGCCTAGCTTTGAAGGTGTAGTGGATGCTGAAGTAGCAGATCGATGGCTGGAGGAGATAGAGAAGTTGTTTGATGCTATCAGATGTCTGGATCATAGTAAGGTCTCTATTGCTACTCATCAACTGAAGGGTCCTACTAAGGATTGGTGGACCAGTTGCCAATTGCGGAAGTTTGAAAAAGGAGAGATTATTCTGTGGGATGAGTTTGTTAAACTCTTCCGAGAGCAGTATATTCCGATGCACTTACAGTTGATTAAGGAACAAGAGTTTATTAATCTGAAGCAAGGAGATATGAATGTTGCTGAATATAACAACAAGTTTCATCGCTTACTGAAGTATGCTCCATACCTATGTCCAGATGAGTATCGGATGACTCAGAAGTTCATTGAGGGACTTCACCCTACTTTAAGATCGAAGGTTCTTTCCAGCATGCCGAAGACCATGGAGGATGCCCTAGCAAGTGCTACCATCATGGAGCGAGATTTCTTGCGAAGAAAGGAGGAGAAGTCGCGCAATGATCGGAAGGATCGATTTGGGAAGAACAAATCATCCAAAAATTCTCAGAAGCAGAAGCAAGCCTCCAAGCTAGGGCAAAACAACAGACTTCCGGAATGCTCTTTCTGTCATCATTTTCATCCTGGAGAATGCTATCTCAAGAATAGTCAGTGTCTGAACTGTGGAGAGAAAGGACACTTTGTTCGTGATTGTCCGAAGCCTAGGAAGCAGTCCGCAACTCAAGGTCAAGATCAAAAACCAAAAGTGTCTGCTCGAGTCTATGCTCTCACCACTGGGGATGCTGCTGCTAAGGAGGACAAGGTCATCGAAGGTACCCTTCTTATTGATAATTTGCATGCAAAGATTCTTTTTGATATTGGTGCTACCCATAGCTTTATTTCCGAGGCTCTAGTAAAAACCATGGATGCAAAACCAAAACTTTTAGATTTTGATCTAATAGTCACCACACCTACGGGTGGGAAAGCCAAGGCATTAGAGTATATGCAAGATGCTCAATTGATAATTGAGGGTCATGAGCTACCCAGTGACTTCATTATCATGAAGATGACAGATTTCGATATTATCTTTGGGATGGATTGACTTTCCCGATATCATTGTATCATTGATTGTTGTAAGAAGAGAGTGATTGTCGCAAGCCATCAGATTCCAGGTATTGTTATCAAAGGGCATGCCATCGGTTCTGAACGATGCATCATTTATGCCACGAAGGCACATCGCATGATCTTGAAAGGGCGAGAAGCCTATCTTGTCAGTATTATTAGGGTTGAGCCATCAACCGTATCTTTATCTGATCTCGACGTCATTCGAGAGTTTCATGATGTTTTTCCAGAAGAATTGCCTGGACCCCCACCTCAGTGGGAGATTGATTTCACTATTGAATCGGTTCCTGGAACTGTACCAATATCCAAGGCACCATATCGCATAGCTCCTGTCGAACTAGTGGAATTAAAGAAGCAACTTGAAGAGTTGCTTGACTTGGGATTTATCAGACCCAGTGTATCACCATAGGGTGCACCTGTTTTATTTGTTAGAAAGAAAGATGGATCACTTCGCTTACGCATTGATTATCGACTGCTGAATCAGGTGACTGTGAAGAATAAATATCCGTTACCACGGAGAGATGATTTATTTGATCAGCTCCAATCAGCAAAGGTCTTCTCGAAGATTGATTTGCGATCCGGCTATCATCAATTGAGGATTCAAGAGGAAGATATCTCGAAGACCGCTTTCTGAACACGCTATGGGCATTACGAGTTTTGTGTGATGCCATTTGGATTGACTAATGCTCCTAGCGCTTTTATGGATCTCATGAATCGAGTCTTTTGGTCATTCTTGGATCACTTCGTCATTATTTTTGTTGATGATATTCTTGTTTATTCTCAAAGTGTTGAGCAACATGGGGAGCACTTGAGAATTGTATTAGAGACTATGAGGCAGAGCCAACTTTATGCTAAATTCTCCAAGTGCGAAATTTGGTTGGAAAAGATCATGTTCCTTGGGCATATTATTTCCAATGAGGGGATTTCTATGGATCCAACCAAGGTTGAGGCGGTCACAGATTGGAAGCAACCACAGAGCGTGTCAGAAATTAGAAGCTTTCTTGGTTTAGCAGGATACTATCGTAGATTCATTCATGATTTCTTAAAGATTTCACTTTTCCTGACCAAGTTGACCAGGAAGGGGATAAAATTTGAATGATCTTCTTCATGTGAGCGCAGCTTCCAAGAATTGAAGAGAAGGTTGACCACTACTCCTGTCTTGACTTTACCTTCCGGTTGTGGAGGTTTTGTCATCTACACCGATGCATGCTTGAATGGGTTGGGATGTGTCCTAATGCTGAATGATAAAATGATAGCTTATGCTTTGAGGCAGTTAAAGATTCATGAAAGAAATTATCCTACGCATGATCTAGAGCTTGCTGTTGTGGTGTTTGCACTGAAAATCTGGCGTCATTACCTTTATGGTGAGAAATTTGAGGTTTTCTTTGATTATAAAAGTCTCAAATACATCTTTTCTCAAAAAGATTTGAATATGCGCTAGCAAAGATGGATGAAATTTCTTAAGGACTATGATTTCTCTATTGCTTATCATCCAGGTAAAGCAAATGTTGTGGCTGATGCTTTGAACGGAAAGGGCTATGCTTTGTCAGCTAGTTTGATGATTAAAAAGTGGAAGTTGATTGATGACTTTGTCTCTTGGAATCCTTTCAAGAAAGGAGATAAGATTATCTTATCTAGCATCCAGATACATTCTGAAATAGTGGAGAAAGTATTGAGAGCTCAAAAGGAAGATCTTAAGTACCATGTTTTAGCTGAGAAGAGTCAAGGAAAGAGTTCATAATTTTTCATTGCACCAGATGGCGGCATCAGATTCAGGAATCGCTTATGGGTTCCTTCGGAGACAGAGTTGAAGCAAGAGATTCTGGATGAAGCTCATCGTTCTAATTTTACTGTGCATCCACGAAGTACAAAGATGTATAAAGATCTCCAACGGAAATCTTGGTGGAAAAATATAAAGAAGGAAATTGCAGAATTCATTTCTCGTTGTTTGGTATGTCAGCAAATTAAGGCTGAGCATCAAAGACCAGCTGGATTTTTGGAGCAGTTGGAGGTTTCGGAATGGAAATGGGAACACATCACCATGGACTTTGTGATGGGTCTTCCAAAGACCGATGAAACTAATTACGATGCCATATGGGTGATCGTGGACAGACTGACGAAGTCTGCCCATTTCTTGCCAATGAAGAAAAAAGAGTCAGTTGCGAGCTTAGCAAATTTATACATGAATAATATCGTGAAGCTCCATGGTATACCGATCTCTATTGTTTCAGATCGAGATCCAAGATTTACAGGAAGATTTTGGAAAAAATTTTATGAGGCTTTCGGTACAAAACTAAAGTTTGGTACTGCATTCCATCCGCAGACAGATGGTCAATCTGAAAGAACTATTCAGGTTCTCGAGGATATGATTAGAGCATGTTCTTTGGATTCTGCTCGAAGTTGGGTTAAGAATCTTCTACTTATTGAGTTTGCCTATAACAATAGTTATCAAGCTAGCATTAGAATGGCTCCGTATGAAGCTCTCTATGGGAGGCCATGCAGATCTCCTCTTTGTTGGAGCGAGGTAGGTGAAAGAAGATTGCTTAGACCAGAACTTGTACAGAAGTGTGCTGATAAGATCGACCTAATTAGGAAAAGGCTCTTAATTGCACAAAGTAGACAAAAGAGCTATGCGGATAACCGTCGCAGAGAATTAGAATTTGTAGTTGGTGATCATGTCTTTCTCAAGATTTCTCCGATCCGTGGTGTATTGAGATTTGGATGAAAAGGAAAACTTAGTCCCAGATACATTGGTCCTTTTGAGATATTGGATAGAGTAGGCGAGGTAGCCTACCGCATTGCACTACCACCATAGTATTCGCACATCCACAATGTCTTCCATGTCTACATGTTGCGGAAATATATTCATGATCCATCTCATCATATTCATTATGAGCCTGTCGAGGTTCATAAAAACTTATCATATGAAGAGCGCCCTTCACACATTGTTGATCGTCAATAACATCAGCTAAGAAGAAAGATTATCAAGATGGTAAAGGTTGCTTGGCATAATCACTCGGATAGCGACGCCACATGGGAACTTGAAAATGAAGTTCGAGAAAAGTATCCTGAACTTTTCGATATGTCTTTTAAATTTCGAGGACGAAATTTCTTTTAAGGGGGGTAGAGTTGTAACATCTAAATTTTTTTAAGGGGTGTTTTGTAAATTGAAAGCTTTTGACGTTGAAAATAGAATAAATAAATGTATGAGTAAAAAAAAAGGAAAAAAACGGCATAACGTCATTGCCGTTCAAAAAGGGAAAATTGAATAAACAAATTTAAAAAAACATACACTCCACAATGGTACAAAGAAGATAATTGATAAAAAAAGGATTTGTTGGATCTGTTTAAAAAACAAATCCGACGTGGGGAATTATCCACAGGTAAGCGTGGATTTATCTCCTACTTAAAAAAAAGACCAATTAAAAAGGGGATTTAAGTACCCAACGTTGAGTCCCTTTGTAGAGAGAGATCCGGCTGCGATAATCTTGAGACGGTATCGTCTCTGTTCTGGAGAGGTTGAAGGTTGATTGGCGTAGTCGCGAGAGTTCGGGCTGCGTCATTTCCGTGGCTAATTGATCAACGCTTAAAGGTAAGTCATGTCAAATTCCTAGGAGCATTAAGAATAACAATGTTATCGGCCTTTCAATTCATATCAACTTGGTATAATCATCTTGTGTCATTATTGTCAACTCTGTGGGATCGACGAATCTAAGAAATATTGTTATGTCATAGCGTAATCATGAAAATTGATAATTGTACAGCTTTTTGGTTGACTTCAATTTTGGACTCTCGCATGGAGGTATGAAATCCACGTGTTATGATTGATAGTTTAATCATAATTATATTATTAGTTATGCGAATTAAATTTCGGTGCAATGATTCTATAACAATGTTTTGGTCATAGGAAGGAAAATTAAAATCATGTCTGTTAGTCATCTTCAAATCAACATAGGATGAGTCTTTTTTGTAGTTACTCTTTTTTTAGAATTTAGATTAGTCGGTCTTTATCCTTGCACCATTATGGACTATACCAACAATCATTAGAAAAGTATTCATTATGCAATTTAACGTTTTATGGTTATAAAATTTTGTTAAATAAGCATTTTAATCCCCACATGTTTAGAATATAGTACGAAAATTATCATTGGACTTCCTACTCGATTACTGTATTATTAAAATTTTACAACTGTGATATAAAACTAAAATTCGTTCAAATCGAGATAAATTACGTAATGATTAATTTCAGAGATAACAAGATAAAATTCATTATGCATCCTTGTGCGATGCTTACAAACACATGGTATTGTAATTTCGTTTATAATTTTTATGACCATTAACGAAGGGTTGTTTTAAGCAATCACTTCAAATAATATTAGTAAACTTTTAAGTATTCTTTAAAAAAAGACCAAGGTGGTTAATGATATAATAAGGTTTAACTGAGGGAAGGGTTAAATTGTTAACTTCTAAATCACTAAATTGATTGAATACGTACCTTTGTTATAGGATCGGACTTGGCTTCTGATTAGAGCGTCTGTTTTGGAAAGTAAATTTATCGATCAAGATTGAGGTATGTACATTAATCTATGTCACATACCGTTGTTATTTATACCTGACTTTCTATTTTTTTAGTTGTTGTAATGGTATTTTTTTATAATATGTCGTTAAACTGCTTTGATTATATCTATGTGTTACAACTCTAAGTAATTAGGTGCTAATTTGATATTTAGCCATAATGCCTATATATGAGTTAGTTGTTAAATATTACAGAGATGGATACATCATTATATATATAAGGTTAGTTTGCAATTTTTCTTATGTCCAAATATTTTTATTGAAAATTAATTATTGTTTCTGACACCATCATTGTGAGGAAGTAGACATTGTTCATTGTTGGCCCATTGGAGGCTTTGACCTGGCCGGGTGCCGCGCGGGCGGTTAATTCCGCCAATTGACCGTTGTAGGTGGGTAATCCTACACTACTTCCAAACAATTCGCCGTTGCGGCGGTTGGCTCAGTATTGATGTCCATTGCATTGGGGTTTGGATAGGAGACCTCGTATTGATATTTGTTTTAGTTTTAAATTTTTGATTTAAGGGAACGGGGTGGCTTCTATCCAAGCTCGGGGTGCCCGGTGTCGGCATATGGTATTGATTTATATTTGATATGGATATTGATATTGTGGTCACAAAATTTGTGATATTCAAGGAAATTTATTGAATTGTCATTGCTATCCCATGATGATTGGCATAATAGAAAAAGTCTTGTTATAGTTCATTGTTTATTTATTGATTTATATTCCTTATTATATGGAAATTATCATCGTATTATTCTTTACTACTCATTGTATATGGTTATGTTGGTATGTCTCATGAATTATTGGTGCATACTTAGTCAAATTCATTTGATTAATATTGATTTTATAACCTTGTAGCTTAACGGAGGACGAGGTTGGGTTGCTCAGCTAAATTAAGGAGT
This sequence comes from Ottelia alismoides, assembly GCA_037367405.1. Lineage (NCBI taxonomy): Eukaryota > Viridiplantae > Streptophyta > Magnoliopsida > Alismatales > Hydrocharitaceae > Ottelia > Ottelia alismoides. The sequence goes on from JAZKJV010000557.1 coordinate 519,725, forward strand.
CATTGCTTTAGCCTAGTTCATTAAGATTAATGGTTATCGATAGACTTTTTTAATTTTATCATGCAGTTCAGACTTGATTAGTCTTTTATTTATTGGTTATTTTCCTTTATTCTTCCATTATGTATGGCACTCTGAAAGTTATTTATAGACTACTGAGTTTTTGTCTCGCTCCTGGACTCAAAAAAATCCATTGTTTTGGGATGCTTCCGCAAATTTTCCCGTATTTCGATGTCCGGGACGTGACAACAAGAGTCTTGAAGAAGATCTAGCAACACATTTGGTGTAGAATCGAGGGTGATCCAAGGCACCACCACCTCCTCCGCCACGAGCTCCGCTCCTTGTTGGTGCAGGTTAGGTAAGTCCTTTTTTTCCCCGTCTTTTTCGTTCCTTAGTTTAGCAGTAGTGTAGAGTAGCCTTTACTTCCCTTCGATTTTGTCTTGTTTATCTTAAAATCACAAAAATTATCTCGTCGGAGCTTCAGCTCCGCCTCTTGTTTCTAGCCACTTCAATCGTCCTCCGCCTTTGCTTTCACCTCCTACACCTTGCCCCCTATCATTTCTCTTGGCCCCACACACTTTCACCCCTCTTGATCTCGCTCATATCATGCAACTTGATCTCCTCCTCTGTTATATAGTCGGAGAGCTCTGCTTGCTTTCACCTATGCTCATCCTAACTTAGCAAGATCCCCAGATCTACCCTTTTTGTGTGCATGAGGTTCTTGCATGATATGGAGGGCCAAATGACCCCTTGTGGGTTGATTTTGATATAGCACAAGGTACTTGGATCCCCCTTCACTTCTCTGACCTCGCCAGACTATGTCAGAACCTCAGGTGCCCATCTGAAGCTTGAAGCAGCTCCGAGGCACTTCCAACCACGTTTTGGGACCTTCAGGATATCCTTAGGTGGAGTGTATTTTGTGCAAATAGGCCCCCGTACTTTCCATAATTGCTTTTAGGTCTAGTCTACATCTCCTCATGTGCTTGTATGCATGAGGGGATTAGGCTTTTTGCACCTAAGCCCATGGGCTTTTTCTATTTCGATTTAGTCTAGATTTTCAAATTGACAACGTAATATTTTCTAGGAAAATTACATATATATCCCCTTGGACTTCATATTAGTTGCAAAAATACCCCTATGGGTATTGTTTATTAGATATTATTTGGAAATATTGCATGTTAGCCTTGACTTTTTTTGAAGTGTTCGACCCTAGTCCAGGAATTTTAAATATTTATTCAAATACCCATGCTAGGGTGTATTTTCTTTTTGTAGATTTTATTTTATTAAAAAAATCTACAGGCTTCTAAAAATTCAAGGAAAATTATTATAAATACCAGATATATATATAACACATATATTTTTGGTTAGGTATTTTATAATTTTTTTCTATTTATTGAAAGTAAATTACTGAGCGTTTATCCCTACTTGTATTTAAAATAAAAAATATTTAAGAACATTTTGAAAAATTACAAAAATTATATTTTGTTTATTATTGCATATTAACCTACAAACCACTAAAAATAGAAAAAAGGAAATCACTAAAATTTAGAAAGCTCCAAAATCCTAAAAAATATATTTTTAAAAATCCAGAAATATTTATTTCCTTCTTTAAATTTTTATTATATATTATTAATTAAAAATAGTTTTGGAAAATTTTGACTTTATTTAGTTTTTGTAAATCCCAAACCAATTTGGCATATTTTATCTAGTCAATGTTTTTACTATTTTTGAATTTAAGAATATCTTAAAATTAGCAAAAATTCCTGAAAACAAAAAAAAATTAGAAAATATATAAAATACAAAACCATTTTATTCTACAATTTCTGATTATTTTTATTGTACTTGTAATAAAATTACCATATTATATATATAGTTATACAAGGAAAAGGATCATACTCCATGGAGTAGGTAACTTACCTACTCCACTTTCATTTTTTCAATTTTTTTTATTTTTTTGAAAAATACTTACATGGATTTTTATAACTATACTCCACTAATATGTCATTCAAATTTCGTTAGAAACAGAGACTCCTATACCCTCCATCCAGAACAGGTTAATTATAACAAATCTGTGATCGTTAAAAATGATTGTCTGGATGGAGGCTGTAAGAGTCTCTGTTTTTGACAAAATTTGAATGACATAATAAAGGGATATAGTTATGAAAATCCATGTAAGTTTTTTTCAAAAAAATAAAAAAAAATCGAAAAAAATGAAAGTGGAGTAGGTAAGTTACCTACTCCAAGGAGTAGTATCCCTATCTTCTAGTTATATATATATATATATATTAAACAGAAAAAGAAACTAAAAATAAAAAAAATCAAAAATAAAAATATATAAATTAAACATTTAAAAATATAAAAACAAAAATTCAAAAAGTATTAAAAACATTAAAACTCACAAAAATCCAAAAATACTCGAAAAATACCAAAACCATTTATTATCTTTTTTTATCAATTTTGATTGTCTATTCTCAATTGTTCCTTGAGTTAGATCCCTATTGTACTTGTCCACTATACATTTTATTGTAGGGTAAAATAAAATTTGATCTCTTACTTGATTGCTTTATTCTCTTGTGTAGGTTAGTCGTTGATTGGATGCGGTTATTGAGAGATTATCACAACGATTGAGTTCTCGCCTTGTGGGGCTCATTTAGATCCCTTGATCATCATGTTCGTCAAAGACCTACAAGTGTTAATCGAATGAGTACTAGTGCTAGTTGAATTGAATCAATCAAATTTGATGAGGAAATCATTCGACAAAATTTCGAAAAAGTTCGATTTGAAATCAATTGAACTAAATTGAAGCGGACTATGTTCCTAAATGAATAAAATCTGAATTAACATAAATTCATTAGATAATAATTCGATTCGATATTTATATATGTAAATACATATATACATACAACCATATATCTATATTTACATACATAATACAAAAATATACACACATACAATGCATACATGTTTACACACACACACACACACTTAACAACCCACCATGAACCGATCAACATCCTTTTCCGAATGTTCATGTGCAAGAAGTTATAACATAATTCCCTCAAAGATTTGACATTAATTTGATCCAATTTCATCTCTAAGTAGATAGATATAGAAAATAATATATTAATATATAGTACCAAATGCGATGACATTTAATTCACATTTAGCATTTGCATTGTATCACTAGCATAACATGTCAAGGTATGGCAAGAGTTAAGAAAATTTTCATTTTATGTTGATTTCATCATTTACAAGTTATTGATCATAATTTGCTTGCTAACTACAAGAGAAGAAAGTACCATATATTCTTGTTGCATCGAGCATCTAAATGTACTTTCTAACTCCTTACTTCATGCATTTAAGTGGTTACTCTTAAACTTATTATCATGAGTAGGCTCCACTGGCATGATTCATCATGTCCAAACTTGATAGAAATTATTTCCTTACTCCTGGGCTACATCGATGCGGATGTGTATATGCTACGTTAATCCCACGTAGTTCGACCATTCTCTTTTCTTCCCATTTATAGCTAAGTTCAAGTGGCTCGGATATGAAAAACGTCATGAGTCGAAGACAGGGATCCTCTTTGATTTGGTTATAGAAAATATCAAACTTATTGTCACTACAACGTAGTACACAACATGCGACAATCGTCTGCCATCCCTAAAAATATACGATCGTCCCACCAACCCGGATGGGATGGTCATACTATCGTCCTATCGTACGGTGTCCCATATATGTGACTGTCCCATCAAACCACTAAGAAGGGATTGTTTTAACCATCTCATCTCTTCTTCCCTAAAGGCGGGCAAAGAGAGCCTAATGGGATGGTCGCAATCGTCCCTTGTCGTCAAGAGGGTGGGACAGCTGTCATCATCCCATAAAGCTTTATGTGCCTGTCGCACTGCTTCTCTGGTTGGATATGTAGGGACCCGAAGGTACGGTCATGACTGTCCCATCCGTCCTTATATGGGACAGTGACAACTATCCCATAAAGCATGTTATTAGATGGGATGGTCATCACCGTCCCTTTAAAATATTTTTGACCGCTTCATTTACCTGTTACGGTCTTTAGGAACGTGAACAAAGAGCCTATAGGGATGTGCACAACCGTCCCCTTGGAGTTGCCCCAGGAAAAAAATAATGCATGTTCGTTGGGTTTGTCACAGTGTTATATATATATATATATTCACAGCACCTTGTATGAACTAAAAAAAGCAATATATACATCTACCTATTAATGAAAGAACTAATTAGCCTTACATATTAAACAAAGACAAAAGTAAGAAGTCTCTGGGAATGGTTTCATGATGAGGCATGACAAGGTATTCCATAATCACATACACCACAACATAATATATCCTAGAATAATTTGAACTTAGAATCTTAATGCTAATGACAAATAGTTGTGAATACTAAAATATATGTTATATGTTACTACATCTAATCGAGTTTCAAATCACTCACTTCTTTCATCGATGAAGGATGCTATTTCCCTTTTCTTTCCTTCTTTGGCTTTGCCCCTCCCTCTATGCTCTCTTAGCATCAAAATCCCTCTCGCGGATAATGACACCGCGCCGAACTGATCGTTATGTCATGACCTAGGTTGTTCATCATCTTCATTGTTGTCATCGTCACCTCGATCATCTTTCTCCTTTTTAGCAAGGGTCATCAAGCTATTTTTGGAATCCGATATCTCTACTATATATGATTTTCCATCTTCTCATAGATGGTTGAGAACTAAATCATACGTAGGTTCCTTATAATCAACACCATTTTCTCTACTGCAAGAAGAAGTGTAAGCATCGTCTTTGGGCATTCCCTCAAGAGGCACCATCTTTGCACAAGCCTGAAATCAGGAAAAGTCATGGGGAACGTTAATAATAAAATCAAGAGAACACATTTTTTAGGACAAAAAAATTAGGGAGGTAATTGTGGATCTTTTGTTTTTGTGTCATTTGATCTACATCTCATTTATGGATCTACAACTTGAAAATGAATGTTTATCCTCTATTTTCTATGTAGTATAAAAGTGAACAGTCATCATTGAAAAATGATGTTTAGCCTGTGCCAACCAAATGCCTTGTAGTTTATCCCGCGAAGGTATCTATCAGATTTATCAACATGGCCTCTCTGGATTTATCCAACAGAGATCTGAGATGTGCCAACCAAGTGCCTTGTGGTTTTCTCTAGAACCTCAAGAAGTTGAAATTCTTGACCCTCGGTCAACCTGATACTGATGATGACTAGATACATCTTCTCTATACCTACAAGGAAGGCATATTTAAGGCCTACCAGAAGTGGCTTTTAATTCAGGTTCTGATCTACCCTGCTTCTATTTCACGTCAGAAAATGGTGCTGGTAGGTGGATTAAAGTATACTATACTCGCCATTTAATGAACGTCAAAATCGCATCTTTAATTATCTTAAATTATAGTGTGAGGCAAAAAATGGTCTATCATAAATCACAATCTTCGAATGTTGTGGAGTATTTTTAACTTGAAAAGTCTACCAAGGTCAAACACAAGGAACGATGATATTTAGTTATGTGATTCTAAATTAAATTAAATTAAATTAATTGCTCGATTAATTTCAATGTCGGAAAATAAAGAGAAAATATGCTGATTACGCAACGCGGAGGAAATAGAGCGGATGATGGAGTACAAGATCTATGATTTATGATTTTTAATCCAAAACAGAATAATCAATATCCTCGAATTGAATTCACAGATCGAAAGAGATTCAAGAAATGAGTTTTCAGTTAAATTCAAGTTGCAGGCCAAGAGATTAATCCATAAATAATCCTGTCAGAATTCCCTGTAATTTACTCCTCAAAATTAATCGTTAATCAGACAAATTAATAGGGAGATTAAGTGAATTCCTCCTCAGTTTGGCCCTTGCAAAGATTAAATCTTCAAATATGAATTCAAAACCATTAGATTCTCAAATAAATCTCTGCAAAATTAATCGTTAATTTCTCAATGAGAATATAGCAAAAAATGTCAATAATAAACCTACATTTGTCAACATGCTTCTTAAATAAGAATAATCCAGAAACAGCCTCAGATTTGTCCATAAATTAAGCAAAGTGATAGAGCACAAAATAAGCTTCGAAATGACATATTATATGCCAAAATAAAGTTCGTATGCAAAAGATAGGCTAAAATGAAGATCTAGGGACTAAGATGCAATAAAAAGTTAAGTTTTCTTCTCAATTGGGTCCTTAGAGGACTTATCTCCAATTTCTGAAAGTCGGAAGGGTTGGTAGGGGTGTTTATGCAATTTCTGAAACTTGCGGGGCCTGATTGCAATTTTCTCTAAATAGCACGTGATATGCACGTGCGGTATGGATAGACCTGGAGGTTCGGGTGATGGAGGTTGAGGCTTGGACCAAGGCTACATGTTGTAGCGACATGGAAGTTCGGGTGGAGCCTTGGGTCCATGGCTGAGGTGAGGCACCCGAGGCTCCACGTGGCGGCAAGTGGAGGTATGGGAGGACCCAAGGCGGAGACTCGGATGCTGAGCTGACGTGGCAGTCAAGGAGCGATGATGGGCATGCACGGCGGGGCGGTTGGCAGCTCATGGCCACACGTAGAGAGGCGTAGGGCCTCGAGGGCGGTGGCGACTAGCAGAGGTGAAGCTGCGAGGTGGTGGTGAGCATCGAGGGCTCGACCGACACATGGCTGAGTAGCTGGAGCGGGACTGCGCGTGTGCGGAGGACGACTGGCGAAGGCAGTTGCTATCGACAAACGACCGTAGTAAGGCAGAGATGCGGCTGTTGGCTTGGCAGAGAAGTGGTTCTGAGACTGAGGTCGAGGCGACGCTCCTGGAAGATGGCGGAGGGAGTGTGAGTGTGTGGTGGCTCCTGGTTATTCCCAGGAGGCGTTGAGGAAGAAGGGGGGGTCCTGGAGAAAATCCCTTACGTCGGAGGGGCTCTGGAGGGTTGAGTGTTGTTGATGTCCCCTGGAGCTTTTGAAAAATATTTTGAAAAATGGTTGCAAAAATATTTTGAAAAAAATATATATACTCTTTGAAAAAACTTTGCACAATGGCTTTCAAATGTTTGTTAATATTTGCAAAAATTACTTCGTACTATAGTTTTCAAAATTGTTTTCAAATAAGTTTGAGGAATATATACATCATTAAAAATATATATAATACAAAAATATAGAAATAAAAATTCTTTACCAATTGTATATAGATACATATAGCAATAACTAATATCCAACCTGTAAATTCTTTATTCTTGTAAATAAATAAAAAGAAGCATGCATGTGTAAATAGCTGCACGTATTTCCTATTGATGCCAAAAGACTTTTTATTTTAATTTCCAAAAAAAAATGTAAAATCTTTTGAAAATTGCATCACATAAACATTTTCTACATTGTACATAGCCTTTACATAGCATTCACATTTTTTGGATTGAGCTTGATGATTGAACTAATCTAAGTAAAGTCGAAGATTGGAGCTTGGTTAGACCTTACTGCATCTAACTTCATGGAACCTTATGGGAACTAGGTTTAAGGTACTTCAGGTCTATTCAAACTTAATTCTTTGAGACTCATGGCTGGGTTCAAGATGCCTCAACTGATTAACTAGAAGTTTTTGGGACGCATACGTGACTTTTGTCGGTTGTGGCCTAACTTGGACATTTACACCATTCACTTGACTCAACTCAGTTGGAGTGGTGATGGGATTGGATTTGTCGGTCTAAGATGCACACAATTGGAAACATTCATCTTCTAGGGAAGAAAGTGCACCCCAACCCGTCCAATGGCGTCGACGTCTAAAAACAGGAGAGTGTGAGTTGCAATAATGCTTCAAAAGAGGGATAAACTTCTGGTTCAAGAGGAAAAACTCCTTATGTAAATGTTGCTATATATAGTATTTCAAAAAAAAACCCCAAAAAAGAGGACAGGCCTAATAGAAAATAAAAATGTCTACTAGAGTATACATATTTATATAGTCAATAAGCAAGCTTGAGCTTCAAAGTCATATCATACCCTGCAACTGGATGACTTGACTACACTGGTCATTTATCCCTGGATAGGTAGCTACACTAGCTACCATCCATTCTTCTCTTCACTCCCTCCTCTTGAATCGGATGCACTTGAATTTAAAAGGGGATAACCCGCTCCTCGAGGAAGGAGTTGTTGGATTGGGGAATCAATGGTTTGTCATTCTGGAGAAGTCTTTTGTCATTTCAATTGAGAAGAGCCACCATCACTTACACCATACAAGTCAACTTCATAGTCATAAGGGTTTGCATATGATGTAGACTAGTTCTAACATGATTATTGAGGTGGTTTAAACCGAGTTCTATGGTTCTCGAAGGTTGTTGTGTTTTAAATTTGGTTTCCGACCAGGTTCCACAAACACTTTCACAAGAAGGTCTGACCCGAGCTCCAAATTTTGACTCCGTGAAGACAATTTTGAAAATTAAACTCAATCTAATTTCTTTCCCTTTCCGTTCTTTATTTTAACCTTTCTGCACTTATTGCATAAGTATTTGCTAGGGACTAGCAAAGGATAGGGGTGATGAATCTCCATTTCATCAGCTTTATTCTTTCACTTTGGCTTTAAAAAACCCTAGCTAATGCATGTAAATAACATTATTTTGTGCATATTACCATTCATTATTTATTGTATTATTTGTGTATAAACAAGGTTTTCAATGCTAAAATTATAGAATAAAGAAAAAAATAGAATAAAATAATATAATATCGAAGGTATTTTATGACCCTAAACCCCAAGACCAAGTCAAGAATTGAATTGGTTACCAAGAAATAAAGTAGGGGAAATAAGGGCCAATAATACAATAAAATCCCAATTCTTTTATTCATTCAATAAATCATTTTTAGACCTATTTTATTCTTTATTATTTATATATTAAATAAAGAAACTTTGTACGTTAAATTTGTAGATAATAATGTATCGAAAATCCAAAATTGATTTCATGTAAAAAATATATAGTGCACTTTCTATACATAGGAAAAAAAGCCAAACCCAAACTTCCCAGACCCATATCTCCTAGATAAAAAAAATCAAAATGTATCAAAATGACCTTTAATTCTACAAATTTTATTAAGCTATTTAATTAAGGTAGTTTCATATTTTTTGGAGTTAATATGAGAAAGTTAGGTTTTAGACCTCTATTGTACTATAACTGAATAAAATATTCATTTTATATACTCTTTATTATAATTTTACATTTTTTGTAACTTTATAAATATTATTTGTATTATATGTATATATTAAAATTAGAATAAAACCATACATAAACATAAAATAAAATAAGTATACAAAAACACATCGATGAAATACCTATACTTATACCTATAATTTATACCCTAGTTATTTAAGTATATGAATAACATCATAAAAACATAATAAAAATATATTTATATATATATCTAAAAATAAGTTATAAATATATAAAATAGGAAAATCAAATATACAAAATAAAAATATATTTATATATATATCTAAAAATAAGTTATAAATATATAAAATAATAAAATCAAATATACAAAATAAAAATAAACTAACCAAAATATAGATGAATATACCTATAAATACACACTTAAAAAGTAACTTGTAATGAATAACAACAAAAAATAAATAAAAATCGTATCAAAATACTACATAAAGTAAAAAATTATTTTATACCCAAAAAAATCATGCACTATTTTTTAAATTATTTTCGAATAAATTGGACTCTTTTGTCCTGTAGCAAGCTGACATGACCCAACCAAATCCCAGGGATCGTTGACCCCGGTCAACTCCCCATTCCTTCTGTCAGAGTTTCGAGCGACCCACGTTCTCGGATTTTTCCTCGTTATTTCGTCGCTCCATCATCTTCGAACCCTTCAATAATATTTATCCTTGCTCAACCATCAATCTCGTTGACTCAATAGATTGGTTGTATATAGATTTGATTCTCGCTAAATCATCATTCAATAAGGGTGCTAAGCAATGTTCATATATAACTAGCTCTGCCATCCTTCCTCATTTTTGGTCATCATCCAAACCCTTGAGCCTCCACCTCCAGTCAAGAGAGGTGTCAGGTGATAGTTGGAGACCCCTAGAGTGTTCAAGAGTGACTGAAGGAGGATGAGGTGAACCCACGACAGCTTTGTTGGCCACCCTGCTCCATGGTCTTCGATCAGGTATAAGAGCTGCACCATTTAGTTTTCCTAGTTAGATTTAGCTTATGTAGTTTGTTTTTAGCATTTAAATTCACCTTTTATCTAATGAATTAGGGTAGAATAACTTGGTTCCCATGCTAGAGCTTCCAAGTTTTGGCCTGTTTCATTGTCGTTCACCTGGTTCCGACGCACCTTTTCACTTTCATTTCCTTCCCCAACTTTTTCCTTCATTCCATGCCTCTCATTTCACCCAGATCCCTAGTAGATCTGGAGATCCGGGTCTCCCCTCCCCTGCTCGTCGAAGATATGCCATTGTATCCCATCTACCGTTCACCTACGCTAATAACATCCCCCAGGATCCCCTTTTGCTTGTGTGCATTTCCCTTGCAGGACCAAAAAGCTCCAGACCCCCCAAGGGGTCGATATTTGATCAAGCCGGAGATACCTGGAGCCCATTACTTCCTCGAGCTCACTGGCCGTCTCCAGGGCTCCGGCATACCTCCTGAAGCCTTCATCAGATGAGGAGGAGATTGGACAACATTTTACACCGCTTTCGAGCATTCCAAGTGGTCGGAGGTGAGAGCTACATCGGATTGAAGCTCGTAGCAACGGGGGTTCTTCCCTATTCTTCAGAGCACCTTCAAAGTTGTTATATCGTACCCAATTCTTCCAGCAGCACAACCACCGTCCGATCGAACCTCACCTGCATCGTTGATCTTGCGCGCTAGATATAATCAGAACCGTCGATCGTCGAACTGGTATCAGCTGCGCAGATGGCGACGCATGGTAAGTGGATTAAGCAGAGCCGTCAGATGGCATGCAAGGAAGGAATAAATAACATATCCTGCCTCGATTATTTTTTATTTGTATATTAGTTCTGTAAATAAAATGGGTAGTGTAAATAAAATGGAAAGTTTGCATAAAAGGCCCCTACATTTAGTGATTATTACACTCGGTCCAGTCCACGTCATCTCATGTATCGTCCCACGTAAGGTGGCGAATTTGCATGTATATCCTTATGACTTTTTGTAGTTGTATTTAGTCCAATAATTTTTAATATGCATTGTAAATTTTTGGAAAAATTGCTTTTTTAAGGGAAATGATCCTTCTTCGTCGCAGCATTCAAGCGTCTATAATCCACACAGACGCGCCACGATGTGGGTACTCGTGTTACGATCTCCTCTCCGTCTTCAATGGCGGTCGTCTGAATTCCCGACTTTTTCGGGACAACATGGATTGGGGCCACCCATTTGGAGTTGGATATGGGATAAATAAAACCTGCGTTGCACCATTTCTCTATCTCCTTCTTCACTACCTCTCGTAAATTTGTATTCAACCGACGTTGGAATTCACGAGAGGGTTTGGCCTCATTCTCCAAGTAGATATGGTGCGAACACAGAGCAAGATTTATCCCGTGGAGATCGGAGATACTCCAACCTATCATCTTGCGGTTTCTCTCCAAGATCTCTAGCAAGCGATATTCCTACTCCATGGTCAATCGCGAGCTGATGACGACCGGATACTTTTCTTTTGTCCTGCAAGGAAGGCATACTTAAGTGTTGTGGGTAAAGCTTTGAGCTCAGGTAATGTGTGATCATCAAGGAAGTCTGGCTCAATCGAATCTACATCTGTGCTGGAAGTGGCTGGATCTGTCCTTGAAATTGCTGCCACCATTTCATTCGGCTCTGGAGTCAGATCGTCAAAGGTCTCCAAGCAATCGACAAAAGCCACGTCCGAATCCTCATCCTCATCTTCTGATTGTCCTAAATAGGGAAGGGCTGACAGGCCCAGCTGGGCCTCTATGTCATCGAAGATGTACGTGGATACATATTCTATGATGTACTCATTTCTGAGGATCTCACAAACTGACTCATGCACAAGATCTTCTCCCGAGGAGAGGGACTCATCGGTGCTAGTTGCGTTCTGTCTCGATGACCCAACGGTGTCTACATGAATGCAATCTGCTTTGGAAGAAGAGTACTCAATGCTGGATTCTGAATCCGATCTCTGCCATCCGATCTGCTTCATCTCAAGTTCCTCGTCTCTGCCTGGAGTTTGGAACAGGATTTTCCCAATCTTATAATCAAATAAGCCCCCTGCTGTTCTAAGGAAGGGCCTTCCTAATATGATCTGAGAATCTCTCCAATTGTGAGGGGTCTCCATATCAAGGACGGTAAAGTCCACCATGTACTCCTGGCCCTCGACTTTGATGACAACGTTCCTCATTTCTCCTCGGGACCTCTTGGTTGATTTATCTGCAAACTGAAGTAGGGCTCTAGATTCCTAAGAGGTCCGAGATTAAGCCGCTCATAGAGGACTGTAGGCATTAAGTTAATTGAGGATCCGTTGTCAAGGAGAGTACATGAAAATGTAGTGTCATCGACATGACTCACCACATAATGTGCACCCATGTCTCTTTGTTTCCTCGAAAATGAATTCTTTATTACGCAAGTAGTGGCTATTGACAGAACATGTTTCTCAACGTGGCTTTTGGTCTTCCTGCTGATCCTAGTAGGTGTGCATCTCGCCTTAAGGTATTTCTGAAATGCAGGTGTCATCTCCACATACTTGTAAAAAGAGATTGTGACCATGATGTGTTTATTGCGAAACTCCACCATCTCAGGATCATCTTTTTGTATTTTTTGATGTTCTTCTTTCTACCTTTAAGAGCTCGGGGGAAGGGATTATTGATGCTAACTCAGATTCTGAAACTGAAAGATTTTCATTAAAAATAGGAACTGAGTTCTGTAAATGACTCCGACTCTGAGACTAACTCTGACTCTGACAAAAAGGAAATTGCTGCTACAAAACTGGTGATGCGTCTTTCACGACTGCTGTGGCGGGCTCTTCATCGGTCTTGCTGAACTCACTGTTAGTGCAGGTCTCCTTCTTCCTCGAAGACTTGGAAGTCCTCTTCTTCTACCGGTGGTGGTGATGCTGCTCCTCTTCCTCCAAGTTCTCCTCAGGTAGAGACTTGGCGGCATCTTCCTCCTATGCCTATGCCCGATCAGGTATGATCACGGTCCTTCCGCTCCTGAGGGGCATATGATTGGCATTATCATACAAAAGGATCTCATGTTCAGATAAAGAATTATCTGAATAGTATACCATATCTCGTGGTCAGTTTTGACCCTAATTCAAGCTATTTGGGTTGGCTTGAACTTGAGCGAAAATTGGGGTCTTTGGTACCATCTGTTGGTCCTAAGTACGAGAGACACGATTCAAATCAGTTCTCATATCTAGATAGTCATTCTGAATTTGTTGGACCCTATCAGTCAGGGTCTAGATCGCCAATGTAAGGGACTCCAATTCACTGGTGGGCTGGGTTTGTTGATGTTGACTTGCGGATGAGTTCCTGTGTTGGCCCTGCTGGCCATGCCAATACTGTTGTTGCTGATGGGATGGTGGTGGATGGCCCTACTGGCCCGAGTGGTAGGTGTGCTGCTGCTGGTGCTGCTGAGGCTGACACCCTTGCCCGAGTCGGGACTGTACGAAGCATGGTGAGGGGACGAAGCTATTTTCTTGGTAAGCTAGGGAAGGTCAGTGAGGTTGACCGTTCCCCATCCCCTACTGTCTGCCGACGGGGTCATGGCTGTACCACAACCCGTTTATCTTGAACACCTGTGTAGGTTCCTCATATCCTATCTCCACTTGTGGGGGTGCGTCCTTCTCCTGCTGAGTGTATGTCTGCTCCTCTACCCAGCCACTCTGAGGCCCCGGTGCCTGTTCCTATACAAGATGAACTCGGTGTAGAAGGGGCAGGTATCCATATCTTGGCTACCCTCTCGGTAAGTTCCTCCACTTGTTTCGGCAATCGCGAGAGCGACACAAGGTCAGTGACCCTCTTGTGAATCTGCTCGACCATGGTTAACTTGTCAGCTATCATCCCTATGCTGGGGATGAGGTCCTCTGTCAGATCCTCTACAGTCCTCCTAGTTGTCTCGTTGGATAGGATCGAGGGAGACAACTGATAGGCCCTGGTAGCCTGCGACCTGCCTGTTTCTGCCATCTGCTCTAGGATTTTCCATACGACATTTTCATTTTTGTTCAGATAGCTTCCTCCACAGGTGGCACTTACTAACCCCTGCATCTCGGTCATTCCACAGAACAAGGTTTGGACTAAGATCGCTTTTGAAATGCCATGGCAAGGACATTTGTAGATTAACTCATTAAACCTATCCCAGGCTTCATGGAATGGTTCTTAGGTCCCTGGGAAAAACTCGCAATCTTCGTTCTCATTTGATTAGTCCTACTGAGTGGGTAGAACTTATTTAAGAATAAATCCTTGAACTGCATCCAGGTCGTGCATCTCACCCCGAGATTTTTCAACCAATGAGCGGCCTTATCTCCTAAGGAAAATGGGGTAGCCTTCAGCCTGATGTAATCTTGCCCAACCCTAGGGTGACTAAGGTTGTTGCAAAGTAGCTCCAAGTCTCTAAGGAAGGAATATGGTTCTTCGTTTGCATTTCCATTGAACTTCGGTAGAAGGCTCAGAAAGTGGGGCTTCAGTTCGAGCGCTTCAGGGGGAACCATTGGTGCCAACCAACTATGCATTTCATTTTCTGCTGGATTATAAGCATCTATCATTGGTCGATCAATTCCTCCTGCCATAATGATATGTCCCATCCTTGCCGTAAGATCTGCATTTTGTTGTTCGACGGTGGCGAGGCGAGCAAGGATTTGCTGTATCGGGTCATTTCTTTGTTCCTTTTCATCTGGGGGTCTCTTAGGTGGCATATTGTCCTCTATTCCTGGGAATGGAAAATGGTCTTGGTTAGAGGACAAATCAAAGACGGGATTTTTACTGAGGCATTGGTCTTCCTCGGTGAGAGCGGAGGAGAGAAAAGGGTTGGTTTGAGAGTAACCACCCTGAGTTTGAGGGATCCAGAACTCAAGAGGGCTATGAGCTCGGGTGGGCCCAAGTTGCACTTGGGCCGATGAAGATGAGCTTCGTAGGGGGCATAAAGAAAGATTGACAAATTGGGAGTAGATGTCCCCCCAGTCAGTCATCTTGGTTGGTGAGAAGAAGATTCGGGAGTTTAAGATAAGATTTTACTCCTACCTGAGATAAGAAAGTGAATCCAAACCTTGATTTTCACACTCACACGGTGAAGGACTTGAAACCGAGTCCGATTAATCTGGTTGATTTTACATGTGATTTTCAAGCAAATAGCAAAGGTTACGTGGCCTATAGGGAAGTTGGCTCAAAGCTGGATGTGTCTTCCTTGTTTAACCTGTTGCCTAAGATACATGCACCCTTCCTCTCTTCGCTCCTATCCCAAGTTGATGGGTTCAAAGACCTGCCCCTATCTACCTGCAAGCAGGCGGAGGCTGAAAAAGCTGGAACTTCACCCCGGGGGGTTACTAGCAACTTGTCGCAAAGCACCGCTGGTTCACCCTATCTACGTGCGAATAGGCGGAGGTTTCTTGGTGCTAGTCAGTGAAACTGAGAAAATTCAACTCGTGATATTTGCTAGGATCAGTTGGCACGTGATATGGAAGGCGGGGAATTGGGCTCTGCCTTAGGATGTGCACACACACTCAAGTACCCTCATTCAGCCTGAAAACAAGGTCAGGGTTAATCTCCCGCAAGCAAAATTTCCGATTTTATTGAATTGTTTGGTCAATTTTGTTTAGCAGTCTCGGTTTTAAGTTAGGTTATCAATGAGTTAGTCCAACCACAAAGCACGCTTATCATCCAATCCCAATATCCTTTTTACCTAAGTTTGAAAAACCGTGAGAACCCAAACGGGAACCGCTAGAAAGAATGCAAAAATAATGAAAAACAAATGACATAATTACAAGTCCTCACAATCACTCAAAATATTCAAATGCAAGCTCCTCGAAGCGCCTTCGACTCCTCATGTTCCTCGCACAAAAACAAATTGAGGCCAGATAAAGGATGACACAAAATACTCAAAAATAAATGATAAAGAAATATTAACAAGAAAAGCCGGGAATCATACTACCCGGGGATGGAAAATCAAACACTCTAAATTCTCTAGAAGTCAACCTAAGCCGTGCCTCCCCGACAACGACGCCATTTTGACGTTGCTAGGACCACCCTTGTTAATTCGATCAAATTAATGCTCAAATTAAGTTTTAAGTTCGTTGTAGTTGGGTAATTAAGGTGACGTCAAAAATACCACTTTTAATTAATGTTCAGTTAACTACGAGCAATGGATTTATTTTACTTGGGCAAGTCCAAGGTCGAACTCAGGGAGGCAGCTGTCTCCTTAGGTGAATTTTAAGTGAATTCAGATATCATATTTTCAGAAGGGTATTTTTGGGTTTTTTAGCAATTTTTATGTAATAAAGGAGAGAATGGATGCAATTTTCAGGCCAATTTTACAAGTTAAACAAAAGTATGATCAAATTAATTCCAAAAACTATGAAACTTGGCCAAGATATGAAATGCAATGAAATTAAGCTACATTAAGTTTTTGGGAATTTTCTGACACTTTATGGATTTACTATGAATAAAACATGAATGCAAGGTGATTTTTGCAAAACTAATTTTAATAAATACCAAACCACATTATGTCTAGATATAAAAATTATCCTAGATAAATCTAAGTATGATGAATCCAGTAAAATTAATAGACCTAAAATTCCATGTGTACTGGATCAATTAAAAATCAACTAAGAAAATCACTATTTAATTTATTCGTGCCTCGTGATGTGTACAAATGCAATGATTTTTGGGCACGAGGTAGAATAAATTATCTTAAGTTTAATGTGATTTTATGATGATTTTTGGAGCAACAAGGAATTTAATACAAATTAGAAAGCACTCAGCTGGTAAAATAGAGCAAATTTCACCAAATTAATAATATTAAATTCTATAAATCTAACAAAAATTAAACACGTGTCACATAAGATAAAGGACAAGTTTGGTTACAACACACAATTTTTAGAAATTAAAAATGATGCCAAATGGACATCTAAATATGTGTGCAAAGATATGGACCTAATTGCAAATACAGAAAATAAAAATTCTGAAAACAAAACGTGCTGACAGGGACTTAAATGTAATTACCTATAATGCGGGGGAGATGGATGCAAATTTCCCACAAAGTCACGCGCACCTCGCGTGACACGTCTGACATGGACCAAAATGCAATTTTCAAAACCTTTGGGGGCCTCAGTCCAAATTACCCAGTCCTCACATGGAAAGCACGTGCAGAGCCAGGCTCGGACGTCGATCGAGGCTCGGGGGAAGGCTCGTGAGGTTCTGGAGGCTCGGATTAGCCTCGGGTCTGCATTGGGTGCTCCGAGCCTAAGGTCGGGGTAGAGGCTCGGAGGAGGATACGTGATACGTCTAGGATCCGTCTGATCACAGTCGATCCAACGGTGGCAATGGATGCTGGAGCAAGGTGACGTGGCGATGTTTATTTTATTTGCAAATACACCCTTCCTAGTTCATGTATATTTGATGCTTGGATTTCATTTATTAGAAATAGCATCCATGCTCTAAAAATTATGCAAAAATATAGTTAGATGCATGCTAACATGTATTTCATGCTTATTTTTATTTTAGCAATTTTGACATTTTAACTATTTATTAAAATTAAATGAGCATGCTTTTATCTGTATCTAACTTAAAATTTCCAAAAAAATAGTAAAACATTTTGAAAAATTCCAAAAAAAATGTATGGTTTATTTTAGCATATTTTTTCTTCAAACAAAAATCCCTAAAAATAAAGAACGAAAAAACAAAAAAAGAGAGCTCTAAAGCCCTTTATAAAAATATGAAAATCCTAAAATCCAAAACTATCATTTTCTATTTTATAATTTTGTTTATAATATTATATAGATATTAAAATTGATTTGAAGAGTTTTGTAATTTATTTTCTATTTCTAATCTTCAACTCAATTCGGTATATTTATTATTTCCCTAATTTGGGAGATTTTTTACTTTAAAAATATATAAAATTAGAAAAAAAATCCAGAAAAATCACAAAAATATTAGAAAAATATATAAACCCCCCAAAATTATTTCATGTATTTTACTTTCTTATACTAGTATTTATAATTATATTACTCTATATTGTATGTATAGCCTTGCATATATACATTCTATTATGTATTTGAAATGAAAAATAAAAACCAAAAATCAAAAAATATAAAATAAAATATTTTTTTAATAAAATTAGAAACAATAAATAATATAAAAATTAAAATCCAAAAAATATAAAATTTAAAACCCACAAAAGAATAAATGGACAAGAGAAAAAAAAAACAAATTTTCTGAGCTTAATTGCCCCAATCTATCGTTAGCCCCCTATGTTTGGCGTCTACACTTGCTTGCCCCTATACACATTTGTTGTAGAGTAATAATAAATTTTAACTCCACATTTTACTATTTATTTCTTGATTCATATTTTAGGTTAATTGTTGATTGATCGGGGTCTCAACTATGGTCACATCGACAATTGTTGATCCGCCTTGTGGATTGACACAACTTCGGCTAAATCTCGGTTATCAAATGACTTTGTTGCTGGGGAGCAATGACACATAGATTGGTTTATTTGTTTCTCTACTCTTATATATATTGCCTTTTCTATTTATTTTTATTATTATTTGGTATTAATTGTGAACTGTTTGACACTCCTATTTTGATCTTTGTTGCAAGGGACCGCCACACGAGGGTGGACTTCTTAGGAGGACCTACGCACCCAAGCACGGTGGAGCTGGTTTTTTGTCTTAGCCAGCGGGAGAGAGTGGAAAAGGAAGATATGAAGGAATTTTTTAAGACAATTTTTCGCATTTTCTTTTTTTATCTTATTTTGTAATTAAAGAGAGAGAAATACTTATTTTTTTAATAATTAGGACTCTCATATATACTGCTACTTCATGAGGTTCAATGCATGAGGGATTTTTCCCTTGGGGGCCTCGCCATGTTTTTTCGCATTTTCATTGCTTTCTTTTTATTTATTTTTTGACTTTATTTTTATTTGATTTGTGTGAATGAGACCTAGCTTAGAAATTCCTTGGTCGATAGATTAAAGTACAAAGCCCTAATATATTTTCATGTATCGATAGACTCACTTTTGGACTTAGTCAAATCATAATTATTGATTGTTTAGACTTGGAAGCATGCACCGCGAGGAACCTCATACAACGCTTGCAGGACCTGTTGTGACAGGTACTGAGAGGTTCCCAAGACCAGACCATAGGTTTCATATATAGGTAATTGGCATTTGGTTCACGATAATGTTAATTATTATTTTAGGGCGATTTCATCAGCTTGCATTGCATGTAGTGTAGCTTTCACTTATGTTATGCATCCCACATGGAGAGAGCTGGGATGCACTATAAGACTTCTAACATTGCATTCATCATCGATTTCCGACTTGCATGGATTTTTCGATCTTCTCCCTCTGATTTTGATTACCTAGGATGCTAAATGGAATTAAAAACTCGTTAGACGCATGCATTGAAAAATAATAAAAAAGTGATTACCTAAATAAAATTGGTATTGCTAACTCTATTGGACTTTTAAAATAAACATAATGGATGCATTGCTTTGGGGAGAGCAACCCCGTTATTGTTTGTGCATTTTATTCTCGCATACACACTAAGGATTAATGTCCCAATCCCATGCCTATCTTCATGTTTGTAGAACTTTTTGATTCTCACCTTACTCTAAAATAAAAAGATAAAAGACCACCATCTCGATCTTCACAGTGTTGAGTAAGTGAACATGGGGTTTGCTTTTTACATTGATTTTGACTTTGGGTCCATCCACATTCATCATTCTTTGAGTTAGTAGATCCTTGAGTGTATGAGTTCTTCTTTTTAAGTCCCATTTTCCTTATTTATTGAGTCACGATATTGGATCTTGATTTTCACCTTCTTAGTCGGATTTTACAGCTATACTTGCCCATATCACACCATCTCTTGTTCGGCTCATGGAGACTCTCTCCTCGAGCCACAATTTTTGTCTATGTCCTGCCTACATCTTGCCTACCCTCTCGTCCCCTTCTGTATCATCCCTGCTAATACCAGGAAATGTTGTGCGAGTAGATGTGTCCTGCATCGAGGTTATGATTGCATGAATTCTCTAAGTAAGGTGGGAAGGATTAAGGATGCTGAGATTGCTGTGCTAACTTTGGGGATCAGACTCTAATATATGCATACATGATATCGAGGATTTTGATTTAGGCACGAACTACATGTGTGGTTCTTTAATGAGGATTTTTGATCTCGAACATCGAATTGAGGGTGTGACTTATTTTTATGATTTGATGATGATTCTATGAGCCATGAGTGTACGATCTCTTATGAGGTTTCGCCCATCATGATTCAGACATCTGATGTACTATCTCTTTATGTGCTTCAAAGCGACAGTGCTCGGAACCCACATGGTATTACTCATCTTCTTGACTGATCCATCCTCAATCTCCTGACTCTTCCATCCTCATCTAGCACTTAAGGATATCCTTATGATATCTTGATCTATCTAAGATATTTGATGGATTTAAGGGACTGCATTATGATTGTCCTGATGATCTCTTCTTCAACCTTTGGTCTTATGCCCTCCTATTGGTGATTGATCGATTACTTTGAGGACTTGAGACTTGATGCTAACATTCCCTTGATTTCATTGACTCACTTTGCATTACTCCCAAGGACTATCTGCGAGAGAATGCAACACATTCTTTACGATCGATTTCATTCACTGTTTGTATGTTCATCTTGATGGAACATGAAACCAAGTTGTCTGATATGTATTATCGATCTCACGATCTGATTGTGCGTGTGATCTATTGGAGCACGAGACCAATTCTCCTAGCTATCTGGACTCATTTGAGTCTTCTCTCCTTGATGGTCCTCACAAGGATGAGCCATATTTGTCTAATTATTCCATGGCTAGTTTATAGAGTTCTCCGAGGGATATCTTCAAGAGACAATGACATTTTCTATATATTTAGGCCTCTTCTACTAGGTAGCTGATGAATCACCATTTCATCAGCTTTATTCTATCATTTTGGCCTTAAAAAACCTAGCTAATGCATGTAAATATCCTTTATTTGTACAAATTAACATTTATTCTCTGTTTTATAAATATTGTATAAAATACTATTTTTAATGTCAAAATTATAGAACGAAGAAAAAAGAAAAATAATACAATTCTAAAGGTATCTTGATAACTAGGTCAACAAGGGATAAAGTAGGAGGAGATAAGGGCCAATGTTACAATAAAAATCCCATTTATCTATTCACCATTAATGCATTTTGGGATCTATTTATTTTTTATTATACCTCAAATAAAGAAACTTTGTACATGAAAGTCGTAGATAATAATATAAAAAAAAATTACATTTATATAAAAATAATGCACAATGTACAAGTTATACTCTATATAAGGTTCCAAAATCCCAACTTCCCAGACCCGTATCTCTCATATAAAAACTCAAAATATATCAAAATCAACTTTAATTGTATATAACATTTAATAAGCTATTTAATGAAGGGGGTTTCATATTTTTTGGAGTTAAGATGTGAAAGTTAGGTTTTGGGATCATGTTGTACATACCGGAATAAAATAATCATTTCATTTATTTTTTTATTATTTTTATTATTTTATATTTTTATAATTTTTTTAAATATTATTTATAACATATGTACATATTAAAACTCAAAAAAAACCATCAAGAAAATATTCAAATAAAATATGTACTAAATACATAGATGAATATACAATAACTATACCAATACAATAAATACATATATTTATCTAAGTGTAAACATTACATCAGAAAAATATAATAAAATATATTTATGTATATAAAAAAGTTATAATTTCATAAAATAAAAGAATAAAATAATAAAATACAAAATAAAAATAAAATAGACATGGAACCCTAAAAATAAGTTGTAATTAGTAACCTCTAAAAAATAAATAAAAATCATAATAAAATACTATGAAAAATAATAAACATTTTTTATTTTATAACTTAAAATTAATTAAATCATTTATGAAATTTTATACATAAATTTTAGGAGGATTTCTCTTGGTTGGTCCACGTAGACAAACCAGGTTGAGACGCGAGTTGACTTGGGTCAACTGCATGCCCCTCGTCCTTTCCCTATCAGACATAGTCTTTGACCCATTTTCTCGATTTTTTTTCTCGAGGATACAAGCATCCTTTTGGTTGATTCCTTAATCTCTTTTGACCCTTGATTATTGCTCTTACTCGTGGGTGTGTCTCCTTGATCCTTCGATCACTGCTGCACCAATTAGACATCGATCTTTCCACTGCTCCAGTTGCCTGTACATAAGCAACTCTTCCCCTTCCTTCATTCCTCGATTACTATTCCACCACTAAACCCTAAATCCAAGGATTGATCCATTCTCTTGGTGACAACTGGAACTGATAGGTCTCCTTCGCGTAAATATTGCGTCGAATTGAGTCAAATCCACTACTCGCCGTGGTCCTCGCTGGAATCTCGTGCTCTTGGTGGTGTTTCGATAGTAAGCTTCTAGATCGCCCGTTCTTCTTATTCTGTAGTATAGTAATAGCTAAGGGTTTGTTTAGAGTCGTTCGAACTTGTCTGTTTTAGTGGCTTTTCCATTTGCTACCCTCGATGGAGCTTCAGCTCCGCCACCTCACTCTGCCTACCCTCAAGTTGCTACGCTTCCTCCAACACCTCCCTCGTCTTCCTCTATGCCTCACGACTAGCTGACGCACTTACAATCCCTCCAATCTTCCAAAGATCTGGAACCCATGTCTCCTATCTCCTCCTGCCGTCGGAGACCACCACCCAACCACCTCTTATGCCCATTCTTCCTTCTGATGCTCTCCAGAGAAGAAACATAAGAAGGAGCCTATTCGAGGCTCATCGAAGCTCAGGTGGGAGCCCCATGTATCGGACTTTGCTAGAGCTCTTCGCGAGGTCTTAGCCTTCATGGACACACTCCATCGACGCGGAGCAGTGATGGGGGCATTTGCATCAATCAGAAGCAAGGCAGAGCAAACTACTACGAGTGCTGGTCGATTGAAGCTCATCCAGGGCTAGTTCATCGCATGTTCTTCCTTCAAGCCTTGGAGCCGTTTGATCATCCCCATTCTTCCCAAGGAGTAGTAGCTGTCGGATCATCGCTTGCCTCCACCGTTGATCTCTCACAGGAGATCTAATTTGAGTCGTCCGACGTAAACCATCATTTCGAGCTACAGATGTGCCATGTGTCTTAAGTGGATCATCAGAGCCGTCCGTCTCCGCATGTAACTGGATATTTTGCATACTTTTACTAGTAGTTTTTGGATTTATTATTTAGTTTAAAAACTTTCCTCTATCGTGTATAATTTTTGTAATATTTGTATTAGAGACCTCATGTTTATTTTATTTTCATTATGCTCCCCATCCACGTCAGCCGACAAATAGTGGAGATTTTGTAGGAAGGCCCTTATGGGTCTCGTATTTTGCATTTAGTACAGAGACCTTTTATTACAGTTATATAATTTTGGATATTTTACTTCTTGATTCCTCCAGGTTATTTTAATTACATCTATGCCCTTTCCCAACTCTTGCATTTTTGGAGATTTGATCTACTTATTAAATATACCATTTATGCTCAGAAAATTTTCAAAAAAATAGGGATATGTGCTTGAGTTGTAGATTCACGCTATAATGTTATATTTTGATTTTAGGCATTTTCATTATTTTAGAAAAATAAAAAATAGCCCAAATATTCACTATTTAAAATATAAAATACCAAAAAATATAAAAGTATTTCGAAAATGCGTCAAAAAATCATAGTTTACTTATTTCAGTATTTAAAGCCTTCAGATTAAAATTCCATAAAATAAAAAAGAAAACTCTTAAATTGAAAAACACCAAAAACCCTTATAAAAATCTAAAAAATGCAAAAATTACAAGAATATTGTTTTCTATTTTATAATTTTCTTTATATTATTATCTATATATTAAATTTGATTTGAGGAATTTTGGACCTATTTGGTATTTTTAATCCTCATTTCAATTTCGGCCATTTATTTAATCCCTGAGTTGGGATATTTTTTACTCTATAACTCTATAAAAATTAGTAATTTTTTCAAAAAATTACAAAAATAGAGACACATATTTACAAACACCAAAAGGTTTTATTTCCTATACTTTTACTATTTTTAGTTGTATTTATAATTGTATTATATATCATTGCATATATAGCCTTATATATTCTATATTACATATTTAAAAGAAAAGAAATATAAAATTTGAAAATATAAAAAGAAAACTAAAATTAGAAAGTTAAAATTCATTAAAAAACATAAAACAAAAATAAATAAAATAAAAAATAAAAATATTAAAACCCCCACAAAACCATCTTTTGGCTAAGCATTTAGGAGACATATTGTGCTTGGTTTTCTCTAGTTCACATAGCTCTACACCATTGCTTCCTGTGTTCGACCCGTACTTGATCATCACTATACATCTTTTGTAGGGTATAATAAATTTTGATTCACACTATTTTGCTTGATTTATTCGTTGTGTGGCTTAATTGTTAATTGGACGTGATTGTTGAGGAGTCGTCACAATGACTGGATCCTCCTTGTGAGGCTCATTTTAGACACCTCGATTTTCGCATTCATCAAATGGCACTGTTGTTGGGGAGCATCGCCTTGTAGAGTATTTTTCCTTTTTTACTTGCCTACCCATTTTTGAGTTTATTTCCATTTATTTGATTATCCATTTTTGACTTGTCTGACATCTCTTCTTTTTATCTTCTTGCGAGGGACTGCGGATCGAGGAGGATCGTATAGGTGATTCTATGCAACCTTGGGATGAGGAGCCGGCTATTCTAACCTAGCCGACAGGAGAGAGCAGGGGGCTCTAAAGAGATAGAGGACAATAGCTTAGGCATTTTATTTTTTTTTGAGAGAGACTTATTTTTGAATTATTAATTTGTCATAATACATGTACATTGGACTTTGGATACTCGGGCCCAAATTCCAAGTGTTTATTCGCTTGGGGGCTCACCTCGTTTTCCATGTTTTCTATCACCTTATTTTATTTGTTTCTTGCAATTTGTGCTTTTTGCCTAATTTTTATTTGTTTTGTGGAATGAGACATTAGTCTTTAGGCTTGCTTGATCATGCAACCTAAGGTCAAACACCTAACTATTTTGCATGAACCTATAGTCTTTGCATTTGGATTTAGTGTAATTAATTATTGAACACCTAGTCTTGAAACCATACGCGGCGCACTCCATACAACGCTTGCGGGACCCACTATGGTGGGCATAGAGGAGGCTCGAAGACCAAACTCTAGGTTTTATTCTTGGTGTTTAACATTTGGTTCTTTACATGTAGCAATTGCCTTCTTAGGATGATTTCCGTGTGCATATCGGCATATAGTATAGGTTTACAAATTCCTGTTTTGCATCCCGCATGGAGATAACTGGAAATCACTATAAGTCTTCTAATTGAGCATTCATCATTCAGGCACTAAGGTGAGATTTCCATCTTAGTGTCGCCTCGCATTGCTTTCCCGCTATCTCCCTCTGTTTTTGGATCACATAGGAATCAAAGAAAATACAAAAGTATTAGATGCTTGTATTGAATCTACTCAAATCAAGTGATAACACAAAAAATAAAAAATGGACTGCTAAAAATACTTGACCTAAATAAAAGTGATTAATTGGACTCATTGTCTTGGGTGAGCCAAGCCCTCATTTGTTTTTAGGTAGCATAGGAAGGTCTCCTTCCTAGTGAGAGAGCATTATCGTAAGGAATAGAGCCCAAAACCCATTTTGTGGCTACCATGTGTATCGCTTGGATTTTTGAAGTATTGGCGCTTCTATCGTATGTAGACGAGTATGGCTTGGTTAGCGATGATGTTCTCTATTGTGTAGAGCATCTTCCTTGTCTGAAGCATTGAGCTTAGGACACACCTTCACGGGGGTGTCTGTCTCATCATCTCGCTCGAGTAGGTCCTTGCATGCTCAGGGTGATTCGGTTACGAGCGAGATCTAAAGTAGTTGTTTCACCTATCGACTTCTTCCCTCTATTTTTTCGGCTGAATAGGGATCCGGGAAGGGTTCAAGGACTTTAAAGTGCATACTATAGGTTACAAAGGAGGAGGACAAGTACGAGATACTTTTATGAAAGTACTCTCTCTCCTATAGGCGTAGCGTACTAAGGACTCATTCAAAGATAAATTTCCTGAAATCAAATATAAAATTTACAAAGATAATTGTCGAATCTTCACGACTTCACGGGTCGAGTTGGTGAATCCATTGCTTTGGGTTTGATTGATTAGCTCTATTAAGGTCAAGATCAAAAATGTTGCGCATTTGTGCCATTTTGCTTTCTTCCTGTTTGACCCTTGCTCACCTTGAGCCATTCTACTATTTTACACTCCTTTTATTTCTCGTTGACCTCTTTATCCTTCATTCACATCAATCTTTCTCTTGCTCTTCGATATGACAATGCATGGATGGCTTAGGGGACCTCCCCCCTCGGAGAGAGATGCTCTACTTCTCTGCTCCCAACTATATATTAGGGCACATTCCATCGATACCCACATCGACTCCATACACTCATCTTCTCCAATAATTCTGGGTGATTCCCAAGAACCCGATTCGAACTCCGCGAATCGATCTCCGAATTCCCCATCTTCTCCAATAATTTGGGACCACTCCTGTCCCTAACTCTGCCTGTTTTGGATGGCCATTGATTTCACTCCTCATACATCACCATCCTTGACAAAAATCTGTGTTGACCTGAACACCTAACACTTATCTACATATGGTGATGTAATTCAGACTGATTAGGGGGAAGGGAAGTACAGTACGTAAAATGAAGTTAATAGTTAGCTGCTCGCATCCATTCAGAAAATCCAGCATCACCTAACCAATCAAGTCTTAGCCCAGACCAAGAACCCGATCTCGAGCCAGAAATACAAGCAGAATTGGAAATGGATGGTGGAAGAAAGGGACAACAACCCCAAGTACATGAAAAAGCAAATTAGGGGGAAGGGAAGTACACTACGCAAAATGAAGTTAATAGCTAGCTGCTCGCATCCATTCATAAAATCCAGCATCACCTAACCAATCAAGCCTTAGCCCAGACCACCCTTTATAATGCTGAACAAATTGAGGAGGAGGACCGACGAGAGGGATGCTAAGATTGATGAAGAACTAAACAATGAGAATGAGTTTAACCAAGGAGGTGCAGAAGATGACTTTTCAATGGGTGGACCCCATTGCGAGAGAAGGGAAGCAAGACCACCGTCACCAAAGCCAACTCTGAAGCAACCATACAATCTAGAGTAGGCCTTATCACAGAGTGGATCCAAATTAAACAAATTCATGCCCACTTTGAGATAAAGACATAATTTCTCTATTTGCTCCCTACTTTCCATGGGAATACTATAGAGGAACCATACATCCACTAGCAAAAATTTGGTCGCATCTGTCTACAGCTCATTACCCCAATATCCCGTTAGAGGTGATCAAGAAGACTGCCTTTCCTTTCAGCCTCTAGGATAAGGACTTGTATTGGGTCGAATACTTGGGAAAGGTAGTCATGACCTGGGAGGAGTTAAAGTTTGCATTTCTCCACAAATTTTACACTCTTGGTCACCTGAACCGATGTGTGCTCGCATCTCCAGCTACCAGCGGCCCCACGAGATGACACATGAAGTGTAAGAGAGATTCAAGGATATGTAGGAGAAGTGTCTCCGCCACGAGATCTAAAATATCGGTCTCGTGCAACACTTTTTTGGTGGGTTGACATTGAAAAGCCAGAAGCTCGTCGACGTCGCTTGTGGTGGCTCACATTTTAACAATGATGAGGATGTCGTCTAGGACATTTTTGAGGAGATAGCTGAAGGAGAGTGATAACCCGCCTGATCGACAGAGGTAAAGGTCTGAAAAGGGTCGTTGCGACCTCAATCAAACAGACGGAGAATATCAAGAAAAATCAACCACTCAAAGAGATCAAATCAATCAAAACAAATACGAGCGGTCTTAGCTATGGGATTAACCTGGTATAGCTCCCAGGGTCGAACACAAGGAGCACGGATTGGCCAAAGGCCTACGAAGTAGTCAAAGACTCAGAAAAAGGGAGAAAACATTTTTTAGTGGTTTTTAATTGATTTTTGGAAACGAAAATAAGGTATTTACATATTATAGCTATACATAGGTATATGTACAATGTATGATTTTTAATTTTGATTTTTAATTGGTTATTTTTATACAATTTTATTCCTATTTTATATTTTATTTATTTATAGGATAAAATTAGGAATAAAAGGCTATTTTTTATTTTATTTTTATTATTTTTATACATGTGGGAAATAATTATTTATGTATAACTATATACATGGTATATTTACAAGATGTTTTTGTGTTTTTAATTTTGTAATTTTTATTTGATTTTTGTTTTGTTTCTTTCTATTTTATTTATTCACAAAACATAAAAAAGAATATTTACAAAAAGTTCTAGAAATAAATAAATTTATTTACAAGGTGAAATAAATAAGGGTGGTGGTCTATGTACAAGGTGAAAAGTTCTTTTTGGGTTTTTGATTTTTAAACTTTTTATTTTGTTTTTAATAGTTTCTAGATATATACAAAATATATACAAGTGTATTTTTGGATGAGGAAAATATTATTTATTTATTTACATAAATATTTACACATGAGCCCCTATCTCCCTCTACTTGTGGTTTTTATGCGGTCAGGCCCATGCTGAGCCCTCCCTTGGGTTAGGTTGCTCAATATTTATTCTAAATATTTCCCTCTTTTTCTTTTTCTTCTTTATTCTTTTATTTTTGCACAAAACATGCTAATTATCTATATTTACAAATATGCATGCTTTTGGTAATTATTTGTATTTACACATATTTACATGTATTTGCAAAGGTTTTTGTAGCTAAAATAGAAGAATAAAGAGTGATGAATGGGTATTCATCACCCCCCTATACTATACTTTGCTAGTCCCTTAGCAAACACTTATCTGAAAAAGAAGTGAAAAAAGAAAGAAAAAGAAAAAGAAAAAGAGGATGTACATGGATTAAGGTTGAGTTATTAAACTTTCCTTCATTAAATTGAAATATGGAGCTCGATCAGATCTTTGGATTATTAATGTGTCGGAATCTTATTTAGACTTAAGCTTAAAACTCAACAGCCTCCAAGTTCCACCAATCTATGGGCAAGACTCCTCAATAAACCAGATCAGAACAAGTCTACATACACAAACTCTAATGACCATGAATCTTTCCAAGCAGTGTAAGTGATATGTGGCTCCCCACCTCAGAAGCAACAAAGAAACAACCTCCCTCAACCTGGTAACTCTAATGCCTCGGTCTAGCAACTCTTTCCTCGAGAAGCGGGGTATTCCCTTCTAAGTTCAAGTGCAACCGGCTCAAGAAGAGGGGGTAGAAGTATAGAGTTTTGGAAGCCTAGCCAGTGTAGCTAGGTCTCCCGCTGCAAGCTTCATGAGATGTAACATGGATACCATAAGCTTTGCTTTATTTGACTATGTACACTCCGGTGGGGTTATTAAATTTTCAATCCGACCCACCACTTTTTTGGAGTTCTTTTTGCATTTTTGCATTTTTTTTTCAAAGACTTCTGTACAACATATCTACATGGTGCAGCATATATACAAGAAATTTCCCCTTGAGCCAGTAGACTATCCCTCTTTTGAAGCTTTATTGCAACCCACGACTTCTGTCTTTAGCCTTCATCACCACTAGACCAAGTTGAGGTGCACTTCCTTCACTAGAAGAAGAAGAGAGGTTCCGCCTAGAAGTACTACCCTCATATGCTACCCCAAGCCAAAGGAAACTGCCTCCTCACTACCTCATCCGTGGAGAGCCATGTGTAAGTGCAGGTGCAAGTCAAGCCATTGTCTCTAAGAGTCATGCGTGTGTTGTTAAGTGCTCTACTTAAGCTCATCAAGATGACATATGCTCATAGCCTAGTGGACTCAAAGAATTAAGTCCTTATGGACCTGAAAAGCCTTAACCCTAAGTCCTATAAGGTTCCTCTTAAAGTTAAGTGGATTAAGATCTTATTCAAGCTCCATTTCTCAATTTAATTCCAGGCTTAGTTTAAATGTCAACTCTCATCCAGGAAAAACTATATACATATATGTACACAAGATGCTATTTACAAATATTTTACAATCATGCAAAATTTTTGAAAAATGTTTTGAAATCATGGATAATGATGATGCATGAGGTGCAAGTTTTGCAAAAAGATATTTACAAACATTTACAGAAGATTTTTGCAAACTTTTGATTTTCAAAACATTTTGGAAAAATTTTGTACTATATACATAATTTTGATACAAAATATTTACACAAACTTTACACAAAAGATTTTTGAAATCCTTTTTACAAAAATACTTTGTACATTAGCTACGTATGTGCAAGCTAAAAGAGGTTTATGTACATGAAAATTTTTAAATTTTGTGATTTTTAGCCATTTTATTTATTAACACACTCACACAAAGTATGAGTTATGGCTAAAGTATATATGAAATATATACACCCCCCCCCTATACTTAGCTCGAACGATGTCCTCAGAGTGATCAAGAGCGATGAAGAAGACATAACTCGTGCTTAGTAAAAGGGAAGTGAAAAGGAATGGCTAAGTACAAGAACGAATGAATGAATAGAATGAGAGGAACTCGGTGGTTTCCCCCTATACTTAGGATTAACTAATCCTAAGTATAGCAAGCTGTACATGAAGGGAAAGCCGAGTGAAGAAGATACAGAATCTGCCCCCCCTATACTTAGGGTAAAATATCCCTAAGTATGGGCAGCAAAACAGGGGCAGAACGAATGAAAAGAATACCCGCAGGTCCGACACCCCCCCTATACTTAGGGTAAAGTACACCCTAAGTATAGCATAATCATAAGATGAGGAAAGGGATGTGGGACTAAAGAATAGAATGATATGGACAACTGGATCTATACAGGCGGAGGAACAGTGAAAATCAGGCGTGAGATGCAAAAGATGTGAGTCAAGAGACCACATCTCACGCAAAATGAATAGGGGCACAAATAATAACGTCCCGCGGCTCATGATCTAGAAATGGCTTGAGCCGCTGGCCGTTCACTCGAAAGGTGCTCTCAGAAGACAACTCGGATATATCAATACTACCATTGTCGTGCACCTTTCTGACGAGAAAAGGTCCCTTCCATTTGCTCTGTAGCTTCCCTGGAAATAGTCTAAGCCTAGCATCAAACAGCCACACTCTCTGTCCAATCTCAAAATTCTTGTGGCTGATATGAGAATCATGCCACTCCTTGACTTTCTCCTTGTAATGTAGGCTGCTTGAGAAAGCTGCATCTCTAAGCTCCTCCAGGGCAGCTAACTCTGCCCTCCTCTGGTCTCCCATACCATTTGGATCCATAAGAATATCAGTGACTGCCCAAAGTGACTTGTGCCTCAGCTCAACAGGTAAATGGCATGGCTTGCCATAAACGAGGCGAAAAGGAGATGTACCCAATGGAGTCTTGAAAGACGTCCGATATGCCCACAAGACCGAGTCCAAAAGCTGTGACCAATTCTTTCGGTCAGGGCGGACGACTTTCTGCAGAATAGTCTTGATCTCCCTGTTCGACACCTCAGCTAGACCATTCGTCTGCGGATGGTAAGGTGTGGCAACACGATGGTCTATACTGAACTCGTTAGCAAGGGCCTTCACCTGGTCGTTGATGAAATGAGACCCCCCATCAGAAATAAGAACTCGTGGAACCCCGAACCGCGTGATGATATGCTTCCTCAGAAATCTGCAAACTGTCCTCGCATCAGCGGCTCGGGTGGGGATAGCCTCAACCCAACGACTAACATAATCTACGGCCAACAGAATGTACTCAAATCCCTGACTCTTAGGGAATGGACCCATGAAATCGATGCCCCATGCGTCAAAAACCTCACAGAAGTGAATGGGCTGCATCGGCATCATATCACGCTGTCCACAAGTGCCCATCCTCTGACAGTCAGTACACCTCTTCACGAACTCATCCGAGTCCTTGAAGAGGGTAGGCCACCACAAGCCGGATTGGAGCACTTTCTGTGCCGTTCTCCTCCCATAATGATGTCCTCCTGCCTCAAGCTTGTGGCAGTAAGTGAGGACGCTATGGTGTTCCTCCTGAGGAATACACCGCCGCCAGACGCTATCCCCTCCTTCGTGGTAAAGGATGGGATCCTCCCAGTGGTAGGACTTGGCCTTCGCAAGGAAGGTCTCAAGCCTCTGCCTGGGCCAATCTTGTGGGACTTTCCCTGCAACGAGAAAGTTCACAATATCGGCATACCACGGGAGTGAGGCGATAGCAAGGATCGCCTCATCTGGGAAGGTATCACGAATAGGATCAATCTGCTCAGAATCCTCAGGCTGCTCTAATCGGGAGAGATGATCCGCCACCACATTCTTGACTCCAGGCTTATCCTTAATCTCAATGTCGAACTCCTGGAGTAGAAGGATCCATCTAGTCAATCTGGCCTTGGCATCCTTCTTTGCCATGAGGTACCGGATGGCGGTATGATCTGTAAACAAAGTCACTCTAGATCCAATGATATACGATCTGAACTTATCTAGGGCAAACACTACTGCTAGCATTTCCTTCTCTGTGACCGTATAATTCCGCTGGGCGGAATCCAATGTGCGGCTAGCATAGTGTAGGGCAAATGGCACTCCATCCCTCCTCTGTCCCAGCACTACCCCCACGGCAAAATCGGAGGCGTCCGTCATGATCTCGAATGGGAGAGACCAATCAGGCGACTGGAGAACAGGAGCCTCAATCACACATCTCTGGAGAGTAGCAAACGACGAAAGACACTTGTCATCGACAAGGAACTCGGTGTCTTTCGTCAAGAGGTCAGTCAACGGTCGGGCAATCTTGCTGAAATCCTGAATGAACCTCCTATAAAATCCAACGTGCCCCAGGAATGACCGTAACTGCCTCAGATTGGACGGCGGTGTGAGTTTTCTAATGACATCCACCTTGGCCGGATCAACCTCCATGCCCCTGTTGGAGATGATGTGGCCAAGCACCGTCCCTTGAGTCACCATAAAGTGACTCTTCTCCCAAGATAGAACCAAATGGAACTCGATACATCGCTGGAGCACCCGGTCTAGGCAGTCAAGACAAGAATCGAACCCGTCGCCGTAGACCGAGAAATCGTCCATGAAGACCTCCAAACACTCCCCTACCATGTCCGAAAAGATCGACAGCATGCACCTCTGAAAAGTCGCAGGGGCATTGCATAGCCCAAATGGCATGCGTCGAAAAGCATATGTGCCGAAGGGACAGGTAAAGGTGGTCTTCTCCTGATCCTCAGGAGCGATGGCCACCTGGTTGTAGCCCGAGTACCCATCCAGGAAACAATAATGGCTCTTCCCTGCCAGTCTCTCAATGATCTGGTCAATAAAAGGCAGGGGGAAATGGTCCTTCTTGGTGGCTTGGTTGAGTCTCCTGTAGTCAACACAAACCCTCCAAGAGGTGGGTACTCGGGTAGCGATCTCCTCTCCCGACTCACTGATCACAGTCGTGATGCCCGTCTTCTTGGGCACCACATGCAAGGGGCTGACCCACTTGGAGTCGGAAATGGGATAAATAAAATCTGCACTCCACCATTTTGATATTTCTTTCATCACGACCTCTCTCAGGTTGGGGTTCAGTCACCGCTGGAACTCACGCGACGGCTTCGCCCCCTCCTCAAGATAGATATGATGGGAGCACACTGCTGGACTAATCCCATGGAGATCCGCTACGCTCCATCCGATCGCCTTGCGGTTCTTTTCAAGAACCCCCATCAGACGGGATTCTTGCTCTCCAGTCAACTCGGCTGAGATGATGACTGGGTACATCTCTGGATCGCCCGCAAGGAATCGATACTTCAGCAAAGTAGGGAGCGGCTTTCGCTCTGGAATGCTGGGTGCTGGCAAATCTGGCTGTGGAAGAAACCGAGTGAAAGCTGCAAGGTCGGCCACATCTGCCTGGGAAAGTGAAAGCGTACTCTCGCAAACTGGATCGGGAGAAGGCGGCTCAACTGTACAGTCTCTGCTCTGCTCTGCCTCTACCTCCTCCTCTGTAGGCTCAGGTGAACTCAGGTCTGGCATCTGATCATAACAATCTGCCCAATCAGACTCTGAATCCGAGGGATCTGCATCAGAAACGGTGGCATCAGTACCACCGAACAACAAGGTGGCCTCAGCACCACCATCACTAATCATCGTACTGCGATCAAGGACCGGCTCTGCTGCCTCTATGGTATCCTGAACCAGGTCTGTGCTCTCTAGACCCTCCTCTGCTATCGTCTCTGCATCAGCTGTATCTGAAAGTGAGAGGGTGGTCTGTGTCTCCAGATCTGCCCAAACTGCCTCATCGTCTGAAATCACAAAATCGCAGTCCTGGTGGATGTCTGGCTCTGCGTCTGTCAGCTTCTCTGAATCGGTACTCGCATCTGAGCGGGCTCTGAGTCTGGCTCTGTAGTCCTCGACCGTCTCTATTTGTATACTCTCGCCCTCGACGCGAAAGTACACCTTCCCGCTATCATGATCAGTCACCGCCTTGGCTGTGGCCAAGAACGGACGACCAAGGATGATGGGGGTATCGGTCACTGACTCAGGGATCTCCATGTCCAACACTACGAAGTCCACGGGGAATTTCAGGCCCTGAATCGTGACGATAACGTCTCGTAATAACCCCTTCGGCCTCTTGACAGATCGATCAGCGAACTGAAGGACTGTCCTGCTCTGTCGAAGAGTGCCTAACTCGAAGCGGTCGAGAAGGGCTGCCGGAAGAAGGTTAATCGACGATCCGCTATCTAGAAGAGTACGGTCGAACCTCTGCTCACTAATCTGGCATCTGACATACGGGGCCCCTGAATCTGGCCTCTTGGCTGGCAGTCGGTTCTGGATCGCAAAGCACGTGGCTTTCGTCAGCACATGTATCTCTGAAGTGTGGTTCCTCCTCCTCCTCCTGACTGTCGTCCTCTCTCTCAAAGATCTCTGGAGAAGGGGAATGTGCTGCAAAGCCTCCTGGAGGGTCAGCTGGATATGGAATCGATCAATCATGCTCTGGCTGAACTCCTCAAGCTCTCTCTTTTTTGGGTCATCTTTTTTCTTCCCCTTCCCCATCTGAAGGGCTCTAGGGAAGGGGATCACTGGGTCCTTCTCAGATGAAGGACTAGGAGAAGATCTACGCGGTTCAAGGACCGGATCCACACATACATCATGCACCACAGTGGGACCAAAAGAATGTAAACCTTTTCCTTTATTCATCACAGAATCCTGAGATACATGACCATGAGGAAAAACAACAACTCTCTCTCTACAGACACCGGTGGCCTCAGTACCACCACGGATGGGCTGCTCTGCTGCTGCTGGTGAAGGTAGACGTCGGGCGGCATCAGTACCGCTCGCTGGCTCGGCTGCTGCTGGGGTGGCATCAGTACCACCTCCTCGATCTGGTGAAGTGGCGGCCTCAGTACCGCCTGTGGGATCAGCATCATCGGCGGCCTCAGTACCACCGTCATCGACTGGAGCGGCCTCAGTACCGCTCTCCTCCTCCTCCTGGGGCGCCTCTGGATGGTGCTCAGCTGAGGCGCCGCCGCCGGCTGGGGTCCTACCGCTCCTAAGCGTGGCAAAATCAACATCAAACAGATCTGAAGAAGTATCATCAAATGGATCGCTAGGAGTGGCTAACTCAGTATGTACTACCTGCTCAGACTTCCGCTTCAGGTTGTTCGGATTGGGCTCTATCTGTGCAGGTATGGCGGCCTTCCCTCTCACCAAGTCCCGCATCTCCTGGCGGAACTCATCCATCTCCCGTCTGAAGGTCGCCTGCCGGTCCGTGAGGAGGCGGGCGATATCATCCAAGGCAGGGCTCTCGTGGGAGCCCGACGGGTAGCCTCTCTGTGGGTGAGGCTGCTGGTACTGCTGTGGGTGAGAGGGGTAGGACGGAGGGTGCTGCTGGTGCTGGTATCCCGGGTGAGCTTGCTGCTCACGTCTCCCAGACTGTCCCTGCTGCTGATAGGGACGAGGACCGTAGGATGGCTGCTGCTGATACACTGGGGGCTGCTGCTGCGACTGGTGCTGGTCTCTCTGATGGGAGTACTGCCCTCCCTGACCTGACGGCTGCTGCTGGGGCTGGGCACCACCACTCCCCCACCTGAATCCGGGATGGTCTCGTCGGATCCCAGGCTGGGGACGATCGTACCAGATCCCGTTGACATCCATCAACGGCTCTGCATCCAAGGGGGCTGGGGGTAGTACTGCCAACGGCTGGTCCGGCTGGTAGAGCACCATCTGCATCTCTGAAGATGGTGGAGACTGGTAGGTGGGCTGCGGCTGCTGGTACGGCTCCGCCTGTACAAAGTGAACCTGTCTAGGCTGCTCTGAGGAGCTGGAGCGCTGGGACGAGCTGCTGCTGCCGCCGGTATCGCCTCGCGACAGAAGACGGGGCTGCGAAGCCGTCTGTGTCTCCTGGAGACACATGAGCTGTGTCTTCATGTCGCTCAAGACCTGTGCCATCTGCTCCATCTGCGTGATACTCTGGCACTGCTTCTTCTCTATCAGCTCCATGCGGTCCAACTTCTCGCTGATAATGCCCATGTCCGCAGCGGACGACTCGACCTGTGCTGCTGCTACTGCGGACGAACTGGATGGACCTGCATCTACCCGTGCTATCCTCTGGTACTGCACGGGTCCTGTCTGATGTGGCTGGGTCTTCTGCGTATAGAGCCTGGTCTGAGACATCACCATGTAGTTCTCTGACATCTCCTCGTAAATGGCCCAGACCTGCTCGTGGTCCTTGGCGAAGTAGGACCCGCCGCAAGAAGCGTTCACCAGACCCT
The DNA here is from genome assembly GCA_037367405.1 of Ottelia alismoides. Lineage (NCBI taxonomy): Eukaryota > Viridiplantae > Streptophyta > Magnoliopsida > Alismatales > Hydrocharitaceae > Ottelia > Ottelia alismoides. The sequence continues at coordinate 556,700 of JAZKJV010000557.1, forward strand.
GAAGCTCTGGCGTCAACCCGCTGAAAAAGCTCTGAACTAGGTTCGGCTTCGATATGTCGTGGTGCGGGCATCTGTCTAAGAGCTCTCTGAACCTCTCCCAAGCCTCGTGGAACTGCTCGTTGGGGAACATGGAGAAGTTGCTGATCAAGGCCCTCGCTGCATTCGTCCGCCCGAGTGGATAGTACTTCTTCAAGTACTCGGTGCGGAGCTGCTCCCAGGTGTGGACAAACTTCCCTAGATGCTTCAGCCAGGTGGCTGCTCTATCTGCCAGTGAAAACGGGAAGGCTATCATCCGTATGGTGTCCTGGTCCACGTGGCGATCGTGGACAGTGCTGCAGATCATCAGAAACTCCTGGAGGTGGAGGTGGGGCTCCTCGGTGGCTAGCCCGTGGAAACGGGGTAGTAGCTGCAAGGTGTTCGGGGGGAACTTGAAGTCCCCCACGATAGCTGGCACTACCACCCAGTGATGCATCAGAGTGGATCCGGGGTTGTGTAACGCCCGCATCGGCTGTGGTACTCCTCTCGCAGCAGCAGCTGCTGCTGCGGCGGCGGCTGCTGCTGCTGCTGCGGCTGCTGCCTCTGCGTCCTCTGCATCAGGTATATCCTCAGGCTCGCTCTGCTCTGAACCTCGCTCTGCTCGGAGCCTCTCCAACTCACGCCTCATCTCAATCATAAACGCCCCCTGATCGCGTAGCTGCTGCTGAACCGTCTCTAACGATGCGATCAGGGTGGAGTTGATCGCTCCCTGGTCAAGTATAACATGCTGGTCTCCCTGTGGACCTCTGGAGTGATCATCTGATCTGGCTGCCATAGCGACGTCTGCAAAACCAAACGAGCCCAACTCAGGTGCTGTCAAATGTATCAATCTCTCCTCGGGCTCGTGTCTCTCAGGAAGGTCAGAAAGGGGGTCGAGGGGGAACAGGGCGGAATCGTACTCGGGCTCGGAGAGCTGGTCTGGGCTCTCACGAGCCAACCTAGATGATCGGGTAGACGTGCCCGAAAGCGGTGCAGCCAGAGGCTGCCTAAGAGACCGTCTACCCATCATCTTGATCTGGGCGAGTAGGGCGGATGAGATCTGGAATCAACTATGATCACAAAATAAACCCCCGGTTCACCAACGCAACACGAGCTGAAGATCGTGAAAGTTCGGTCAAATTATCTTGTCTATTTTATTTTGGTGAACACACAAAGTATCAGAGCGCTTACGTGACCTGTTAGGATATCCGATACTAGCCCCAACCGACTGGCCCGCACTAAGAAGTCGGTAATCAGTCGGGTCTAGCACCGGGAGGCTCTACCTAGGGTGCGGGTCACTCTCTCGCGCATCCAAACCAGACAATGAGGGGGTTGCTCTCCCCAAGACAAAGTTTTTAGGGTGAGTGGTTTTTAATGATCAAGTATGATTAGCAGTCCCGATTTTATTGTTTTTCTTTTTAATATTTTTCAAAGCAAGCAAAAGGCCTAACGAATTTTTCGGTTCTCCTGATTATTTAAGCCGAAAACAGGGGGGAGAAGACGAAAAAGCCGATGCGCGAGAAAATCAATGATGCATGCAAAGTAAGGAAGGCGTACCTGACTCCAGCACTCTACATGCAATATGATCCGCGCAGAATTTAAAAACAAGAAATAAACTACCTAAATGATGCAACGGGAAAAACCGAGGCCCTAAACAACAGTGCTAGCGTAGAACCGTCTAACCGATCACCGACCTCCAAGCCAAAGAGTCCGGTCTTGGCTTACCCCTCCTCTTCTCGACAGGTCGAGTTCAGGAGTTAGCGCTTGTGGGGCAGGCTCGCGGCACGTAGGCTGCGAAGGCAAATGAGTCGGTTATTTTTATTAATTATTTTTAGTAGGTCCAATTACGGTCTATAGGAACAGATAATCAATTAGGTGTTGGGATCCTACTATTACGGCACAGTCACCAGAAAATCCTACTGCTAGGGGCTCGATCAAAAAGCCGCGTAAACACCGGAAAGGCAGTAAAAAGTAGAAAATGAAAGCCGCGAAAAACCGCGAAAAACCGCTAAGTTCTAAAGGGTCCCCCGAGCACACCGGTGCTCGACGAAACAGACCCGAGAGTGTCCAAGTCCACAAGTCTGAGTGTACCTGTATTATTACAATAATTAATGAATAAACCTAAGCTATCCTCACCCACTCAACTCTCTCTCCCTCGCTCTCTCCTGCGGCTTCGTGAAGAAGGAAGCCGCCTCCGCCTCGCTCGGGTGCACCGGCGCTCCTAGGAATGCCGCCCTCGCTCCTCGGGCCCTCGCAAGAAAAAGAAAGACAAGTGGTCAGTCCAAAAATTATTGGCAGAGATATAAGAAAAATATATATATACAAAAATCTATACAAAAAGCCACGAATCAAAAAGCCGCGGAAAAATCTAAAAACGACTACTAAGCCGTGCTCCCCGGCAACGGCGCCATTCTGATAACCCGCCTGATCGACAGAGGTAAAGGTCTGAAAAGGGTCGTTGCGACCTCAATCAAACAGACGGAGAATATCAAGAAAAATCAACCACTCAAAGAGATCAAATCAATCAAAACAAATACGAGCGGTCTTAGCTATGGGATTAACCTGGTATAGCTCCCAGGGTCGAACACAAGGAGCACGGATTGGCCAAAGGCCTACGAAGTAGTCAAAGACTCAGAAAAAGGGAGAAAACATTTTTTAGTGGTTTTTAATTGATTTTTGGAAACGAAAATAAGGTATTTACATATTATAGCTATACATAGGTATATGTACAATGTATGATTTTTAATTTTGATTTTTAATTGGTTATTTTTATACAATTTTATTCCTATTTTATATTTTATTTATTTATAGGATAAAATTAGGAATAAAAGGCTATTTTTTATTTTATTTTTATTATTTTTATACATGTGGGAAATAATTATTTATGTATAACTATATACATGGTATATTTACAAGATGTTTTTGTGTTTTTAATTTTGTAATTTTTATTTGATTTTTGTTTTGTTTCTTTCTATTTTATTTATTCACAAAACATAAAAAAGAATATTTACAAAAAGTTCTAGAAATAAATAAATTTATTTACAAGGTGAAATAAATAAGGGTGGTGGTCTATGTACAAGGTGAAAAGTTCTTTTTGGGTTTTTGATTTTTAAACTTTTTATTTTGTTTTTAATAGTTTCTAGATATATACAAAATATATACAAGTGTATTTTTGGATGAGGAAAATATTATTTATTTATTTACATAAATATTTACACATGAGCCCCTATCTCCCTCTACTTGTGGTTTTTATGCGGTCAGGCCCATGCTGAGCCCTCCCTTGGGTTAGGTTGCTCAATATTTATTCTAAATATTTCCCTCTTTTTCTTTTTCTTCTTTATTCTTTTATTTTTGCACAAAACATGCTAATTATCTATATTTACAAATATGCATGCTTTTGGTAATTATTTGTATTTACACATATTTACATGTATTTGCAAAGGTTTTTGTAGCTAAAATAGAAGAATAAAGAGTGATGAATGGGTATTCATCAGAGAGGCCGCTCAATCTTCGTCACGAGCATATATGAAGATGCCCACTACCAGCCACAAGCCCGTGAACATGGCTACTCACTCCGAAGATAAGGACAAGAGCTCCAACCTTAGCATCATTGGGAGCCACTTGTCTAAGGTGGACATCATAGAGAAAAGGTCACAAGACTTTGAGAAACTTTCTATCATTGAGAAGAGAACCCAGGGTTTGAAAAAGCTCGACCTGATTTCCCAACATCTAGGGCAACTCGTTCGAGCCTTGAATACCATTGATTGCAACTCTGTGTCTGCCATTGCCGAGACTCCCACTGAGTAGAAGGAGCAAGTACTGACACATCACCCTTAGTCGAGTCTCCCGCGGCTTGGGGTGTTCAATCAATGGGTATCCGGCTTGACCTATTCATTTTAACTATAAAATATCGAGCACTCGTTTGAAAATGATGGGTCGGGTACCGCAATATCATGACCCGTGCCCCATACAGAAAATTTGACAGGTATCCGCAGGCACCCGGTTGGAAGCTTCCATTATCATGTGATTAACAAAAATGCAAATGGTTAGATACAAATATCATATAGATGTTATATTATTCTTATCTATTTTAAAATATAGAAATGGATGCGGATACAAATATCGGTGAATATGGAAAATATATTACCAAATCATTAAAAATGAACACCGGTATGAAATGGATGCAAATTAGATAGGAAAAATAATAGAGTCGAAAGTGTATAAGATTAAATTTATATGTATGGGGGGGGGGGGCTCATATATGTATCCATTTTGAAATATATATATATATGGATGTCAAAATTTGAATTAACATACATGATAACGAATCGGATATGATCCAAATCGATATACATACATCTTGGCATCTAAACATGATGATAATAAATACAATTGAATATGAATTGTATCGCACACGCACACACACAAACACGTGCACGTGCCGCACCCACCCACCCACATGCGTGCCCACATGCATGCAAACACCCATCCCCACGTGCGCGCGCATGCACCCACGCCCACGCCCACGCGCACACGCGCACGCACATAAGCACGCACACACACATCGGGATAACCAATTGTGATGATAACTAATACACCCATTTACGAGTAGGAATATATACCTATATATTGTTTGTCATGCTGTCCTCCGATTATACATATTTACATATGTTTATCCGTATTTGATTCATTATGAGGATGAACCTACGTGAATGTGTCATTAATGGATCCGTATTTGACAGTATTCCTTCAATTGCATGTATTAATATGGTTTACATTATCCACGTAATTTTATATATCCTCATTAATTCATTTATCTATGTTTATTTATCCCTATTTGAATGCATTCCCTACCATTTAGATTTTCATATCTAGAATTGTGATTAAGAATATGGTATAAATATACATAGTTGGACATATCGTTTACATCTTTATAGATGTCACCTTTCACTAGAGGTATCTTTCTTTTTCCCCACGAGTACCCACGGGTACCTATGGGTAGCCAACATCCATTACCATTAATCGGGTACCCGTTACAATTGGGTGCCCGTTGGAATGGGGGCGGGTCAACCCGTGACCCAATACCAACGGGGTGGGGCGGGACACGATCAAATGGGGGGGGAGGGGGTACCCACCCCATGAACACCCCTACCCGCAGCCCCAACCTGTCCAGCACGTATACTACGTGTAGGTCTCGGAGCAGCCCCAACAGTCCTAGACCTAGATGGTTGTTTATCAACCCGAGTTGTTGCCGGCATATCCCGAGTAGTTCTTCCCACCACTATTGTAAATCCATGAAATCAATGGTATGTGGAATACTGATGCGTAACTGAGCCATCCTAAGGGATATACTCCGGGTCAAAATATGGGAATATACCTTATCACCGGCAACAACAGCAGGGTGGAAGACCCTACCAGTCTTCTCACCACCAGCAACCTCCTTATCGTGACAACACCTGGAGGCAGAATTATCAGTAGGGTCCTCATCAGTCTGGATACCGCAATCATGATTATTATCAACAACAATCGGCTGCTCAATATCGTCCTCATAACTCACAGTATTCCTCCTTTCCTCCCCTCACCAATCTTCTCAGGGATACCAACAACAGTCTCATCAGCCTTACCAGAGTCAGAAACCTCAGCAGGGGGAATCTTCTAAGATTGCATTGGTAAATCCAACCCTTGCTTGCTTAGAATAACTAATAAAGAATATGGCTGAGATGAACCAGAAGGTAGATGATCTGACCGCTGCGAAATCTGCTATTCTAGGTCAACTAGAGGCAAACCCGAACAACTTCCGACGCAACGATCAGGTAGCCGATTGTGTCCAACCCTATTCAGGTGAATTTAATTGCTTTTTATCTAATGTTTTTACTCTCAGGAGCGGTAGGAAACTCTAGCCATAGGCGACTGCGAAGGGAAAGCATCATGTATTTGATGGGGAACTATTAGTCCATCCAGCACAAGGGTCGGACATCATATTTGGAGAAGCACCACCAGTAGAAAAATCACAAAAAATGAAGAAAATACTAAAATAAAAAGATAATAATAGACTCGGTGGAGACCAGATAACATTTGAGACGCTTGCACGCATCGCAGAACCAACATCAATCTTGAAGAATCTTGCACATGCAACAGATCCAAATCCAGTACATGGAGCCGAGCCTGCACTTTTTGGTCCACAATTTCTAGATGATTTTACACATTTTTGCCATCTACCTGTAAACGACGATATTGATAAAATTTTGAATGATATAGTTTCAGATTCTTTAAATATTTTTATCCATGAAGTAATGAAAAAACATAAAAAATGAAAAAAAAAATGAAAAATACTTTTTCTAATCCTACCATTGTAGAAATTATTCAAAATTTGGTCTTGCATATGCCGTTGATGAAAGATCTTGAGTACATGCCTACTGTAAAGAAGGAATTAAAGGATGCATGTACAACAAGGCGTAGGCCTCATCCTCACAATGCAAGAAGTAAAGGTGGCAAGTTCTAGAAGCATATTATTACTATGGCCACAATCTATGCCATCAGCAATCTCCAGAACAAAAAGGGAACATCACTCGTTCGTTGTCATATGTTTAACCAAGAGTTGGAGTGCACTTTATTCGACAACAGATCTTCTATAAATTTGACGCAAGGTTCATTGCTAACTGAATTCGAGTTAGGACCGCTCAAACGTACAAAGTTGATTATGCAATTCGTAGATAAATCCGTCAAGCGGCCTAGGGCCATGTTGGAGTACGTAATCGTCACTGTTCAAGGGATGTAATTGTTTTACATGTGAGCCCCGGGCGAACCATTCTTACAATAAATATTATTGTAATATATATGTTTTATCAATAAAAGTTATTGATGTTTCACTCCCTTTCTGAAATTAAATGAATGAATGCACTATAAAGTCCCTCTGTACAATTAGGATTATGTACCATGGCCATCTTAATGATCATATAGATGTTGATTCATTAAATGAATCATAGAGGCTGGTGTTTGGATGAATATCTAAAGAGTTAGATAGAGGACTCATCAAGCACCGTCAAATGATTATTAAGAGATGATCTCCAGCCTGAGTAGGAGATGACAATCCTTTCTCACAGAGGCTGATATTTGACTGACCTCTTGATGCAAGTCCTCTACATGGGAATAGTGATTCGGAGGTGTCGGATTAGTTAGGTCAAAGGGTTGACTTAGCGAGATCGAGATAACCTAAGTCCTATGTTGAATACTGTCACAACATAGGCACACATCCTCTGACCAGAGACAGATGTGTTACTATATGTTTAAGTGAGTACATTTGGCAGACCAATAGGTTGATGACCTAACCAAGGTCTATACACCGACGAGCTGGTGTGCATGTAAGGGCATATGAGTAATATGATCTCTCAATGGGATCATACAGGTTCACTTATGTATCGGAAGACATGATCTCACTCATGAGGTATTGGGACCGATCAAATTCCATGCATAGTCGTCGTGCTTCAGAAGCATGACAAGAATTTGAAGGTATGATATATGCTTTGGGAAAGCATATGATCGATACCGATTCCCAATGACCAAGATTGAGAAACTTGGTGATCAAATCCTGAAGAAGACAATGTAAAATTGATCTATATCTTCAGGTTGATCATAGGTCTTCCAGTATGCAGGATGCACATGTATTGGGAATACCTGAGGGTAATGCGATCATAAACAATTGTATAACCATGACGCTTCCATTCCGAGGGAGTGATGAAACATGTTTGGATTTTAGTGTCTCCTCTCAGTAGAGAAGCAATCTGATCTTGGTCCAAGTGTTGGACATTGGTCTGAATGAGATTCAGATGCAATGAGAAGATTAGATTTGCAGTCTTGATTTAATCAAGCATCTGTGGGAAGTCTGTGAGATTTGGATTTGAGATGAGACCTCAACATCCAAGTCACTATACGTGGAACAATACAATCACCCTGTCCTTATCTCCAAGTATCTGCGGAGAAAACACATTATTCCTGAAGGAGTTCAAGAATAATTTTTTTGATGAATACTGTATCCAAGCAAGTAGATGTTGATAATTAAATGATATTTAATTAAGAATAATATGAATAGGATTCATATTGTAAGAATGATTACCTAAGATAATTAAATGATATTTAATTATCAAGGAAACACAGATTATGGATAGTGCTATCCATAGTATTTGTATATATTATAAATATAATTTATAATATATTAGAGAGAGAGAGCATTTTTTTGTGAATGACATTTATTAATTGTTAATGTAAATTGGATTCACATTAAGCAATTAATTAGAAATCTAATTTACAATTTTGTTTGGGTTGTGAATATGATTCACATATTTTTCAATGGCATGATTGAAATATTCACTAATTAATTTGGAATTAATTTAGTGGATAATTTTGCAATAAATATTATTGCAAATAATTAAGAGATAATGAGATAAAAATAAAAAGGAGATAATCCACCACCAAATGAGGTGGCGTCACCCATGAATTGGTCATGGGTGATGCCCCATGTTTTTAGTGTGGATTATTATCCTCTTTTAATTATTATCCTATTATGTTGTGATAATTGATTTATTGAATTAAATTATATTGATGATAATGCAACATATATTTAATTTAATATAAATTAATATGTTGTTGTTTTTGAATAACAATGATCATGGCCATTGATTAAAAACACATATCAATCTAACCATTGATTTTGTGTATGCCATGGATTGTAATCCACAGACTCCCAAACTAGTATATAAAGGGGGCAACCCTAGCCTCTTTAAGATACAACCGTGTGCACGTTTACTCTCTCTCTAAAGGTAGTCGTCCACCTTGTGATTTTAAGGGAAAAGCAATTGCTTCTACGTCATCGTGCTATCGCTTCGATTGTTTGTGGATCTCCATCTTCATTGGGGCTTCTTACTCTAGAAGGAGACACCGGATTTCGTTGGATGAAATCAGGAGATTCAAGGCTTGGATCTTCATCGAGGATTGTGGGAAGCACACGTCTCATCATCGCGCCCTCAAGTGCCATCTTCGTAGATCGGACTTGAGTCAAGAGGATCTCTTGCTTTAGATATATAGTTATCGCAACCACGCTTCAAGAGGTATTTCTAATACTTTGTGGTTAGATGAAACGATCCAAGAAATGTTCTTGTGATCATGTGGTTTCATCTCATGATTTAAAATTTTTAAATTCCGTTGCACCTAGCGACTAGTGCGACTAGCCGCTCCGATCGCATAAGATGCAATCATTACATTTCCGCGATGCGCTTGAGGATTCCTCATATCCTTCAGTAATTCCCTGTCAATTTTCATGGGTTAGATATGGATGTCTCCACACCTCTGCTCTTCACCCCCATCATCTTTGGTCTGCCATTTCTGCGAACGGCTAACACTTTGGTGAATTACGACATTGGAGAAATCACATTCGGCTCCAGCAACAACAAAGTCAAGATAGAGATCGTATCCGATACAAAGCCTACAAAAGGGGCATCTGTAGAGGGTGTGCGGGTGATCAACCATTCTGAAGACTGCGACTTTTTAGCTGAAATTTAAGACACCAACCTATTTATGTATGGGTTCAGTTCAGACTCACTCTCTGAATCCTCCCTAGATGAACGAGCATGAGTGCAGGAAAACAATGCTACTAAAGGTAACCTAAGAGACCTTCTGCCCATCATCGTGATGTGAGGATTTATGAATATTAGATCTGGGATGGAAGCAAGATGAGAAAACAAACCCCGGTTCACCTACTTAACACAATACGATGATCGTAAAAGCCCGATCGTTTATTTTGTCAAATTTTATTAGGTGACAATCCAATCTTTCAAAGCCGGTTAACAAGATGTCAGGAGCCCTATTCTCCCTGGAGAATGGCTCGGATTCCTACGACTAGTTGCACTTATTTATAGCCAGTATGATTGTAAGTACGGATCATTTCTGAATATCTGATTTTACTTGAGGATGGAGCCTTACACAAGGTCTTCTAAACTGCCCACTCAGCTAAGGAAGTTCGGATCATTTATCGTCTACCCAAAGAATCCTTAGTGGAGAATAGCTAATCATTTCTAGAATCGGTAGTCTGAAGAAAGTTTAGGTGTGGCTCTATCCTAGTGTGCGGGTCGCTCAACTCTCAGCAGCAAAATCAGACAAGGAGGGGGTTACTCTCCCCCAAACAAGATTTTTTTAGTGAAGTTTTAGTTTTAGGTCAAGCGTGCTTTAGCAGTCTCAGATTTTATTTGGTTATCTCTTTTTAGGTATTTTTTTGAATAAGACAACGTCTAATGAATTTTCCGATTTCCTTTTTTATTTAAAGTCCAAGAAAATTGGGGGAGGAATATGGAAAACCTGATGCATGATTAAACACAATGATGCATGTAGAGTAAGAAATGTGTACCTTACTCCATCACTCTACATGAAGGGTGATCCACACATAAATTTAAAGACTGAATTAAAACTACTCTATATGATACATGAGAAAATCATCCCAATGTGATAGCTTCTATTACGGGAAGAACTGATGCTAATTAACCAAAAAAGAGATCTAAGCCCGGTCTTGAAAGTCACTCAGTGCCCGCCACAATAGGTTTTGCTAGCTGTATAAGACTTCTCATGGTGCGTGATCTCTAATCCAATTATTTTTGTTTTTTATTTGACTAAGTCCAAAACATGATATGTAGAAACATTTATTCTATTAATGTGTTTGGACCTTAGTTCAACCAAGCTCAACCATAATAAAAACTAAGTCTAGGGGCTAAAACCTCGAGAATCAAATCAAAATCAAAGGTGAAAAATTGTGAAGAACCCGTAAGGTCCCCCGAGTGCACAGGCACTCGACGAAACATGCCCCAAATAAGGTTCAAGTCCAAGAGTGTCCCAGATGTCTAAGTTTCTATCTAGTATAACTTCTCCTCCTCAGGTATGAGTCCCTCCAAGTAGATCGGATCATCCTCCAAGCGGTATCTCACATAAAAAGCAAAACAGAAGATTGGTCAGAAATGTTTATAAAAGAGACACAAAAATAGACAAAAAAAGATGAAATTGAACTACTTAATCGTGCTCCCTGACAACGACACCATTCTGATGATCACCCAATCAACTAGGGTTAGGTTGATTAATTATGCATATATCATTGTGACCCTAATCAATAAGGCAATCAATTGAGAAAATAAACCAGTAATGAATCAAACAATGAATGTAAGCGGTTCGCTACTTTTATTTACCTAGTAAAGTGACTAGGGTCAAACACAAGGAGCACAATTAAGAGCTAAGTAATCAACTTCAAGAAATGTTTATTGTTTTTAGTGGTTTTTAATTTTCAAAATTTTAATTTAACCTTTTTAATATAAGAAAACAAGTGCAACACACACAAACACTCTTTTCAATTTTTCTAAAGAGACAAAAATACTCAGAAATTACAATAAAAATATTTTTGGACTTTATGTATTTTATAAAATTTTTGGTAAATTTTATAGAATTTTCAGATATTTTTGTAATTTTCTAAATATCAAACAATGGTAAAATAGACAAACAGTGCACAACAAGTGGTGATTTGTAAATTAAAAATAGGAAAAATGCCCAAAATTCCTAAAAGTAATTTTATGATAAGTTATAAGCAAATATCTACAAATAGGGATTGGAATCACAATTTTGGATTTTTCTACGATTTTATATATTTTTATGAGTTTTAGAGTATATTATAATTTTTTAGTTTTTATAAGATATTTTTGAGCAAAAATGATACTAGAGCTGAAGGATAACAAAAGACAACTACTCTATTTTTTTAGAATTTTTGGATATATTTTCGAATTTTATGATTTTTTAAAGGTAAACAAGACAATCTTTAGCGGTTTTTTAATTTTTAATAATAGAAAACAAATGAAAATCAATAATAAAAAATCACCACAAATAAACCATGCAATCAGGGACTACATGTAATTTTTAGGCAACTTTTGGGATTGATTTAATAAATATTACATTAAATAAAAGATAAGTAATAAAAAACAGTGCAGAGGGACTGATGAATCTCCATTCATCACTCTTTATTCCTATATTTTAGCTAGAAATCTTGGCAAAATACCATGTAATTAGTTATAAATATAATAAAATATCAAAATGCACGCTTCATGTAAATAGCCATAATTAGCATGTTTTTGCATAAAAATAATGGAATAAAGAAATAAAGAAAAAAGAGGGAAATATTTAGAATAAATATTGAGTGACCCGAACCCAAGGGAGGGCTCAACATGGGCCCGACCGCAAAAATAAAACAAGTAGAGAGAGATAGGGTAACTCAACCTTGTATATAAACCCCCTCTTAGTGTATATATTTTATTTTCATAAAATAAAAATAGTTGTGTGTTTCTCATAATGTGTATATATTTATAAAAATGAAATAAAAATAAGAAAAATAAAAATAAAATAAAAATAAATTCTCTCTATTCCTCTTGTATATACCATGTATATATATACCTATATATATATTTTACCCTGTAAATACATAATAAAAATTAAATAAAAATAATTTTGAATCCCATATTTTATGTTGTAAATAAATAAAATATAAAATAGGGATAATTGTACAAAAACAAACAATTAAAAATAAAAAAATACATAGGTACATATACCTGTATATAATATAATACTATGTATATACATTAATTTATTTTTCAAAAAAATAAATAAAAATCACCAAAAAATACTTTGAAAAATAATAAACATTTTTCATTTGAAAAATTTTCGAAATAAAATCATTTACTGTTTTAAAATAAATTCAAATAATTAATAAAAGAAATAATCTGATTGGTCCATGGGGGATCATTGACCCCCGGTCAACTCTCCCCCTGGACCACTTGTAGTCGGATCTTTGCGCCGACCCGACTTCTCCGAATTATCGCGCCTCGATCCGACCGCCATTCACCCATACCCCATGCTCCGATTGATGTCGTATGATCCATGACACACGCCCGCCATTCTTCCTAGGGATTCATGCACCACATTTGCTTGCCCGACTCCAGTCTTGCCGGACCCCTGCCACTATATAGCTTGAGCTTTCGCCGCATTTTCACGCACCTTCGACCATCGTTTCATATCCCTGTGACCTCCATTCTCTTGCATAGAGTGGCAGCTAGACGGAGGGAGTGTTGTAGAGAGGAGAGGAGACGTTTTGCCCCAGGTCCGGTGGTCATCGTTGTCGTGCTCCGCCCATCGGCGAGCTCGAGCCTCTGGAGGTGTCGTTCCATTGAGGCGAGGATCCCAAGAGGATCAGGACCTCCAGCATAGACGTCTGCACCCATCAGGTAGCCTCGATACCCCTTAGATTATCTTTAATCTCGATTCTTAGATTTTTCGCCGTGACCTCCGTCGGCTAATCCACTCCGTTCCGACCATCCTTTCGATCATTCGACTGTTGCATCACCTTCACGAGACCTCTCCGCACCTTCTACGCCCCTCCGATCATCTTGGTTCGCCCCAGAACAAAGACTTAGGTCTGCTCCGCCGTCGCCTCGCCGGAGACCCCTGCTCCACCTCATCCGATCACCCCCTTCGCCCGCTAATGGGTCGAGGCAGTTTACCCTCGACCCCTCTTGCTTCTTGTGCAGGTATCAAGGCTTGATAGCCTCATCTGGAGGCTCATCCACTCAGGACAGGAGCTTCAGGTGCTCGAAGTCATCGGGGACCCTCCAGGTCCTCCCGGCCTCATCGGAGCACACCACGAGCTGCGGACGACCTCGAGCTTCATTTACCCTCTCAGAGCAGCATCGGAGGAGGTCTTGATCGCGCGCATAGGCCCGGCAAAAGTCGCCGGCGACTTGTTCTTCGAGGACCATCCTCTGCCATTAGATAACGTCCCCGCACCAGTTTTAATCGCTGTCGTTTGTGTCTGGGGAGCTTTCAGCCGTTGGATCGAGCTCAAGATCTCATCTGGAGCGTCAGTCATCGAAGGAGTACCCGTGCACCAGAGCCGTCAGATCTTACACGTGGACCCCCTTCAGTCATGGATCGTAATAATGGGGTAATATCACTTAGGCCCATGTTCTTTTTTGCATTTATAGATTAGTCCTGTAAATATTAAGTGTAGTTATTTTTATTTCGGTTAATTTGCACTGTGGACCTTATACTTTCTTGTATTTGCGATTTAGTCCCTGTGAGTGTAGAACACGTGCTTCGACACGTGAGTTTTGTGGGCTAATTACATGTTCAGGGATGGGTTTATTGACTATTCTGGAATGAATCTTTAGTTTAATTATTTGCATATATACCCCTGTGCGTATTGGAATTGGAACATGTGCGAATTTTGTGTGAAATTTGTGGTTTAGTCCCTATACTCGTCGCACGTGTTTCTGTTTAGCCCTTAGAACTTTATTTCTTTGCATTTTGGTCCTGTGTGTTGTGCCCTTTGTAGTGCGTGAATAAAATATCAAATCAACTCCAAATTTGGTGAAATTCGGACACATGGCTCCTGTCACTGTGTAAAAATTACACTACTTTTTGGGATATTTTTGTTACTGTTTGGTATTTTTAAAAAATAAAAAACACCCATTTTTTTCACTGTTTGAATTATAAAATCAATTTAAAATAAAAAAACTAATCTAAAAATTACAAAAAAATTAGGTACTTTTTGTTTTGTTGTTTACTTGCTTCAGACCAATTTTCAATTCATTTGGATATATAAAACACCTAAAAATTGAAAAAGCCTAAAAACATTATAAAAATCATTAAAAATTCTAAAAAAAAAATCAAAAATGCAATTTCTCATTCTGTAGTTTAGTTTTTATTTCTATTTTTCATAAAAATTGTCTTCAGACTATTAGAGACTAATTATATATTTTTAATTAGTCTTTTAAATCTGGCTGCACATTAGTTCTCTGTTTTTGTCTTTTTCTATTTTTATAAAATCAACTAAAAATTACAAAATTTTGAGAAAATTACCAAAAAAACTTAAAGACTTATAAAATGCAAAAATAATTTTATTTGAATTTTTCGAATTGTTTTGGAGTGTTTAATAAATTGTTGTTTGCGTGCTTTTTGCCATTTCCCCTCATTTTCTTTATAATTAAAAATACAAAAAAATTTTAAAAATACATAAAATCAATCAAAAATACATTTTTTTATTTTATTCATTTTCTGACTACTTCGTAGGACACTTGGCCAACCTGTGCTCCTTGAGTTCGACCCTGGTCGCTATACCAGATTAAATAAATAGCAAGATCGCTGATTCGGCTTTTTGACTGATTATTCAGTTTGGTGGTCTATTTTTTTATTGAGTCCGATATACGAGATCCGGGTCACAACGACCCTTGATTGATTTTTCCATTACCCCTATTTGTAATTACTTTATATTTAAGACCTTCTGGAATAACAAAATCAGAAACTATAGGGGGCGCTATGCAATTTGTCCATACAATACATGCGCAACACATGATTCAGGCAAACATGGGCATAAATGCAAATATCAAAATCAAACATTCATTCCATAACAAACATAAAGTTCAGGAAATAATATGCAAATATCCTATAAAACTCGTACCAGTGCACATGGCTTTAACTCAAATGGATTAATATGCAAATATAAAAATACCAGAGGTATAACTTCAAATGTTTTCAACTACACATTATAATTATTGGACTCAAGCGAAATAACATAAAAGATAGGGTGTAAATTGCAATATACCCTTGCAGGCAAGGACAACACGTGGCTCAATCTGATGGCTCTGGTCTATGTACTGGTGTACAGCTCTGATGAGGTACTGCAAAGCCTGTCTGATGGTTTTGATTATGTCGGGGACGTGTGGTCAGATCTGACACTCCAAGTCTGATCCAACGATATGCAATTGTGATCTGTCAGGCAATGCAGATGAGGGATCAGCTTTGATCACATGGCGAAGGGCTAGGTGCTATCAGATGAGCCATATCTGATCTTGAGCTTCATCTCTAAATCGAATGGTAAAGGAGGGAGTTGGAAGAATTCCACTCAAGCTAACTTCAACAGGACGTGGAAGTAAATCTACGGGTCCAATGACTTCACAAAAAGGTCCAGCATCACCGTGAGGTCTCTCTACGTCGACTAGAATGCTCAAATGAAGGACGTGATGGTCGGATGGTCGAGACGGTAGCGCTCCACCTAGAGTTGCTCCGCCATCTGGAATGAGGCTCAAATCACGCCTCCTCGCACACGTGAATACCTACAAAGGAAAGGTGGACTCCGAGGCCTTGCTCTGGTCATGTTATTGCTTGCTTATGTGAAGAGAAGCGAGGTGGAGTGGGTGTTCGACCTCCGGCAGAAATGGCGGAGGGAGATCTTGTCCTAATCCGGCTCCGATGAGCTAGTCTAAGGATGGTCAGTATGTATTGGAGGATGAATGGTGAAATGGAGTGTCGATTTGTGCAGATGGAAGTGGAATATGGGTCCTCGATGCTCGGTTCGGAGCAAAGAGGGCAGCCAGTGGCTGATGATCTGAATCGAAGTGAAGAGCCAAAATAAAGGGAAATGAAGTGTAACCGGGTAGGCTACAATGGTTGACAAAGTGAGGCGGAGTGGACGACGAGGTTCTAGCCTCAACTGAGCTGTAGAAGGCGTAGGAGGCTGTACGCGGCGGAGCTCCAGCCACGTTCTTGAGCTGCGACCAATATGTAATTACTTTCTATTAGAGGCCTTCTAGAATTACTTTATGTAATTACTTGTTGTCACACTGCTGGAGGTAGCTAAGGAGGAAGGTACCGGCGAGGCATGAGCTACTGAGCTCGTGAGGTGGAGGAGATGCTTTATAGGGGTGCTCAGAGTTCCAGAAAGATCAAAGGAGTGCTCAAAACCCTAGGGTGATCCGATTGCATATAGGGATTCATGAGGATCATGGATCTTCGAAGACTTGTCAAGCATAAAAATCAAGGTGAATGGTGGTCGGACCCGATCAGGAAAATTTGGAGAAATGTGGTCCTACGACGGGTTTGGCGGGTCGGGTTAACTGGGGGAGAAGGTTGATCGTGGTCAACATTCTTTAACGGATCAATCTGAATTGAGAGATTTACAAAATGAAAGAATATTGAATAAAAATAACAAATGATTTTAAATTAAAAAATAAATAAAATGAAAATTGTTTTTATTTGTCAAACTATTTTTCTATGATTTTTCATTATTTTTATGGAAAATATTGATAGGGTATATAGGGTTTAATATAGCATGTACATGTATAATATACCTATACATTATATATATATGTATATGTATTTTTATTTTATTAATTTTTACAAAATACTATTTATTTTATGTTTTATTTATTATAACATAATTTAAAGAGTATAAAAGAATTTTTATTCGACATTTTATAGGTTCAATTGATTAATGTTTTTATTTAATGTACACTAAATTTTTTAATTTTATTTATTTTATGTTTTATAAATTTTATTTTATTTTTACCTTATCATTATAAGTATTTACAAGTATTTAACAATATAATCTTCACGAAATGTAAATATTTATTTGTATATGTACTATACAATGTGCACTATCTCCTCCTACTTATTCCATGTCGATCTGGTCAATTATTGACTTTTACTCGAGGTTTGGGCTAGTCTGTATTCATTTCAAAATTACATCCTTCTTTCTTTTTCTTTTGTCTTTATTCTTTTATTTTTGGAAATGTGTTAATTATGCAATATTAACAAAGATATGTACAATGTTAATTTATTTTTTACATATATTTATAGATGTTTTTGTTAAAAGATAAAGCTAAAATAGAAGTAAAGAATTGGAATCATAGATTCATCACGACTGGATTTCTTAACGCATTGATTAAATTAATTTAATGGTTAAAAATTTATTTTGGTCATTTAGTCACATTCTAAATATAGACCATGACAATTATTTGACTTAATCTCCCTATTATTCTTTCAATTGATTGTCGGCACCCCCTCCTCCCTCTCTCGAGTGTTGCCCCTTCCTTCTTTCTTTAATCGATGGCAGTAGCGACGTTCGTCCAGGCAGCAGAGGAGGTGCGTGGTGATGGTCGGTGGAGCACCAAGCTCCCGGCTGAGATGCTCCTCCAGGCGAATAGTGGGCATCATTTCTTCTCCGACAACGGCTCTTAGCGGATGGGTGGAGCTCCTGCGGTTGGTGGCGAGGGTGGAAAAGGAGGGTCCATCTCGGTGGTGGTGCTTGCAGACAGAGAGACTGAGCTTCGAGAGATGGCGATGACGGCAAAGGGCTTTCGTTGAGGGTTGCGAGGTTTCTCCAAGCGAAAGGCTGTCGATTGGTGGACGTGCTTTGGCTGGCGGAAGGGTTGGCTGCAGTCAGTGGAACTGCTGCTCCACACAGAGATGGACTCATCTCGCAAGTGGAAGTCTGCAGTTGATCGACGATGGTGGAGGAGCATGGGTGATGTCAGCGGTGCTGCAATATGTGGAACAAGGACGACAATGTTCATGACGTTCCTCGAGGCGACAAAGGGTGGAGCATGGATTTACATTGTGGTATAGTAATTTACATAATTGATCTTCCGATCTACATATTGATTCACCTTTTTTACAAATCTCATTGTTATTTTCCTATTTTGCAGAGTTTTGCGTGGGTTTTACAAAGGAGCGTGATACAGTTACAAAGATTCATGCTTTTTTTACAAAAGGAACATACTCATTTACAAATAAGAATTCCGAAAAAAATGCACGTGCATCTACACTTAAATATTTACAAAAAGAGTGTGACCTTTACGAAATTCCAAAAAAAAATTACAAAAGAACATTATCCTTAAAAACATTGACTCGGATTGCAAACAAATTGTTAACAAAATTAAAAAAAAGGAAAATATACATTACAAAAAATCGCTAAACTTTACAAAGCTATGTTTGAATCCATATCATTTTGAATAAATTTAGAAATTAATCAATAAAGACATTAGTAAAAATACCAAATCGAAAAAGACTTAGAACGGTAATTTGAAGCTAATAAATGAAACTCGAATTTAATGAAATTGGGATGACAAAAATACCCTTTTAGATGAGTTTTGTGACGCAACCGTCAGATATGACGAATCTAATTGATGGCTCACCAAAGTATTGATGGGACCCCACTTCATTTAAAAGGGTCTCTGTATATAAACATATATATCCAAGTTGCACGAAACGCGTCATGACTCATGCCTACAGAAATAAATAACAAGACAAACCAACTCCAGTCATGCGTGCACCTTCCCCTTCCGAATCCAGTTAATCGAGAATTGATTAATTAAGCTCCATGAGCAGTGCAATTAGGGAGAGTCCTCTTCCTCTGGCTTCTCTGAATCACGTATCCATAGTCTGCAGATCTGTGGCCAAGTCTTTGGATTTCTACAGGAACGTCCTCGGCTTCGTCCCTGTCAGAAGACCTAATTGCCTAAACTTTGATGGAGCATGGTATGTTTGTATCTACACTCCTACATACTTAATTAGCTAATCAGTTTTCCGTGCATGATATTTATGTATTTTATACGTATGCGTATATACATGGTATGTCAGGTTGTTTAACTACGGGATTGGGATCCATCTGCTGCAGTCGGAGGATCCTGAAAGCATCAAGGAGAAGAGCGAGATCAATCCCAAGGACAATCACATCGCTTTTCAGGTATTTTAATCACAGAGCTGGACAGAGAGGTTAGAGATTAATTTGACGCATGCAATTTAGATTTTCTGTTGATTAGCAAAACTATATATAGATTTTTACTTTTTTTATCAGGTTCTTGTTCAGATATATTTAAGAAGAAAGAAATGAATATCTTCTCACATTCATCGTCGGCGTCCATTGGGCTACCACAAAACTAACGTATAGCAGTGAATAATTTGAATATTAGTTTCCATGCATACACTACTACAATAAAATTGACTTCATGCAACAAATAATTGTAATACTCGTTGCCATATCTTTAGATGTCAAAGATATAACAATGGATATTTTTTGTGATGAAATCATTTTTTCTACGTGTAATTAGCAACAAATATCGCATTTGTTGTCGGATGTTCATACAACGGCGATTTATGTGTTAACTTATTTGTTGAAACTTATATTATTGGCTGCTAAATTTAACAAAAATTAGAAAAATATCAACGAATAATTGTTGTTATGTGATTCATTGCGAGGAAGATATAGTAAAAAATGTGATAATGATTGCATATTTAAAAAAATAAGTAATGAATAATATTCGTTATTATATATTTAAGTAAGGAAGATATGATCATTTTAATTTATTTGTTGCCTTAGGTCATTTTTTTATGTAGTGATGTCTTCCAGTGTTAAATATATAGCAATGAGTAGTACACATTCTAAAATGGTCGTTTTTAGAATTCAGAATAAATATCACATTCCTTGTCGAATTTTCACATAACAATGATTATTTGTTGACTTTTTCATTGACAGTTGCATTAATCATTGTTAATTTAACGAGGATTAGAAAAGAATTAAATAAATAATCATCGTTATATAATTCGTTATTAACAATGCAACAATCAATCATGTTCGTTATCATGAATTTACTACGGAGGACATGGTAAAGAATAGTAAGTTATTCGTTACCATATATCAATGTTTCTGCAATGTTTACATGGATTTTTTTTATCTGAGCGTGTATATCCGTTAACGTTAATTGAATAGTAATATGTTTATATTGTCTTTAACAAATGGTTATATGAGTATAAAAGTTTTTTTTACAATTAATCTATGTTCCATTACATCTTTATTCTTATTAACATAGAATGGAACATAGATTAACGGAAAAAGCTACCTCAAGAACGTGTAGGATGATCTATATAAGCAATCATTGATATATAAAACCAATATTACTTGCATGTTGCATATAGTTAGTGGAATATTTTTATTCATGTCGGCAAACATGCTTGCAACTAAAGCAACTTCATGGTCAATGATAAAGTTGCAAATTAAAGAAAACTCCATCTAAATCGTCCGTTTTAAACGTGCTAGTTGGATGCCCGCACTTCGTTGCAGACGTATAATCATCCATTTTAAACATATTGGGCCAGTAGGGATGCAATCAGATATAGATATATCTGTATTTGTCTGTCATCGTATTCATTTTTAAACGGATATAAATATGATTTTTTTTATTTCGACGGATACGGATATGTATATGAGTTTTAATTTTTACAGTTTTTTTAGGATACAGATATGGATATGGTTACATATTTTTTTTGACAGACACGGATATGGATATCCATATTGCCAAGTCTATGTGTGTGTATTGTATTTACATACATCAACTTGTTTGTGTATCTCTAAATATGCTATAGGATTACTTGCAATATGCACATATGGAGTCGTTTTCAAACATGAGAAGAAAAATGTAGATCTCAATATATTTAATCATTTTTACTACATGTTATTAAATTTACTAAAATACTATATTTCTTTTTTAAAATTTGCTGTCTTTGTAATTTGTTTATTTTGATTTACTTAGATATTAATTTCACCTTTACAAGAATAATTCTACCGAATGCAAGATTAGAAGTTATTTATTATACACAGAATAATTCTTTCTATTTGATAAATATCCATATCCAAATCATGATTATTTATTTTCGTATCCGTACATGTATTTAGATATATTATTTACATCCGTAGAGTATATTAATCTCTGTACCAATATCCATATCCAAATTTGAAAACGGATATAGATATGGTAATACTGTATCCGTTTGCATTAAGTGTATCTATATTATTTTAAAGATTTTATTACCCTTTTGAAATTCTGCGATTACAATTATACTTCTGTTTTTTGCAATAACACTTTTACATGTGTAGCATTACATAATTCACATAATTACCCTTAGGACCCGTTCGGTAGGAGAATAAGCAGGAATAAGGATGGGGAATAAGGGGAATAAGGGTCTATTCTCCGTTCGGCTGGAGGATAAGAATAAGGAGAATAAGGTGAAATAAAGGTAGGTAAGGTGGGATAAAGATAGGAATATGAGTGAAATATGATGAAATAATGGGGAATAGTCGTACCATGGGGAAGCGTATTGGGGGCTTATTCCCCTTATTCCATTCCTCCTTATACCCCAAATGAACAGGGCCTTATGTTATTACACTTATACCTAGGGTTGGGCATTGGGCTGGGCCGGCCCGACCCGGCCCAAAACCCGACCCGTATAACCCGACCCAAACCCGAACCCGGAATTTAATGGGCGGGCCGTGGGCCCTAAAATGAGCCCATATTGATTAACGGGCCGGGTTTGGGCCTTACAACTGTAAGTAACCAATTTGTATTGGGTTATAGTGCCCGCATCTACAATAGAATATGTAATGGTGAATTGAATGGTGGTTTAAGTCGCCATATTTTTACCACATTTGTATTTCCAACATACAACTAATGTTAAAATCACAAATTAGTTAGCATACTTTATAGTTTTAAACATGCACACATGCATAAGAAACAACCACACAAATGCAAGAAGAATAGAAGACATGATATTCGTATACATAGGTGTTAAATTGGGCCGGTCCGACCCGAACCCGACCCATTTTATTTGGGCCGGGTTTGGGCTTGGGCCTAATTTTTGAAAATAAAATGGGCCTAGGCCCGACCCGTTAGCCCATATTCTAAAATGGGCTTGGGCCGGGCCAAGGCGAACCCGGCCCGAGCCCGGCCCATGCCCAACCCTACTTATACCCATATTATACCTTAACGGAAGGACTGTAAATTTTGTAAGAATAAAGTGGCATAACTATTATTGTAATTGTGAAATATAGGAGAGGAACAAATTGTAAGAAGCCCTAACATAATACATAGGCATCTCCATAATACCATTGTTATTTATAAGTTTCATGTATTGTTACCGATTGAACAAAAATTGAAAATGAAACCATTACGCTATTTATTTTCACGTAATATAACGAATAACTTAATCATCCTTATAAAAAAAGGAGATATAAGTTTACCTTTTGCTGTTACATTTTTGATAATGTTCAACATGTTTGTTTACATGATAATTAATACAATATATTTTAAGCCTAAAAAGGACGTTCATTATTCCTGAATCGTTAAAAAATTTCTATTAAAAGTATTCATCAAATTGTTCAAAATATGTTGGTGAAGCTTGATATTATTGTATTACTTTCATTACAAGAGTTGATTTAATATTATTTTAGACTCATACCATCTTTGTAATCATACTACTCACATATGGAAGGACATATCGATATCGATATCGTTTCGATATCATGTCGATATCGATATATCGGCGATATATCGTCGATATATCGCCGATATATCGCTATATCTAGGAATCTTTCTGAAGAAAACACCTGAAATCGGATATATCGATATATCGATTTCGATATCGGTCCCATGTCGATATGGATATATCGGCGATATATCGCCGATATATCGGGATACGGCCTTCCATTTACTACGATCCTTGTAAATTACACTGTGACTACCATGTAATCTTCTAAACTCTTACTCCACAATTTCTTTAGGGGTATATTGGTTAATTAGAGTAGAAGTATTAGGATGGTGATGTAATTATAAATATTGTAGACATTATTGTGTGGAAAATCTCAAGGAATTTTGTTCATGTAAATAGAAAAATCATTTTCTTTCAGAAAAGTCATGAAGATAATCCGATTGAAAAGTCATAATAAAATTTTTATAGATGATTTCTATAAAGTTTGAATGTTAATTTGATATAAATCGATGTTTAATATGAGATGCGAATCTGATGATATCCGCTCTATAGTGTGAGAGCTTAGCGATGGCGGAGAAGAAGCTCAACGAGATGGGGATCCCTCACATAAAGAGAGTCATAGAGGAAGGAAGCCTCTCCATCGATCAGATCTTCTTCCACGACCCCGACGGATTCATGATTGAGATCTGCAACTGCGAAATCCTGCCCGTCATCGCCGTAACCGTGACTTCATCGCCATGATTCGCAAGGAACCTCACCAGCAGCAGCAAAATGCAGCTGAGAAGATCATCGGTTGATTAATTAATCATATATGATTAACTGGTTTGTATGCAATTGTATGATTTGTTATGTAATAATGAGATCTCCTTTATCAGCAATTTGCTTATTTTTATTCTTCCTTTCGTTTTTCCTTTATTTTTAAAATGGGCTTTTAACTTTGCTATATCATGATTTCCGTTTCGTTTGATGAATCAATGAAAGTGTTGGTGAATAGAGTGAGGAGGGTCCTCTTCCTTTTATAGCCAAGGGAAACTGAGGTTCTTCTCGTCTATTATTTTTGAGATGAACTTATTTTTGCGAAGGGATCTTAGTTTTTTTTGCATATAAGCTTGGGATTGACCCAAGATAGATCTGAATGGAGGTGAAAATCCATGTAGCCGATCCTACTTAATTATGGGAAAAGGCTTTGTTGTTGTCGTTGTCATCTTTTGACTCTTTCATAAAGATCCTGTGAAAAAATATCTTCTAAGTATTTTATCAACACATTCCGAGCTTCGACGCCATAAGACATTGAGACTCAAAATTATTGAAGTGTTTGTTGAGAATATCATATAGTATTCACAATATATATAGGGAAAAAGGAGTATGCTCTCTGGATGTAGCTACCTTGTATTCTTCCACCACTTTTCTCTTATATTATTTTTTTGAAATGGAACCGATTGGAATTTAGATCACAATATGTCGTCAAGATGTCATTAAAAATTTGACTTGATTCAAGACTTCTATTCCCTCCATCAAGACTATCAAATTTTAACGGTCTCAGAATTGCTGAAATTTACCTCCTTCAGATGGAGGGCATATGAGTCTTTGTTTCTGACAAAATTGAATTTATGTGTTAGGAGGATATAGTGATGAATATATATTTTTTCATTTTCTAAAAAAATAAAAAAATATGGGGAAAATGAAGGTGGGAGTAGTCAACTGACTACACCCAGGGTGTAACATCTTTTAACCCATGCATACATGCATACATATATACATGTGTGTAAAGCTTTTCAGACATCAAGCATCTTTAATAGAGAACATATCACATAGTCTTCAAAATAATTAATCTTAATGAAATAGTTAGGGAAGAGATTTCTTGTAATAAGGATTGGCATTGTAGAGAAAACAAATATACTTATAGTGGCCATTATTAAAATTGAAATATGATCAGATGTACTAGCATAAAATTTGTTTAAGATGCTGGTACCTTATTATAATTGTGGTTGTAGGCGTGTTAAAATTAGAGAGAACTCTCATGAAACATGGTTATTTAGCTATTGATGATTGGCCGAGTCTTTATTTAACAATTAATAAATTATAAGCCCCTTTTCTTTAAATCATATTAATCGGTTTTTTTTTCATTAATCAGGAGTGAAGAGAAATGATACCGTTTAGATGGCAAAAATGGACGAAATGATTTGATAAAAGGAAAATGCAAATCTCTCATCATATACAAGCATGTGTTGGTATGCTTTAAATCCTAACAAATTGTATTGTCGGAATCAGTTGAAGAGTCGTCGTATGTACCTCCTTTTGTTGTACTATATACTCCAAGAAGACGGATTTGTTTTGATAGAAAGCTTAAAAGGCACGAAAAAGGAAAGGTGAGGAATATGGCAAAACCCATGTGATGTCTTGTTTTAAGACTCCAGAGGGTATTATCCAAAAGATTGATAAGATTAGACGAAAATTCCTTTGGTAGGGAAATTCATCGACTCGTCACTCCTCTAAGGTCGCTTACTCGTCCCACCTTTAAGGATGGTTGGAGTATTCTTAATCTTTTGCTTATTTAATAATGCTCTTCTTATCAAGCATGATATTGCCATTGTGAATTTTAGAAGACCTTGGGTATCTGAATTGATAAGTGCAATTCACTTTAGAGGATGACTAATTATCTTTCTTGGGAGTGATAAACGATCACATTCCTTACTTTGGAAAAGCCTAATCGAAGACTGGACCCCTCTTCATCCGATCATACAAAAAAAATTGGGTAAGGGATCTACGTTTTCTCTTTGGAAAGACCAAATTAATGGTAGCAAACCTCTTCTTGAGACTCGTGACAAGTTATGGCCTTATGTGAAAAATGAAAATATCTCTATAGAAATGGGGTTGAAAATTGGAAAGCATGTTCTAACTGGTTTAAAGCTATGGAAATGAGACTTCCACTGACGCTTTGGAGATCAACAAATGAATTACATTGGAAATTAAATGATATCAGAGGCTTGTTAAATCATAACAAGAACGATATGATGATCTATCCAAACTGGAGCCCACAAAGCGACCATTCAATCACAAAACAAAAATACTCTATGTTGGTGGATGGGGGAGTCAACCCCCTCTAAGGAAACCATCACCAATACGTAAAAATGCCTGAAAAACTGCTTTCACTTTTCAGTGATTGTGATTTTACCAAAGGTATATTTAGGAAATGTTCTATGGAGTTGAATTTCGAGAGTTTCTTAAATATATTAAACTTAAGAGGAAAAAAATGAAACTAAATCATCTGGAATGACTGCAATGGGTGATTAAATTCACAATTTAGTGGCTTATTTGGAAAAGACACTACTGGCTAGGGTTCGATGGTGTTCCGACTGATGTAAACATTATAATTATAGAAGTCTTTTTAATCCATTCCATTAGAGCTAGTTTAAACGTCCAACATTATTTATTTAACAGGAATTTGGAGAATAGACCCATTTTACTATGAATTTTTACCTACTATCAGTCTCATTTATCAATTATTTTGTTGGCCCTCTCCGTTATAGGTTGCTCGACTACGGAGGTTTCTCTTAACCCTGGACTGGCTACTTCGCGTTCTTTGGGCATGTCTTCTTAGGGTATACTGGTTTTGCACGATGAAATTCTCGGGGGAACTTAACTCCGATCTCCCTTCTACTTCTTTCGGTGATACTCCTCTGCTAGACTTTTGTTGTATTCAAAGTTGTATTTAGACTTTAATTGGAAAGTCTATGTAATTACAATTGGCATTCAATTTGGTTTCAATTGGGAAACCAAATGGTTTGGAGGGAAAGTTGGGAATTCCCAAATTTGAAATATGGGAGTTTGGGTGGAAGTTTAGTCCCACACCGGGGAGAACTAAACTTTTTGGTGGACTTAAATATGAGTCCACACCCCAAGCTCTTGTAGCAATAGTAGAGAAGAGGAATGGAGGACCACACACGCGCGCGCGCGCGCTCCGCTCCGCTCCGTCTCCGGCTCGGAAACCAAAGGTCGCGTTTTTAGGACGTGAGCCCCTCTATTTATATCCCTCACTCGACTCGGTTTTTCTTCACTCGCAAGAAAAAAACCTCTCTCACGCCGTCTCTCTTTGGTTCTTCCTCTCGCGGACGAACGTCTTCCTCTTCTCCTCTCTCGGCTGCAGTTCTCTGAGGTACAATCGAGGACGATCCCATTGGTGTGCGTCGACGACGATCGCGAACCGTCGTATCCTGGGAGCGGATCGCCAGTACCCTACGCACCGGTATTGTGGGGGCGATATCTTCTCTAAGGACAGTCCATTTTCATGGACGCTTCGGTGACTTCTAAACTAATCTCTGTTTTATTTTGCTTGCCGCAATACGTTTATTGCTTTACTCTTTCTGGATCATGCCCGTGTTTTTGTTTCTGTTCTTTTAATCGGTTCCTGTTTACATTGACTAATCGGATAATGATTGGGAAACATATGATTAATATGATTTTAATTTGTATCGTTTCTCTGTTAATTCATTTGGATCCGATATTATAGTGTTTAATGTATGAACTGGTATTCTTATTTACAACAACTTTTTGGATCGACGAATTGATGCTGATTTTCAACATATCTTGTGACTGTTGCCTTATATAGATTCCATATACATTAATCTGCTACACATTAATCTGCTACATGACCCTCAAAGTAGGCCAAAACTATGATAACACCAACACCTATATAAAGAAGACACATAGATTAATTTACATATTATATAAAAAGTTCATATAGGTGCCAAATATAATTTAGAAGCCCTTCTCCATCTTCTTCTTGTGGCTTTCAAAGGACCTGAGCCTTTGCAGCTCAAGGTGCCTCCTGAACCTATTTATGAAAGCCTCCGCGCATTCGTCGATATCTCTGTCACCCACAAACTTCACATCCACCGCAGTTCCTTCATCGAACGTATGATGCTTCGTGTCTGGATCAGTACCCTTCTGTTTTTGGTGGTGGAGACTTTGGGAATGCGACCAAGGCTTCACCTCTCGATTCACGGCGGATGCGGTCTTCTTGATGGATGCGGACTTCTTACTCATGCCCGCCGGAGCTCGGGTTCTTGATCTAGATGGAGAAGATGGTGGTTTGTGTGAGGCAGGATTAGAGGGGAATGGGCCAATTTATAGGAGGATCTGATGGAGATGGAATAAAGGTGGTGCAGCCTTTGGGGACTAATCGTAAAGGTTGAGATTTTTGCATGGGAAGAACAGAACCCCAACGTACGCGGTGGAGTGTTGCAGATGTCGATGGTTTCGGAACCGGTCAAATATTTGGAACTTCTCGCGATCTACGGCTGCGATTGATCTGATTTTGATCCTTGAGACAAGAGCTCCGCGTTTCGATGTTTTGATTAGAAAAATAGGAATTTTACACTTGTATCCCTGTTGATATTTCCGTCGTAGCGGGCAATGTTTTGCAGTTTATCAAATTATTTTATTTTGAGCGTATTTGTCATAATATTTGACGACGACCTTGATGTGCAAAAAGGAAACCAAGAAATATATTAATATAAGACGTAACTTGATACGCAAACAAACGAGGACTTGTGCCAAAAAGGGGAAAGAGAAAGGAAGACGAGCTTAATTAATTATTGCTTGGATTTCGACAGCAGGAAAAAGTAAATAACGCCATCAACTCCAGATTTTACACGATATTGAAACCAGGAACAAAGCAGATACGATTCTTCTCCATTATGATTAAATGAGTTTAGTCAAAAGTAATTTGCGTTCTAAGTTCCGTTCACGAGTTTAGTTGACGGTTAACGTATGAGATTTTATAATTACGATTTTCAGATAACCATATAACGGAATATCGAGCGAAAAGCATGCACATTTATTTATAATCCAAGTGTAATCTCATGCACATTTATTTATAATCCAAGCGTAATCTCATTTCAGATATTGTTTCCAGTTTTTTTTACTGAAAACCCCCCTGCAGATTTCAGAACTATGAAGAAGAGCTATACTTGACGACCTTCTTCCTTAATATAGTTACCTCATGAACAAGTCGCCCAAGAAGGCTTAGATCAGTTTCTTGTTTTTGCATTACATGTTACAGAGAGATTGATAGGAGACATGCAACAAGTTGTGCTGAACATATGCCGCACGTATCACTTCTGGAAAGACAGGATTAAGTCTTGAACTTTAATCCTTTGATGTAATGGTATCAAGTGGTAACAACAGAGTGAAGTCCATGTTGACAATCTTCTGATTTTGGTTCCATTAAAGACCATGCACCATGCCATGTTTCATGAGTATATTACGGATAAACACTCATCCTTTATATGCGGCCCACAGAAATACTCATATAGGTGGCATTTTCCAAGGATGCATTGCTTATAAAAGGCTTGAACCCATTAAGAGCATGATGCTCAATCTTTTCCTACAGTTTTTAGGCACTCGACTTTTTAGGGATAAGACTCACATGCAAAGTATTGCATAATGAGTGCCAACCAGTTCCCCATATAACTTATTTTTCCCATCGAACCTATTTTGTGGGATCTCCACTCATTTAGATTGGATTGCCACTGCGGGTAACTCTCAGTGGGCTTCAATCCCATTTCAAGTCTGGAATTTTGGACTAAAGATCTATCAAGTTCTTTTGTAAGTGGATCTGTTGTGCTATCTTTGGTACCAATAAATTCTACAGCAATCACTCCAGAAGACAACCCCAAGAAGACCGTGTTAACTGTCTTAGATCCAAGCTTCTTTCTCTTGTGTTCTCGGAATAAAACCTTAGCCAAACATCCCCATACTTTGGGATGCAATCATTTCATGCCATTATTTCAAATCTTGTTTAAGGTCAGAAAGAGACTTTATGAGCTTGCAGACCTTTCTTTCATATCAGATGCTACGAACCCCTCACATTGATCTATAAAGATCTTCTCCTCAAGATCGTCATATAAAAAGGCAATCTTCACATCCATTTGATGAATTGTGAGATCATGTATGAAGTACAACACAATGAAATTATTGAATCTATTTACAAATTTAATGGCATCCTTCCAATGCCTAGCTTTAGTATAAGCCATAACATCCTTGTATTGGGAGGATCACCCTCGATTTGGTATGATACAAAGTCACTACCTAAATCCATGACAATCATGGGCCTCTTACTTCATCTAGGTTCAACATCCTCCAAATATGCATTGGGTTCAGAAGAGGTAGCCCCCACATTTGACATCTTTTCTATTTATTGTGGAATAGAACCTCATTAGATATGTTAGATATATATTCTCCACTGATGAAGCTACGTTTCATCATCTTTATTCTATCATTTTGGCTTAAAACCCTAGTAAATGCGTGTAAATAGTATTAATTCATGCATTTTATCATCCATGCATATTTGTGTAAATAGTGTATAAAATGCGGTTTTTAACGCCAAAATTATAGAATAAAGAAAAGAAAAAAGAATAAAATATTGTAAATATTTTATGTCCCGAAACCCCGAGACCTAGGCATCTCGATGACTAGGTCGACAAGGAATAAAGTAGGGGGAGATAAGGGCCAAAAACCAATAAAAATCCCTTTTATTTCATTCATTCTTTATTCATTTTGGGACCTATTTTTGGCTCCACTTTTTATACTTCAAACAAAGAAACTCTATACATGAAAATTGTAGATAATTTCAATAGAAAAACACAAAATTGATTTCAACAAAAATAATGTACAGATAAAAAGTTATGATCTGAATAGATTTCCAAAATCCCAACTTCCCAGACTTGTATCTCTCAAATAAAAACTCGAAATGTACCAAACTAACCTTAATTGTATATAATTTTAAATAAGCTATTTAATGAAGATGGTTTCGCATTTGGCGGAGCTACGGTTTGAAAGTTGAGTTTTAGACCCCTATGTATACTTGTATAGATTAAAATATTCACTTTATTTATTATTCATTATTTTTATAATTTTATATTTTTATAATTTTGTAATTAATATTTATAATATATGCGTACATTAAAATCAGAATAAAAACCTAAAGTAAAGACAAAAATAAAATACTTGTATCTAAATACATAGGTATAATACCGAATACACAAACCAATATGATTCATACTTTTATGTTATTAAGCATCCAAATTACATCACAAAAATAAAATAAAAATACATTTGAGTGTATAAAAATATTTTATAAATTTATAAAATGATAAACAAAAATAAATAAATTAAATGTACAAAATAAAAAAAATATTAAAATAAATAGATATGTATATACCTATATAAGCCTAAAAAGGTAACTTGTATCTTTATACCTCTAAAAAAATAAATAAAAATCATAATAAAATAATTCATAAAATAATAAAAAATTTATTTAATAACAAAAAATTAATAAAATCATTTGGTATTTTTAATTAAATTTCCAATCATTTTTTGCAGGATTTTTCCTGGTTGGTCCACGTGGACCAACCAGGAGAGTCTGAGAGTTGACCGCGGGTCAACTCTCTGACCCGCCCCCTGCTGCTGTTTCAGACCACGTTTTTGGTCTGATTTCTCGATTTTTTCGAGGGCTTTCCGTTCCTTTTCTCGTGTCGAAGCCTTCTTGGCTTTTCTTCCCCAATGATCGAGGATGCTCGCCCTATGATTTGCTCGGGGATTGGACCGCTGAATCGATGATGCCGCCTTGGTCTTTGGAGCTAATCTGCCATTCTTTCAAAAACCCCCATATCCTTCCTTCCACTTTTGAACCCCATTCGACCCGTTTCTTCCCCCTTTTTCTTGTGCTCCGGACCGGTGGTGGTGACAGCACCACTTCCAGCCAACCAAGGCGGTGTTCGGCGAGTTGTTTGGGCGTATACACCCACCTCCGACGAGCTTCGCCGTGAGGTTCTAACTCCTCAGCCCCGACCGAGTTGAGATCGTATTTCCTATATTTCCAGTACTCTTTAGTTCGGTGTGGCTTTCATCTTTAATTCTCGCGTTGTAATTGGCTCGATTAGCGTGTTCGTCACCACAGCTAGCCCCCTCGCCGGAGCTCGCTCTGACGAACCCCCCATTCTCTCTAAACACCATCCACTCAACCGCGTTTGCACCGGAACCCTTGCTGTCGTCGTGTACCTTTTTTTTGCAGGTTCCAGATGCCCAGACCCCCACTTGGGGGGTCGTTTTTGCCGCAGACCGAGCAGCCTGGAGCTTCCTCCTCGTCCAATCGCCGTGGCGGTGTGCCGGCGGTTAACACACCATTTTGAAGCCACCGCCCACCAGAGGAAGCCTCCAGGAAGCTTTTGGAGACATCGGAAGGGTATCTGAAGCGCTGTACATGAAGATTTTGGAGATTCGAATTCATCCAGGCCGAGTTCGTCGGTGGTTCTTCCTTCACGCCTCTGCACCGTCTGATTCCGCCTTGTTCTTCCAGCCCTCCAGCATTCGTCCAATCGATTTGCCGTGCAGCCATCAGATCCATGGTTGGGATCTAGTCCCAGTCGTTCGTTGCGAACCGTTATCGGGCGCCCGGGAGCGGACACGTGGCAAAGCGAGACTCTATCCGCCGTCCGCGCCCGCCGAAGGTCTGGACATTTTGCAAGCTCGTCCAGACCTGTTTTGTGTTTCTTGAGTAGTCCATAAACTTTATTATGCCGTTTTATTATTTTCAAATTTTTTGCAAAAGACCCGCTACTTAATTGTAATTAGCCTCTGATCCTAGCCACGTCAACCCACGTGACTCTTCACGTGGGTGGGCTTTTTGCAGATAGGACCTCGGGTTTCTTAGTATTGTTGAGTGATGAGCGAGCTGAGCGACTAAGGTAAAGGTACATAAATGGTCGTTGTGACCTCAACCGCTCAGCTAGGCTCGATCAAGAAAAATAGACCACTAAAATAGATAAAATCAATCCAAATACGAAAGCGGCCTTGCTATTAATTTAACCTGGTATAGCGACCAGGGTCGAACACAAGGAGCACGGGTTGGCCTTGCGGCCTACGAAGTAGTCAAAAAGGAAATAAAACAAAAGAGGAAAATATTTTTGGTGGTTTTTAATTTATTTTATATTTTTTTTGGATTTTCAATGTATTAAGAAAATAAGAAAAGCAAATAAACACACACTTCAACAATTTATTAAAAGCACTAAAAATCAACCCAAAATTTAAACAAAAATATTTTTATTTGTTTTATAATTTTCAGTGTTTTTGGTGAATTTTTGGGATTTGTTTATCTAATTTTCTTAAAAATCAAAAAGTGACTGAAATGAAAGGTACTGTCCAGCCGAGCTAAAAGGGCCTAGATAAAATATCTAAAGGCCCCAAATTAGCTAGGAGGTAATTTTCCTATAAAGAGGATAAAACAAGGAAAATTTAGGCACCTATATTATTATTTTTGGGGTTTTGGTTTAATTATTAGAATTTTTATAAGTTTTTAAGTGTTTTTCAATTTTTAGTGGTTTTCAGTAATGAAAAATAGCCAAAATTGACTAGAAAATCAAACACACATAAACAAACAGAGGAAATTTTTTTTGTAATTTTTAAACACTATTTAATATTTTTTTGTGGTTTTTAAAGTTAGACAGTAGCAAAAATGGAGGTTTTTGATTTTTTAAAAATAACAAAACAACTCAGAAATGTCTCCAAAAATCCTCGAAAATTTTACACTATGGCAGGAGCCATGTGTCTAATTTTCGTTGGATTTGGAGGTAATTTTCTATTTTATTCAAAAATGAGAAAGGGGGCACAGTGCACAGGGACCAAAGTGCAAATACCCGGAAGTCTGGGGGGTCTGGTGCAATTAGCCCAGCAAAACACATGCTATGCGCGTGCCTGGGGCACTCAAGGACCCAAATGTAATGAAAATAAGTCCGAAGGGCTATTTGGTAACAGGTACCAAAAGCCCAGGGGCTTATCTGCAAAATACCCACAAATACTCGCACATGTTCAATTAAAATACGCACAGGGGTATAAATGCAAATAAACACAAACTTTCATTCATTCATTAACAGTCAGAACTACAGGGGTAGGATTTGCAAATAAGCCAAAAACTCACGTGTCGATGCACGTGTCAGACCATACACAGGGGCATAAATGCAAACCAAACAGAGTACGGGGTCCTCTATGCAAATATCCCAAAAACTAAACAACTATATTACGTATTTACAGGACTAACTACGAAATGCAATAAACAGAAGGGCCTAAGGGTAGTTTACCCTTTATTAATGGAGCAGCTGGATGGAGGCCACGTGGAGCATCTGACGGTGGCGAACAACGGGCGCTCCACAGCTAGGATCCTCAGGCGAATCCGACGGCGGGGGTTGTTCCACGTGGAGGATCGAACGGTGGTGGCTCTCTGTGGCTAACCCTCGAGCATCGGGCGGTCCAGATCTATCCTCCTCAGATCAAACGGTGGCTGCTGCTCCTAAACGGACGGCCCAGATGCAAACTGGAGCAGGAGGTCTGATCGGACGGCGCCTGAAGGTCGAGGAAGAACAGGTGGCCGACGAAGTTTGCCGGCCTAGTGCGTGCGCTCCTGACCTCCCCTGCTGCGCCTGAAGATCGGAGAAGCTCCGGCGTGGTGCTCCGCAGCTGCTGGTGGCCTCCGATGGCCCAGCCGAGCTCTGGGGAGCTCCGGCGAGGTCGACGGAGGTGAGGCTCCTGGCCCGAATGACCCAAGTCCTCAGATGGGCTGGGTAGTACCTGCAAAGACGACCAGAAGACTCACGGGTCGAGGGCAAACTGCCTCGACCCGGTTAGGCGGGGTGACGGTGAACGGAGGGTCGAGGTGGACGAGCTCCGGCGAAGAGGGGACGGTGGAGCTCGAATCCCAGCTCCTGTGCGAGCTGGGTTGGATGGAGCTATGGAGAAGGTGCGCGGGAAGAAGGCGATGGCTATGGTGAAGCCCGATGGTCGGATGGTGGTCGGAATCGATCGGAATCGGCTGGGGACGACGGAGCAGCGATTTGGGGGTAACTCGAAATTAAAGGAAAAGGAAGGGCTAAGGGACTACCTGGGTGGATGATGAGACTAGGGATGAGCTAAGGATGCTCTGGGTCTTCGCCTCGAGGAGCGTCTCCCTCCGAGGCTCGGGCTCCTGCTGGTGGCGGAGCAAGGCGGCGAAGCTTCGCCGGATCAGTGACCTCGCTCCCTCTCCTCGCTTCAACAGCACAGGACGCGAGCTGTCACTCTCACGCACACGCTGGAGCTCACTGGGGGTGGAATCGAATGGCCAAAGATGGCAAATGGGGGTGGCGAAGCTCGACTTTATACGCTGGAAGGGTCTGAGAAGACAGGTGCGGGTAGGGCGTGGAAGCGCGCGGATCCCGATGCAGGAGCTCCGGCGAGGGTCTCGGATATGTCGTGGACAGATCTGACCCGTGGTTTAGGTGGGAATCAATCGGATTTAGGCGCTAAAAAATGGGGAAATCGGATCGGGCACCTAAGCCCGTGAGAAGTGGTCCTGGGGGGGGGGGGGTAGTTGACCGGGCGGTCAACATCCCCCGGGCCAATAGGGATCGACCACGTGGATAATGTTTGGAAGTGAAATAACAGGTGGCAAACGACCGAATTTGTAAAAAGTTAAAACATGAAATATTTTTATTTTATTTTTTTCTATTTTTTAGTGTTTTTTAGTTAATTTTTCAAAATAAAAATAAGGTATATACATAGTAGGTTATATATATAGGTATATACACACTATATGGGATTTTAATTTTTGATTTTTGATTGTTATTTTTATACAATTTTATTCCCATCTTATATTTTATTTATTTATATTATAAAATAAGGAATACAAAGACATTTTTATTTTATTTTTATTATTTATCTATATAGGTGAAATAAATACATATGTACATCTATATACGTGGTATATTTACAATATATTTTTGTGTTTTTAATTTTGCTATTTTTATTTTGTTTTTGTTTTAATTGTTTTTATTTTATTTATTTACATTATATAATATAGAATATTTACAAAGATTTTGGAAATTAATTTTATTTATTTATGAAGCTAAATAAATATAAAGGTGGGTGGTCTATGTACATGATGAGTGATGTTTTTTTCTCTTCTTTTTGATTTTTATCTTTTTCTTTTGTTTTTATACTTATGAGTATATACAAATATTTACAAGCATATTTTAAGCTATGTTTGTGAGGAAAATACTTTTATTTATTTACATAAATATTTACACACATGAGCCCCTATCTCCCTCTACTTTGGCTTTTATGCGGTCAGGCCCATGCTGAGCCCTCCCTTGGGTTAGGTTGCTCAATATTTATTCTAAATATTTCCCTCTTTTTCTTTTTACTCTTTATTCTTTTATTTTTTCACAAAAACATGCTAATTATTAAACTTTATACAATGTATGCTTTTAATAATTATTTGTATTTACATGCATATACATGCATTTGCAAAGGTTTTTGTAGCTAAAATATAAGAATAAAGAGTGATGAATGGTATTCATCACCCCCTATACTTAACTTTTGCTAGTCCTTTAGCAAACACTTATTTGAAAAAGAAGTGAAAAAGAAAGAAAGAAAAAGAAAAAGAGGGGAATGTACATGTATCAAGGTTGAATATTAAACTTTCCTTCATTAAATTGAAATATGGAGCTCGATCAGATCTTTGGATTATTAATGTGTCGGAACCTTATTTAGACTTAAGCTTAAAACTCAACAGCCTGTAAGTTCCACCAATCTATGGACAAGACTCCTCAATAAACCAGATCAGAACAAGTCTACATACACAAACTCTAATGACCATGAATCTTTCCATGCAGTGTAAGTGATATGTAGCTCCCCACCTCAGAAGTAACAAAGAAACAACCTCCCTCAACCTGGTAACTCTAATGCCTTGGTCTAGCAACTCTTTCCTCGAGAAGCGGGGTATTCCCTTCTAAGTTCAAGTGCAACCGGCTCAAGAAGAGGGGGAAGAAGTATAGACTTTTGGAAGCTCAGCCAGTGTAGCCAAGTCTCCCGCTGCAAGCTTCATGAGATGTAACATGGATACCATAAGCTTTTGCTTTATTTGACTATATACACTCCGGTGGGGTTATTAAATTTTCAATCCGACCCACCACTTTTTTTGGAGTTCTTTTTGCATTTTGCAATTTTTTTTTCAAGTGCCTCTGTACAACATATCTACATGGTGCAACATATATATACAAGAAATTTTCCTCGTGAGCAAGTAGACTATCCCTCTTTTGAAGCTTTATTGCAACCCACGGCCTCTGTCTTTAGCCTTCATCACCACTAGACCAAGTTGAGACGCACTTCCTTCACTAGAAGAAGAAGAGAGGTTCCGCCTAGAAGTACTACCCTCATATGCTACCCCAAGCCAAAGGAAACTGCCTCCTCACCACCTCATCCGTGGAGAGCCATGTGTTAAGTGCTGGTGCAAGTCAAGCCATTGTCTCTAAGAGTCATGCGTGTGTTGTTAAGTGCTCTACTTAGGCTCATCAAGATGACACATGCTCATAGCCTAGTGGACTCAAAGAATTAAGTCCTTATGGACCTGAAAAGCCTTAACCCTAAGCCCTATAAGGTTCCTCTTAGAATTAGGTGGATTAAGATCTTAATCAAGCTCCATTTCTCAATTTAATTCCAGGCTTAGTTTAAATGTCAACTCTCATCCAGGAAAAACTATATACATATATATACAAAGATGCTATTTACAAATATTTACAATCGTGCAAAATTTTTGAAAAATGTTTTGAAATCATGAATGGATGGATGCATGAAGTGCAAGTTTTGCAAAAGTATTTACAAATATTTACACAAGATTTTTGCAAACTTTTGATTTTCAAAACATTTTGGAAAAATTTTGTACTATATACATAGTTTTGATAAGAAAATATTTACACAAACTTTACACAAAAGATTTTTGAAAACATTTTTACAAAAATAATTTTGTACACTAGCTATGTATGTGCAATAAAAGAATGATTATTTATTGGAAAAATTTTTAATTTTTGTGATTTTTGGGGTTTTTAGCCATTTTATTTATTAACACACTCACACAAAGTACGAGTTATGGCTAAAGTATATATGAAATATATACACCCCCCCTATACTTAGCTCGAACGATGTCCTCAGAGTGATCAAGAGCGATGAAGAAGACATAACTCGTGCTTAGTAAAAGGGGAGTGAAAAGGAATGGCTAAGTATAGAAATGAATAAATGAATAGAATGAGAGGAACTCGGTGGTTTCCCCCTATACTTAGGATTAACTAATCCTAAGTATAGCAAGCTGTACATGAAGGGAAATCCGAGTGAAGAATGAACAGAATCTGCCCCCCTATACTTAGGGTAAAATATCCCTAAGTATAGGCAGCAAAACAGGGATAGCAAGACAGGAAGAAAATCGACACATATATGCAAGGTGGAGGGGCATCACTCCCCCTATACTTAAGGTGAAGCACCTTAAGTATAGGCAACACAACAGGAGTGATGGAACATAACGAATGAACAACCCGGTGTTTCCACCCCCTATACTTAGGATGAGGAATATCCTAAGTATAGCAAAGATAATCCTAGGCGAGACCTGGGGAGAAAACAAGAACGGAGGACAGAAAGATCAAACTAAGACAAAATACGTATATACATCAGAGTACAATGTTGAGGTGCCTCTCAACAAGCGCTAGATTTTACGCCCCTAGCTGGGCGCAAAGGTTAGGATAATGCAGTATTAAGGTTCAGGACGACATTGGTAAGTCGAATGCCGTACTGTCGTCGCAATCTCGGTATGGGAACTGCGACGAACTCAACAGTGTAAATAAAGACACCCAGGTATGCAATCAAGCGGGTGTCTGCTACCGGCCAGTGATGTGGAAATAAGTGATCGGGATCCGGTAGCACAAAAGAAATCATCGGCTCTAGGTCAGATTGGAGTGAGAGTGTGGAGCCGAAGAAATCAAACGTGGAGAAGGATGGATCAGTAATAGAATCCTCCACGTCAATCAGTGTCTCAAACAGGTGTGGACAATCAAGATCAGGAGACTCTCTAAGCAAACTGATATCTGATGCATGAAATAGAATCAGATCAGGCAAATCATCGAATATCTCCAGAATGGGCTCATCCTCGCGAGGGTCGTCGAGGTGAGAAGACTCAGAATCAGAATGATCTAAAGACTCGGTTTCGTGCTACGCCAGATCGGAAACACACTCAGCAGGTGAAACCGAGTACTCATCGAGTGCGGCATCCTCCCGCAGATAACCCTCGGGGAGAGATGCGAGATCAGGAGTGACAAGAAGAGGATCAGGATCTAGATGGGAATCTGCAGTGCTATTAAGTATCCACTCGGTGCACCAGGCTGCATCATCATCGGAAGTGTAGCTCTCGGCAATCTGGAAGCAGGAGAAGGTACTAGTCAACACCGCGGAAGCTGGCAAAGTGTCTGTGGCTGATCCTCGCTCTGCGGCTATGCTGTTTGCCAACTGGTCCTCAGCAAGTGTATATGTCTCAACAAAGTGGAGGACAACAGGCTCAATGAGGGGACTCTGTGTGTCTGTACTCTCAAAGTGGTGTCCCTCATTGAGCTGTGGCTGCTGGGCTGAGTCCCGGTAGCTGTCTGGGTCCAAGAAGTATCTCTGCAGAAAGGAAGCTGACTCCTTCGGGACTGGAATATGAAGTGTCTGAATCAATGTCTGTAAAAGCGGGGGCTCCTCCGATTCCTGGAGTATCAGAAGGTCTGATATCCAAGACTCATCAACTGAGAACTCTGGGGCTGACTCGAACTCCAGCTGGAAGACCAACGGGAATTCAAGTAGACTCTGGGTCCGAATCTCTGCTCTGGCAGTCATATCCTCTGTCAGTGGTGCTGTTTGGTCCAAGTCCTCGGGTTGGTGTGTAGAAGCTGACTCATCATGTAATGTAATACACCGCACTGGTACAACATCGTCCACATGTGTTGTCCCGACTACGGCATCTCATGAAGAAGATCTCTGTGAAAGTAAACTCGAGATGGTGTCCAGTAAGTGAATGTCCGAACTGCGGTGTGAACCGCCATATGTGGTAATCACCAGTGCTATCTGTTCTGCGGTCATCCCCCGCATGGAGATCTCTATCAAGTCTGTCAGTGGAAGTCCGTGCTCAGGAAATCTCCTCAAGAGGTCAAGAAACCTCGGCCATGCCTCGTGCAATGGCTCCTGGGGGTCTACTAAGAAATCGGTGATCAAAGACCGCATGAAATCTGCTCTACGTGGAGGGAAGTATCTCTGTAGAAACTCTCGGCATAGATCTCCCCATGTATCAAATGTCCTCCCTAATCGGCGGTGCCATCTCATGGCTCTGTCCTGAAGTGTGAAGGGGAAGGTCCTACTCATCAACTCGTCTTCAGTGACATCTGAATATCTCTGTGCTCTACAAAACTCCTCGAATGCGGACAGGTGAAGATAAGGCTCCTCGTGCGCCTCTCCTGAAAATGTCGGCAGTCGCTGAATGTAATCCAAATCCAAGACAAATGGACCTAATGTAGAAGCTGACTGAGCTCCCTGTGCTATATGCTCCTCCATCCTTCTGGAATAGGAAATGTCTGGTGATCTTCACTGCTCTCTCTGGTCACCAACGGAGTGCGCTCTCAACTCAGCAATAGCATCGTCCGGGTCTCGTATCTGCTCTATCTGGAATCCTCGGATGTTTAGCACAACATGCCCAGAGTAGTGAGATGAAAGGGAGGGAGGGAGCGGGAGGCTGGTCAGAGATCCGACCTCCCTGGAAGGTGGACTGGAGTGATGGTCAGAAGATGGAGAAGAAGCCGTAAAAGTCGGCTCGAAGTGAGGTGGATCCATCATCCAGGGGTAAAGGAGAAGAAGAGGGAGACTGAAGGGAGGGAGGGTGGGAAAGATCGATGGGATCTGGCAATCACACAAGATGAGCAAGCAAACCCCCAATTCACCTACGCACACAAAGCTGAAGACCGAAAGGGATCGGTCAATTATCTTGTCGATTTTATTTTAGGTGATCATTCAGTCTATCAGAGCGATTACGTGAGGTAAATAGGTATCTAGATATTTCTCAACCGATTGTCCCGTACTAAAAGCCGGTAATCAGTCAAGAAAGATCGGAGGCTCTATCCTAATGTGCGGGTCACTCTATCGCTCATCCAAACCAAACAAGGAGGGGGTTACTCTCCCCAAGACAGATTTTCAGTGAAGTGTCTTTTAGGTCAAGTATGATTAGCAGTCCCGATTTTATTGTTTTTGTTTTTAGATGTTTTTAATACAAGCAAAAGGCCTAACGAATTTTTCGGTTCTCCTGGTTATTAAGTCCAAAACAGGGGGGAGAAGACGAAAAAGCCGATGCGCGATAAATCAATGATGCATGCAGAGATAGAAATGCGTACCTGACTCCAGCAGTCTACATGCAAGATGATCCGCGCAGAATTTTAAAGACAGGGAATAAACTACCTAAATGGTGCAGGCGGAAAAACCGAGTCCCTAAACAGAAGTGCTACTCGAAAGAACGGCTAGCCGACCACCAACCTCCAATCCAAAGAGTCCAGTCTAGACCCACCCCTCATCTTCTCGACAGATCGAGTTCAGGAGTAGCGCTTGACGGGGCGGGCTCGCGACGCGTAGGCTCGGAGGTGATGGGACGGCTATTTTATTATTTTTTTATTATAGGTTCAATTACCGCACTATAGGAACAAGCAATTATATTAGGGTGTTTGGATCCTATGAATTACGTCACAATCAAGCAGAAAATCCTACGGCTAGGGGCTCGAGAAAAACCGCGAAAAATCATAAAAGGCAGCTAAAAAGCTAAAACCGCGAAAAACCGCGAAAAATCTAAATGGGTCCCCCGAGCACACCGGTGCTCGGCGAAACAGACCCGAGAGTCCCAGTGTCTGTCCGAATGTACCTGTATTATTACAATAGTTCAAATATACGGGAAATAAATCCTAATCTAAACTATGCTAATCCGCGGCTATTCCGCGGCTCCCGCACTCCTGCCCGCTCTCCTGCGCTCTCCTGCGGCTCTGTAAAAAAGAGAGCCGCCTCCGACTCTCGCTGTTGCGTCGGCTTCCGAAGAAGCCGCCTCGATCCTCGGGCCCTCGCAAGAAAACAAGCAAGAATGTCAGACCAAATGAATATATAAACAGATCAAATGTATATACAAGAATATGTACAGAAAACCACGTAAAAGAAAACCGCGGAAACAACTACTAAGCCGTGCTCCCCGGCAACGGCGCCATTCTGATGACCAGCCCAAGCGACTGAGGTAAAGGTGCTAAATGATCGTCGCGACCTCAATCACTCGGACTCGATCAATCAAGAAAAATTAGACCACCAATATCAAGTAAAATCAACTAAAGATCAATAGCGGTCCTATTATTAATTTAACCTGGTATAGCGACCAGGGTCGAACACAAGGAGCACGGGTTGGCCTTGCGGCCTACGAAGTAGTCAAAAAGGAAATAAAACAAAAGAGGAAAATATTTTTGGTGGTTTTTAATTTATTTTATATTTTTTTGGATTTTCAATGTATTAAGAAAATAAGAAAAGCAAATAAACATACACTTCAACAATTTATTAAAAGCACTAAAATCAACCAAAAATTTAAACAAAAATATTTTTATGTGTTTTATAATTTTCAGTGTTTTTGGTGAATTTTTGGGATTTTTCTGATGTTTATTTAATTTTCTTAAAAATCAAAAAGTGACTGAAATGAAAGGTACTGTCCAGCCGAGATAAAAGGGCCTAGATAAAATATCTAAAGGCTTCAAATTAGCTGGGAGGTAATTTTCTTGTAAAGAGGATAAAACAAGGAAAATTTAGGCACCTATACTATTATTTTTGGGTTTTTGGTTTAATTATTAAATTTTTTATAAGTTTTTAAGTGTTTTTCAATTTTTAGTGGTTTTCAGTAATGAAAAATAGCCAAAATTGGCTAGAAAATCAATCACACATAAACAAACAATGGAAAATTTGTTTTGTAATTTTTAAACACTATTTAATATTTTTTTGTGGTTTTTAAAGTTAGACAGTAACAAAAATGGAGGTTTTTGATTTTTTAAAAATAACAAAACAACTCAGAAATGTCTCCAAAAATCCTCGAAAATTTTACACTATGGCAGGAGCCATGTATCCAATTTTCGTTGGATTTGAAGGTAATTTGCTATTTTATTCAAAAATGAGAAAGGGGGCACAGTGCATAGGGACCAAAGTGCAAATACTCGGAAGTCTGGGGG